>CAJHZI010000873.1:850000-1200000 GCA_905160935.1 Enchytraeus crypticus | reverse complement strand
TGGATATAACATGTGGTATTAAAAGTGATAGATATCAACGTAGTTGATCATTTCACTATAATGTGTGTTATTATTATTCTATTTGCTCACCAGTTTGAATGAACCTCACTAGTGCTCATGTTTTCATAGACGACAGTAGCACTCTAATTGTTGTTTCTTTATTATAATAAACTAACGGAGATGGAATTACCATAATCTTGAACCACATTCTTGTTCGATCAAGAGTTAAACAAGAAGACTTGGTTGTTGCGCAAGTTTAGCCCACTTTAAATCTCGTACACTGAGCATTTCAAATATTTATTAGCCTATTTAGCAATACCAAATATATTATTGCTTTAGAGAATCGTATTGTTTGAATCTTACCAGAGCAGACTATTAATTTTAGGCCAAATCTCACATCTTGATCATCCTAAGACTCGTTCTGCCTCATCTAGCTTCTGCCTGAGCTAGATTTGACGCTGATATGGCTTCACGCATTACATGGAAAGGGTTTGGATAAGTATTCCGGCAGGCCCTCGGGCAATATAAGCCCTAAACGTCTTTCCAAATATCAAACCCCACGCCCGCTCCTGTAATTCCGACATTCCTTCTAATAAACCCCAATTCCATTTTGCGAATGTTAAGTCTGCATGTAGGCCTGTATGTAGCGCAGGTTATGGAGTGTTTTGAAACAACAAACAGCAATCAATCTTAATTGATGGACTCGTCAAAATTGAAGAGTTAGTTATAAAGGACTAAATCTACAAATGGATACGTAAGTACGTCTAGAATAAATTATGAATATTTTGCAAGAAAGGTATTCCAAGCAAGTGTCGAATACATGAATAGTAAAATAATCTCCCACGATTATACGTTAAATTAAACCTATTACATCTTATGCCACCAGTCTAAATCGTTAAGCATTATTCGAGTTATTGGTCTATGAATGTTCGAAATTTTACTCTCTGATCAGCTCATCCGGGAATCAAACTCAGGAGAATTGAATTCATTGAAGTCGTTTAATACTTCTCCAGATAGCGAAAGTTATAATTTCGTGACTATCTAATGCAGTGATTAGGGGATTGACTGCTGATATGATGTGGGACAGAGAGTGGAGAAGGTCTATATTCGCGTCCCTACCCTGTACAAAGCTGGAATTAAAAAGAAGACGACGATGCTGCTGATGATGATGATCTAATGCTGTACCTCCTGAGCTATTAAGATTTTTAGATACGCATTTTTTTGCAGAACGTATAGCAGATTGAGCGGAATAAGCAGGCTTTTATGCTGAAGAAGAAACATTCACTGAACCTGCATACTTGATACATTTAATAGAACTCAATTCATACAATTTTTTTAACTTAGTTTACTTAGTTATCTCAGTTAACGTGTTAGTTATGCTAATTCAGACACAAATTTATGACTTATGTCGCCAGTCTCTCTCCGATATGATCTCTAGCTCTAAGCCCAACGAGGACATCATCGATCAGCTGATCAATTCTGCTGAAATATTAAGCATCAAAATGTTGAACTTTCTGGTGATGACACATTTCTTCATAAGATTTTCTGCTCACCAATGCTAGCTCGGAGGTGCATGCTTTGTTTATACCAAGAGTTGATCCTGCCCTTAAGCATTGCAGTGCCAGCTTATAGACTTAACAGAGCTAAAGCATGCAGAAGCACTTAACATACTCAACATTTCCTAAAAGTCAATGTTATACTGAGTAATAAGTTGTAGTAAGCCGACTAGTTATTTGTACATTAATTTAACGTCTATTTCATAGACAGAGCACCTAATAGTCAAGAAAACTATTTTGTTTCTACATTTTCAGTACTCTATCTTAGTTTATAGTTTTGTAACTTTGGATCTAGTTAAGCCTGACTAAGTCTACTGTCTTAACGTATTAATGTTATTATCTGGTCGTAGATGATCATTTGATTCTTCCTGATCCAGTCCTGAAACGAAATTTTATATCTTGGTTAACTTTTTAAATAAGCTCCATCGATTGACATAAATCACTTTATTATCTATGAGTCTATGTAGTTTAAATTTCTAAGATTGCTTTTTGCCAAACTTTTCTGGTCTACAGTTCATTTCTATGCTCTAAAAGAGTCTGCAGCAACCAGTACATCTGAGACACTACCGCCTATAGGCTAATTGAGCCTTGCCTGCATTAGTTCATACTACAAGTAAAAATGGAACACAATGCATTGGCAAATAGAACTAAAATTGCTTACGGAGGTTGAAAAAGGGATGAAATTATCTTCGTCCAGCCGGAATTTTAAATAAAATATTAGGCGTATAAGATGTGATTTTTTTGCCGATTTCTTCTACATTTCATTTCTTCTACTTCTACATTTCCATATTCGTGAATTCATAGTCTACTTAATATTCATGAAGAAACGTCCTTCAGATAAAAAAAATCCTTTTAATTGCACTCCGTTTGTTCATTTTAGTATGCACTCTCAAATCGAATTAGAGAAAGAGAGAGAGAGAGAGAGAGAGAGAGAGAGAGAGAGAGAGAGAGAGAGAGAGAAAGAGAGAGAGAGAGAGAGAGAGAGAGAGAAAGAGAGAGAGAGAGAGAGAGAGGAGAGAGGGAGAGAGAGAGAGAGAGAGAGAGAGAGAGAGAGAGAGAGAGAGAGAGGGAGAGGGAGAGAGAGAGGGAGAGGGAGGGAGAGAGAGAATTTGAGGCTACAGTAGCTACACTGGATTGTTCATATTAAATAAATTTATTACTTATTTAATAAATGCTTTTTCCTGAAGAAATCTAAGAATGGCATCGCTTAAGTTGACATCCATCCAGTGGAAGATCTATTTCCAGTGGAAGCTCAATTCCAATCTCTACAGGTAACACGCAAGTCCTGCCATCATGCTATGTATAGGAAAAGCGGTGTCACTGCCGTCATCCGGTAATGTATACATATAAAAGGACACACGCTAGGTGTGACGGACACAACGCAAACAATACGTAATGTGCATTATAATGGTCTACTGAGTCTTTAAAAGTTCATAAAATCTACATCGGTCGCCTCTCATGCAGATCTTAAATTATAGACTATAGTTACCGTACAAGCCCCTCCCCTGGCTGCCCCCTTTACTCCCCCTACCATCCCAGTTCCTTGATGACGGTACTGCAAGAACCTCACTCCCTCCACCGCCCCAGTCATTAGCATTTAGAATACATCAAGAAGCTAGTAGGGCTCAGATGCCTGTAAATTCATTCGGTGCACTTTGTAACTATTTCTTTTGTGAGTAAACATATAATATTTATATGGTAGTCTAATCAAATATTTCAGTAGTACAAGGGACATTTCATAGTTTTTCCTACAATTTGTGATAAAAATGTACTTTGCTCTTTTGTTTTGCTTTCAATATATGAATTATGGTTTTATATGTTAAGCTATATTTATGTGACCTTTGTTTATTAATGTCATGAAAATAGATTTATATAGAAACAGCTTGTCCGAAGAAGATTATCAATTAAACTGTCAGAGTTAAAAGTTTCTAAAACTTTATTATTTTGCTTGCTAATCGTTAATACGTTAAACAAATGACATGCAAGCTAATTTATATTAACACCATGGATTGTTTATTTCATGGTACAATTGTCAGAACTATAATACATAGAATTATTTTGTTGCCCATTTATGTTTTTCTTTAATGCCTATTCCTCAGCATATAGTACCTAATTGCTTAGGAGCTAAACTATCAAGTGTAGATGAGCAAGAAAGAGAAACAAAGCGGAATTGAAAAACTATTTAAGCATGAAAAGGTTAGAGATGAATAAGTAGCCTATATAGTTAATACGAGCTAAAAGTCTGCAGCGTTTTAATTTAAATTAACATGCATCATATTCAAATGCTAAATCTTTTATGTCTTTCTCTTATTTATTCCGATTTCGTTCACGAGTGCAAAAGAAAATTTATTAGAATTTTATTATGGCCTCACTTGACTTCACAAGCGTCACGGCTCATTGATTGACCCCCCCCCCCCCACATGGTTTGAGATTTAACCCATTACCCCCACTAGACTTGTTTCCTATCTCAATTACCCTCCCTCATCCCATTCACCCTCACCCTCATTTTAAACAACCTTCCCCAAATTTGAATAAACTCTCGCATAACGCTATGGAGCAACAACACTCTTTATTTTTCTAAAATTCCAACGGCAGGCAGCTTGCCCCCATTCTTAATCACGGAGACAGGTTGACCCCTTTCTCGTACTTCCATCCACCTGCCATCAACACACTTCGTGATTGAGTGAAAGTTTACAATGAGTTACACATACGAGTCAAGCGAGAAATGTGTCCAAGCTATGTTAGATGGTCATGCGCACTTCGCTCAACTTGCTCAAATAATTGCGTGTCAAACTCAATCTTCTCTAATCTAAGATATAAAATCGTAGATTATAAACCTGGAGTTCGTGTCTTGGGCTTAGGCCTATATGTGGCTATCCTGTGTGATTTTTCGATACAGAAGGCTCTTATATAGACTATGATTATCATTGATACAATTATACTGATTTCAGATAACGCTCATTTCAATTCTTACATAACGCGGTGACGCAATCTAAATAACAACTTTCTTCATGCAGATTTAAACACTGTTGTTGAATTATTTTCACACAATTTAATTGCGTTACTATAAACGAGTGAGTGGTCTCACAATGTAGACCGCACGTAGAAATGAATTATTGATTACAAAGTCATGACCAGTGCAATAAGTTTTTACTTAGTTTAAAAATAATATGTTTAATTTAATCTCTAAGTGACATTATCGCTTTCTTTCTTTCTTTCTTTCTCTCTCTCTCTCTCTCTCTCTCTCTCTCTCTCTCTCTCTCTATCTATCTATCTATCTATCTATCTCTCTCTATGTGTCTATATATAACCGCGTAGGCCTATATATTTGTGAGTGAGTGTGTATTTTGTCTGCTTGTGCTTGAAGTTTATAGCTTTAACTGAAAACTATAAGCCAATTGAATTTTTAAATTAATCAAACTATAGCTAATATTTAAGATTTTGCAAACTTCTTTAAACAATCCTGTAGATGGTCGCCCACGGTTTCTATGTTGCATGGTGACCATAATTTAATCTTTTGTCTCATATTAATGCTAATGTGCATTTTGTTTTTAGACACTTTACAAATCTATTTTTTTAAATTAATTGATTGATTAGATTCTCAATAAAATTTCTTTTGTATTAAAAAAATTAATTCGTGGTGACAAATATGCTCACGGGTCACTACAGACGCGGACAGCTAACTGAAAAATTTAATAAAAAATAAAAACTCCGATACATATACCTTCTTCGTTTCAATGCAGAAAGTAAGATTGCATCCATACAAAATTATTTTACTTTATATTAAATTAATTATCAATTTTGGTATATATATATCATATTGCCTTTTATTAGGAGCCTATACAAAGCAGTTTTCGAATGGCTTAAACTATAGTTTATTTATTTTTGTTTCAAAATGAGCTCAATATGACAAAAACATGCATGTAATTGATTACAGTTCCTATATTTGTATATACGCATTTAATATGCATTTTCATGACAATTAAATGAGTCACTTGATGAGCACATTACGTAAAGAAGCACAAGTGATATCGTAAAGGAAATGATAGCAATTGAAAGCTTTGACGACTTTTTGTCGAAGGTGTAATTATCATATTAAAAGTGACCTAATGACAGAGAATAATGTGCAGCGTATATAAGAGAAGCATTAAATCAACGCATCCATAACCGGCGATTTGAAAAGAGTTGAAAGTGAAAATGTGTTATTTTTCGAATACAATTAATAGCTTCATTTCCTTTCTGCTGCATACAATTGTATAAGAGAATTCATCTACAAAGGAAAAAATACCTACGCTATAGTGTTGAAGCTATTTTCTCATTCGAATTGTTTTAGGGCCTGTCTGTAGCATAAAATCTGATAGAATTGCTTATTATAACGTATGTATTGCGTTAATTTAAACTAAAAATTATTAAGGTTACGCGCGCATTAAGTTGATCTGTACCGTAGACAAAGATATCACCCATTTCAGCCATTGAGCCATTCCACGAAACTTCACAAGTTTCTGAAGTTTCTACAATAGAAGTTCAGAAGCAGAAGAAGAAGGAAGAAACGAAGTTTCGTAAGCTTCAGTAATGATGATGATGATGATGATGATGATGATGATGACGGTGATGATGATGACGACGATGATGGTGATGAATATACTCCACTTATGCTTCATCATTCAAGTAACAAATAATAAATGTTAAAATAATTGTAAGAATGTAAGCCTTTGACCAGCCTTCATTTGCATTCTTCAGAACTTCTTTAGCTTCTTGAGATATTCGCGAACATTGTAGCGCGAGCATTGGCTTGTAATTACACCGCTGAACTCTGACGCTATACAACGTGGAGCATCGTTATTAATTACACAGCTTTATGACGATGAACCCGTGACTTCCTGTCCTCAAGTTATTATGACGTCACAGTTGTTTGGACTTCCAGTAAGAGATATTTATGTAACTTAGAAATTTGAAAGCCCAGTCTTGCATTCCTATAGTAGAATTAATTTAATAATAAAGGTTTAACATCCATTTCCTCTTATAAGGATGATGTCAGGGATTTACAATTATTTTAACGAAAACAACAGTACTAGCTTAGAACGAAAAGTGTGTGTGTGTGTGTGTGTGTGTGTGTAAGAGAGAGAGAGAGAGAGAGAGAGAGGAGAGCGTGAGCGTGAGAGAGATAGAGAACTATGCTTTATTTCATTATTTCATTGCATTTCAACTCAGCAACATGCAGGTAAATAATAAAAACAAACTTGCAAAGGAAAACATTCATGTAAACAGTGAAAAAGCATGCTCAACTATTTGAAAAATACACAACTATTATTAGTAGGCCTATAACGACAAATGAAATAAAAAATTGTAAGCGCATATTTAGCTTCGAATTTTAAAAAAAGAAATAAGAATTTCTAAATTATAAAGTATGCAGACTGCAGTTCTCTTCGTTTTGCATGCAGCAAAGCCTAGTTATTTTTCTGCCTCCTATAGCTGAAAATTATGAGCAGACTACAAAAACCAATTCCCAAAAGTGATCAACAATCTGCTAACTCTAAGCAAAAATGTCTTGCCTAATATATTATACGCTTCACTTAACGGAAGCACTAAGTTACAGGATTGCGCTTGTATATTAATTCATGAAAGCGCCCTATTTAAAGCTACCTTTAAAACATATGATTGAAGTCACGGCATTAAAGTCATGATAGCATCGATTACAAGTCTAAGCCGCATGGCCGGACTTCCTACTCTATAATTATCTCCCTGCATTTGTCGTTCAACGTATAGAGCGGGTTTAGTCTCGACACTGGATCATTAGATATTCCGCAATATCTTCGCCGTTGACTTTTGTGCTTGATGCGTTTGTTCGTCACTCAACTTGTAGATTTTCAGATAAATACAAGACAGATACGTATCATACGTAGGCCTAGATAGGTATTTGCTGTAATTCAAATACATAAAGCATTTACTGCTGATCTCTGAAGAGATAGAGTCAATTAGATTAATATCATGTCGGAAGTCAAGTAGGACATTATCTGATGACTATATTCAGTTTATCACTATGATACCTATGGAATGACCAATATTTATGACAGTGAATATGACCATGATTATGACTGTATAGGCCTACTATGATTACAATATCTATGCATGTATCGATGACTTTTAATCATGAGAGTAGGTCTAATGCTGGGCCTAAGCTTTAACAACATTTACCCCTGCCTCATTTGAACACATCCAGTTTTATTTAATAGGACATACACATGTAGGTTTTTCAGTATACAGTCTGATGAGCTCTGATTATGAGTGTTATTATACTTGCTTAACTGCTGTCATGATATTTATTTTAAAAAAACTTTTAACGACAAATTAAAAAATGCAACAAATCAATTATTCATCATCAGAAACTCCAATAATCCACCGGTTTTCTAAAAAAAATTCCACAAATTTCCTTTTTCATATCTCTGAAAGAATATTGTCATTACTCTGACGGTAAGGTAGCCAGTCGCACTATTTTATAAGCGTTACAACTAGAATCAGTTGTGATTAGCTCCACAATAATACCAACCACAATTAAAGTACTATTGTATCAATGACAACATCGAGCACTATTGAGAGAAATCCGAGCCGGTGAGCAAAAGGAAGGTTCAAAAACTGTGCAAATTCCAAAATGCAGAAAATCAGTCCAAAGATAAATAATGATAAATCAATATATCAGTCGCACAATGTTTGTTACATTTCAACCAAGTTCACAAGGAAAGAATATGTAAGGAAGGAATAAATACTGAAATGATTTTAAAATTAAAAGAATGGCATTTAGTATAGGGCCCACGTAATTTACGGGTAGCACTGGACAGAGTCTCTGACAATCATCATAAGATGCATGATGATATGAATAATTGACTGAACTTCCTATTGCCTAACCACGTAGCATTAAAAGTGGCAGATATCATCACACATGATAATGTGACTCAACGAATTACTAAAAGGGAAATCTTCTTACGTTTAATTATATCTATGACTTAGCCAAAGATATACATATAGAATAACAATTGAATAGAATAGAATAATTCATTCTGCTATAGATTTTACTATTATGTGCATTTAACTCAAATACTGGTTTTTATTGGTTGATAAGTTGGTACTGCTATGTTTACATTTATAGATTCGTTATAATATCGCTCATATTGATATTGTAAGTATATAAATTAATTCGGTAAATTTGATCGAAATACATTCAGAATTAGATAACAATTTATAAAAACAAATCAAAGAATCAGACTAGTGTCTTTGAATGATAGCTTCATTTATCTCATCCGCTCTGGTTTATCAAAGGTGGTCAAAATATCTTTAGTTTTATCGATCAGTTAAAAAAATTTCACATGCATTGGCAATTTTGAAAGAATATTTATATTATATTATGTTATAGGCCTATTATATTATATTATATTATATATATCGGATTTTCTTATAGTGTTCGATTTTGGTTAGATAATAGTTGTATAATAATTGCTGTTGTTACTGAATTTTATTGCTATTTGTGAATGTGTATTTATGCGTATATACAGTGGATTGAATCAGAATGGAATTAGGACTAGAGCTAGGTGACGACTCTTTATTTGAAGATTCACAGGTTGAAAGATCCAGTAAAACAGATGCTTTGGTGTGCTACCACGTAAAGAATTGTCCACCGCGGGTAAGTGTACTGTAGATTTTCTATGGAGATCTCTTCGTTGGTCTTAACTGTGTCTAGATATTCTGAAATGGTAGAGAATCAATCAAATTGAACGTTCGAGGTTACGCACTCATAACTACAGGTCTCTGATTCACTTTATGTTCTGGCTTTGTTTTTGAAATCTCTCTTCTTTAGTATGTACCTTATCATTAAAATGATTTAATTATTTGGTTAGTTGCGTCAATTAATGGACCCTTTTATTTCATTTCTTCTATGTTGCTGAGGCTTCAGAGTGTTCAATGTTTTGTCATGGCTGACTCTGGCTCCTATTTTGTGCATTTTATTACTAAAGGTTGTAACAAATGTAACTGAATTTGTATAAGTCAGAAATTTGATTATCTATTTATCGAGGATATGACAATATTGATGCCAATACTTTGCTCAGATTTTCTATATAATAATGTTCTATTAAATTACAATTCTTCTCTTAAAATGAGCAGTGTAATTATTTGTTACTTGAATATGGTGAGGACTTTGGCTAGTCTGACATCATTCAATACTGTTTTTAATTATTCCAACTATTGTGAAATTTCCAGAACTAGATAAATAATATTTTGCCAAACTATATTTAAATGTTTAGTTACTTGTAGTAGCAGTTAATGGTTAGATATATTTTGAACCATAAATAATAGGATTGATTTTTGATGGATGATAATTTCAGTGGTTTACTGATCCAGTGAAAGAACAATTTTTAGAAGATTTAACGTCGTTGAAGTATAGCGGTGATCTTGCTTATCGAGAAGGCCGAATCAGTGAAGCTCTGCATCTCTATACTGCCGCACAAAGTAAGACAATAGTCATTCTGTTAGATATGGATCTAGAAACTCTTGAAGAGAAGAGCCAAGGGTTATAAAATTTTCCAGAAGATGTATTCTTAGTGTAGCCTAATAGCTCCATGGTTGTTTAAGTATATAGTAATAGTTGTTGAAGATCTGACTCTGTAGTGATAAATCAAGTAGACGTAAAATATTGTTGTAATATACCTGTCCAATTATGTTGTAATTTTAATTGTAAAGAAGTTGTTGAACAGATTTTCAAAATTTTGATTCAGTTATACACAAGTTATAGTTAATCAAAATTATGTATCATATTTTGTTAAAATATTAAATGTATTGATATATCGTTGTTACTGTGTAGCTTAATCATTTTTGTTACCATAGCTGCCCAAGGTGCTAACAATCGATCGAGTTGGAGGTCAGTTGAAGAAGACAAGGCACGTTGTTACATAAAACTGCAAAGATTTGAGGAGGCCATCTCATGTGCTAGAAACATTGTACGTTGAAGACTAACTTTCATGCTATTTTATTTGTAAGTTTTAAATGCATTTGACTAACATTGCATTCTTAGTAAGATAGTTCAGTATTTATTAATAAAATTTATTGTCATTAAACATTTTATATTAATTACGATATCAGTAAATCCAGCCAGTAAATTAATGATGTATTTTGTGTTATGATTTAATACATTAATCTAGAGATAAAAGTCAATAACTAATTTATAACAATCTGTTCGTACAAATTGAGTTTTTTACTACATTTTGTTTTGATTACATGGTTTCTGTTTCTAACACTTTTGCCAATTTGCTATTTCTGCTACTAGGCTGAATTGGCTCAAAACTTTGATCACACCGTGTCAGTGTTAAATCTCTTCTTTGACGTATATAAAGCAGCTGGCAGAGTTGAAGGTTAGCACATTAAAATCAGTAAAGGTTATAGTTTTGTTTAATAAATTATTTTGCTTGTCTTGCATGCATGACTACAATCTCCTTACTACTCCAATAGCTCTACTTATCTGGATTTCAATGATTTTCATCTGTTATAGATTATTTGATGTCTATATCTCTTATATATTAATTGTTTAGGCAATTTTCATTCGTGGAGATCTTTCCAATGTGGATTGGTAAGAGTTTAGTTGCTTCACATTACAGTCAATCATTGCGATTTTAATCAGCCGGCGTTTGATTGTTTTTTCTTTGCTATTAAGGCTTAAATTGCAAATTTTAGAAATATGTTATGTATATAATACTGTATAGTTGTATTTATATTTGTACTTAAATTATATTACTTATAAGATATGTTATTTTTGTTTATATTTTACTTCTCGTGCACATTTGTATTGAAGTTGTGTCAGTTGTTGTTGTTCTTTTGAAATGCCAGATGAGGCGGCATGTCTGCGTCAGATGATACTTTTGAGTCCATTTAATCCCACTCACTGGCTCAGGCTTGGAGATCTATTGTTCAGTCAATCACCTTGCTGTTGTCATATTCTGGATGCATCAAATCGTTCTCTGAGCAGAGAGTCTGCTTGTCACATCCTGGATGCAAACAACGATTGTCTTTCAAGTGGATTGAGCAAAATTAATATTCAGCAGAACAATGTGTCAGAGGGAACAAGCTGTCAGACGTCTAATGGAGAAAATAGAAGAACTGATGGGGCAGATGCAGGGAATTCATTAGAGGAGCCCTCTGTAATAAATGGGAAGAAAGAATGTGAAGAGAAACGTCTCATTCTAGCTTTATGCTACTGTGCAGCTAGGTGAATTCTATTTAATTTCACCTATTAATCTTGATGAATATACATTTATATATATTTAAAAATTGCTTCAAATGTTACTTGTTAATGTGTTAAAGAAAAATTATATACTTCAAAGAAAAACACTAGGGTTTGATTTAGTTTGTTTTGTCAGTTTTGTTGATTTAACTGATATTATTTTGGAAATGGGATATTTTATACAAAACCAACTCCAAAAATAAAAATAAATATTTAAAAAGAAATTCTAGCAGTGTGAATTATGTTATTTTTGAGGATATAAAGGATATATTTAATGTTATGTACTTACTGAAGCTACTCTATATGAAATTAACAATTACATTTTAATGTAAAAATTAACATAGTGTAATTAATAAAGTATATTTAATTAAACTGAATGAAATAAAGTTTGTCAGTTATATATATTATAATATCTTTCAGGAGTTTACTTTCAAGATCTCAACCACTCGTGCAGTCGTTTGCACTGGAACTGAATCAGAAGCTGCTCCTACAGGTTATTAAAATTTTTATTTATATATAATCTAAACCTTTATCCTTTTAGTCTCTGCTAATTTAGTGTCATTGCTTTAGTAGGCTTCCTGAGGCCTACTCTGGTGTATGGGCGTTTATTTAGCTAAGAGTTTGTTAGTTAGCTATGGCTTCATGCTACAAGCTCATTTTTGTAATGATGGTAACGCTC
Organism: Enchytraeus crypticus; assembly: GCA_905160935.1. Lineage (NCBI taxonomy): Eukaryota > Metazoa > Annelida > Clitellata > Enchytraeida > Enchytraeidae > Enchytraeus > Enchytraeus crypticus. The sequence goes on along the minus strand of CAJHZI010000873.1, from coordinate 1,187,501 downwards.
TATTCTCTGATATTTTAATTTTAAGGTGCAAGAAAAGTTAAAGAAGTTAAACGTTGATGAACCTCTGGAGCAAAGGTGCATCTCGGTTTGTATGAAATCCTCTGATATTTTTTCAAGCACCCTGTAATATCTGTTCAAGAAAAGTAATTTCTGTAGATAAATAGGGAGTAGATTAATCAGAGATTGTACTTTTCATGGATCCAAATTGTTGATCATAATTTTCTAAAATTGTTTCCGTACATAGTGAAGCCTGTCATTTGATTGAGTTCAAGTGTTTCAGATTTCTCATTCCTTAGTGAAATTTCCTGTGATTTGCTAGTCTTGTCATTAGAAATTTTATTTGTTAAATTATAATACTTTATTCATTTTACAATTACATTTTTAGAATTTTTTGCCATAAATATTGCTTAAGTGATACAAAATTGCGAATTATTTGAACAATTTCTATTAACTATAAGAATTTGATTTTCTACAAAAGTTAACTATACAATTTATCTAAAAAACATCTAAATTTTAATTTCTGACTTACTGTTGCGAAAACATTGAATTGATACTGTATTATATTATAATTATTGGCATTCGAGGTTATTTAAACTATTTTAATGCGTTTGTTTTAGTTTCTAAGGTCAGCGTTGGCTGGCGCCAGTGAAGATGTCGATGCTGACAACACGAGTCAAGTGATACAGGTAAATCAGTTCATTGTAATAATTATAGTGAATCTAACGGCCGTTGTCTCTAATGAAGATTTGTATCGGGAAAGAGTTCTTAGTAGGCATATAAGCATGCCTTGAGTAGTTATATTATAGCCATGGACTTTCCATTAGCAGAAAATATGGCAAGGGGTGGGGTTATCACACTTGGTTTAGCATACGCATCAATTAACTAAGTTAAGGTGCGTCGGATCCGTATAGTACTTTGATTGACAACCACCGTGAAAAGTCGAGTGTTAATAAATTTGAATGAACAAAAATCTATCGCACTGGCTGCAATCGATGCGCTCTCAAATACAATCATTACTAATAACCATGGAGGAGGAAATATCAAAAACTATAAAAACAGTAACTTAGAAAAAAAAACTGTAGTTTTATGCATTATGTCATATGAACAAAAAGGCAATAGTGAGAAGCAGAAAGACCGTTCAATTTTCGTATGAAACTATGATGGAATCATTGGCACGCCATTGTCAGCTGTTACAGAAGTTTTGCAAGTATGCCAATTAAATGTTTTTTAATAATACTTTTGTCTAATTTTGTTCAAGGGACTTCTGTAATCATAAACCACTTTTACTTTGAGCCCTCTTATACTTTATTCTCTTATTACTCTAATGTATTTCTGTTTTACACACAGGTTTTAAGAGACCAAGAAGAAGCTCTCAGGACGTTTAACAATCGCTATTTATCGTTTATATCATGATCATGTTCGCATCAGAATTCATTTTTAGGAATATTACTAAGGGCAGCTGCTAGGAAATCATGGTTTATAAAAATGACGTTTGTGACTATTTCATATCAGCATCACGTGCACTGAGCGAGATACAATCTTGGAAATGATGGACAGACGATACATTGATAAACCTCTGTTATTCTTACAACTATGGAGACCAAGTAGTTTACTGAATCTACGAAAGTAATCAGCTGTATGTGTATAATGAGCTGCTGTACCTAGTGATGAAATAAAAACCTATTTTTTTGGCCGTGTTTTTTTAATTGTTTTTTTTGTGTTTTTTATAGTTTTTTAAATTCTTTTTTTTTGTTTCTTTAACGCTCAAGTTTCTGTAACAACTTTGAAGTAACATAGTTCCTACGTAGTATATTTTATGTTTAGATGTATAAATAGAGTTCGTGGAAGTACCATAGTTTCTTAAAGAAGTAACAATTATCATACATGTATATAAAATATGTAATAACATATTAGTTTAAGTTACAGAAAATTAACTATTGCAATATAATTAACTATATTCCTAAATTAAGTAATCAATATAGCAACAAAACGAGCATTAAATATCGCTGAGTAAAGTTGAGTAAAGACTTTTTAAATTGATAATTATTTGTACTTTTCTACACCGTGAAACCGAAAATATGCATAATTATAATCATTACAGTAAACACATCCTGTAATAACCATACGGCGATGAGCACAGAATTTAGGAAAAATAAATAACCTACTCATAACAAAACTTATCTTACAATAATTATCCTTAGGTAAGTATAACTATATAAATATAATTTTTTAATATTCTATTTATATTAACTGTCAACCAGTTGCTCATTTCGTTTACCACTTTCAGATGAGAAAGCATACAAGTTCTATTGTAGTTGTCTGAAGTAAGAAAAACGTACAACAAAATCAACTTTAAACTGACTCTCTTTACCAGTATATGTTGCAAAGTACTAATGAGAATTTATCGTTTAGGACAATCAAGTCGAATGAAAACACAGTCTAATTGTAGCAGTCGTTTCTTGCACTGATGACTCGAGACCATATCTGTAGTTAGTGGGCCTCTCCCTTCTTTCCAGCAACCTAAATACAGTAAACGAAGAATGATAAAATTAAATGTAGTCATTGACAATGGATTACATATACCCCTTGACCTTGAAAGTTACATCAGCAGCATGCTAAAATAATAACTGAATTTTTGTTGCATCAAATTTAGTTTTCTTTTCACCATTTATTCTTAGGCATCTTCACCATCTGAAAACAATTTAAAAGACAAAATGATTCTACATCTAGTATCTGATTATGCAACTAGTACTAGACGATAGTCTAGACTATATATTTTTATCCGTAAATTCAGACCCTATCTATTTAATTTAAGCAAGAAGTTTTAAATAGATCAGGCAAATGAGGCTAATTGTACTCATCTCCGGCTTAAATGTTATAATTTGCTGCTTGAAATGTCCATATTTCACAATATGAAGCTTGTACTTATACAGACTAAAATGAAAACATGACACACACACCACACATATATATACATGTACATGTATATATATATATATATATATATATATATATATATATATATACACAAAAAATAAAAAAGAGGCTTTCAACGTACTCGTTTAAAGTCGGCCATGTTTGTAGCGCTGACGGGGCTTCCAAAGAATGTGAGCTGATCTAGTCTCGTTGTTTCCGCATTCGTCTGGTTGTCCTTCACAAACACCTGCACATACACGCACAATATCGTTCACTGGTTGTCCTTCACAAACACCTGCACATACACGCACAATATCGTTCACTGAGCGTGCATGATCTTTCTGTTTCTTTTTCAATCTGTCATTTTTCACTACATAAATTTCACAACATAAAATTGTTCTACAACGGATGGTGATCACCAAGAGTGGATACTGAGTACCCTAACTGACGGCCTATTATCAAATAATGTAAAGTGTAATAATTTCACATTTGTGCCTGTGGTGAATAGATACACCTGATCAGAAGAACAGGCTTACCGACTTAGGCACTGGCTGGAGCCAGTGGTTAAGTCGGTAAGATACTCGACCGCGGATCAGTATGTGCGGGGTTCAAATCCTGGGCTCGCCCGTAACTGACATCACTTTCAAGTGAGGAAACTGACGTTAACCTCAGTTTTACCAGACGAGCTGTATACGTGTTCAGTTAAAATTTCAAGATTCGTTTTAGAATCGTTCGTTACATGGCTCAATTCAAGCTGACAATAGGAGCTGCTCTCAGAAACAAAAGATTCAGTATTCTATATTCTGATTCAGCAAAGTCTTTCATCTATTCTTTAACCATATATAGTTACAGTTAAATACTTTTAACGTGTACAATTAGTTTACAGAACTGCAAAGTAATTTGGAAAATCATAAACACATTTAGGATTAATTTCCTTCTGTCATCTCTAAGGTCAGAAAAAATAAAACTTCAGGCATCGACAGATTTTCTTATGCTGATTCAAAAGTTCACCACCGTCTGTAGTTTCATTATAACCACTGTAATTTTAAATATACCCCAAAAATGTACACTGAAACTTAACTTATTTAAAATTAGCGTAAAATGATTTAGCAAGTTTTAATGTATTGTACCGTTATGCTGCTGACGTTCTGAAACTTGACGAACTGAAGAGGAGTTACAGCTCCAGATTGCAGATCTTCTGGAGTTAGCCTATAACAGCAATATATGTCGTCTCGCTAAACTAGTACGCATAAAGTGAAGACACTTCAAATAATACACACCATATTAACTAAAAATATTAACTATAAACATATTAACTATATTAACTATAAACAGCACTGATTTCTTTCACATATAAACAGAAATAATTACTGTAAGCTTTCTAAACAAGTTTCAAGTGGGTAAAGCTGATAATAACCTGTGTGTGGGTAGGCTATAAGCACAGTGAATGTGTAGAAGAATAAAGATATTCCTTTGAATAGGGCTCTATTACAAGCATCAATATTCAACAGAGAGTGTTAAAAAGTACATATCTGAAATCAAGAATTTTGGAAATGGCTGCAGATTTTCAAGACTAACAATGCAACAATACTATTTTCCTTTTCGGTGTTACTATCACAGTTACTTTACAGAGCACTACTGCATATTATTGTACTGAGCAGGGACTAATAATATTATACAACAAATTATTATTATCATCATCTTCTCTTGAATCCAGTTTATAGTATTAAAACTAATAAATTTAAAGATCATTTTCTAATTTATTTATTTAATTACCATATGCGTTAAACCAGATAGTTGCTTCACTTGAAAGACAACCTAGCGTAGACAGTCCACCGGTAGGCAGGTTAGAGGGCACTCCTCAGAAGTTCTCTCCAGTATTTTCTAATCCGAAGGGGATAATGTCCAGGATGTTAAATTTAATAATTTATTGTAACACAGCATATTGTTCGAGTGAGGTACTAGACATTAAATCCTTGATGGTATAACACAGATAGTATAAAGGAACACAAATGACTTACACAATCGTCTGCACGGCCGCCATGGACTCGGCTGAATCAAAATCCAAACTCTTCGGTTGATTGATGAACAACTTCACCGTCTTTGGCCCCTGATCTGCAAATGATGTAAAATAAGAAATAAATGATTTAAAGCGGAGCTGAGTATGCGTACCAAACATTTCACAACCAAAACTTCAATAGCAAAAATGTAAAACAATCTACAAATATACTAATTGCGTGTCTAATTGACTTTAGCACAACACACATAACACATATGGTACTGAACCACATGAGCAAACAATAAAGCATTGGTAGAGTGTGTATCTTTAAATTGTAAGACCTGAGTTCAAATCCCAGGTCAGTCAACAATGAATAAATCAGATTGCTGATGTTAGCAGAATAAATTTATTAAATTCACACAATTTACAATGTGTGCTATAAGTAAAAAGTTGTAAAGCTGATGTTAACGTCAGTTTCACCTCTAGAAAGCAATATCAGTGACGGGCAAGCCCATGATGTGAACCCATGCATACTAATCTGCAGTCGGATATCTTAATGAAATCGCCACTGACTCGATGGCGCTGCGATGAGAAGTAAAGGTAAGAAAGCAAAGATTAGGAATAATCACGGAAAAGTGGAAACATCGGAGAATTTTCTAATCTCGCCACTTGTTAAACTGGGATTCAATGGAAGATGATGATGATGTCAATTAGTCAGCTATATAAAATAAATTAACATCAATGTTTCATTTTCTTTGAAAGCGATAAAACTGAGGAGGCAAAACAGTAGAAGAAAATACCTGCCGGCCCCCGAATACGTATAGAATGAAGCTTGACCAGCTGATTGAATGTCAACAGTATGAGAAGCTACATCAATAAAACAAACAGCGGCAGTTATTTATCTATAGCAAAAAAAATCAATCAAACATTACTAGGCTGAGTAGCCCCCTAGATTAAAAAATAAATCAAGCAAGGATTGCATCAATAAAATGTAAATCATGAAGTAATAATATCAACCATATAGTAACTAACATGATTTAGTTGCAATAGCAAATAATAAAAAACATCAAATGTGACTTAATGCTATTATAATATTAAAAGCGATAAAATAATTCTAGTCATAGTAACTATTAACTATCTATTGTATTTATTGTTTTTTATTTAATGTACTTGATAGAGAAAGTAATACAGATAATGTATAATTTTCTATATGAATTATTGTTATTTCATTATCATCATCATCTTCCCTTAAATCCCAGTTTAACTAGGGTCGGGACACGAATAGACCTTCTCCAATCCTAAAGACATTTGAAATTTTTTGAATTATTGTTTTTTATGCAATGTTTAATAATTAACTAATATAATATAGTTTATACGAAATATTTTTCTATATGAACTAATATAATATGAGTAGTAAAGCATTGTAAATGCTAAGTAATGTTTGTTTTTTAATATAAGCTTACAAGGTAAATTATCAATATCACTAACAATAATTTTAAACCAAAATCAACAGACTGAATACTGCAAATAATAGTCTAGCCTTCAGTGCACTGCCAAATGGCAGGTTCAAGTTACATATTCACAACTCAAAGTCTGTTTTCTCGCTCCATAAGAGCACTCCGTAGATCAACAAATTAATCCCTGCACAAAGTTTATGCCTTATCCATACCTTATGTGGCCTATAACTTGGGAAAAATACAGCTTTCGGGGTGGTTTCCCATTGCCTTCCTCAGTTAGGTGGATTAATTACCATTTAATCCCGGGGGAAGATATTTCATGGTGAGGTGGGTCCCCTCTTGCCATCCTCAGCTCCTGCCTTTAGTCGCCTCTTACGTTCATGCGGCAGATTGTTTGCAGTTGCCCTATTCTGCAGTGGTCCAACCACACCCGAGCACAACACGGGGCCAAATAATAATAGCATCAATTTAATTCAATCTGAAATCTCGGCACGTCAATTATAAATAAATATTAATAATACAAGATAGCGACAAGTTACCTGCTCATCGCAGTCAGACTCTAGAAAGCCATCCTTGCTCGACAGAGCTCCATCGAGAGAATGCTCATTCGATTCATTCAAACACTCGCACCCTGACTTCTGAAGGAAGGTTGTCAGGTCCAACTAACACAATCAATCAATCATTTAATAAAGAAATTAATAAGAAGAAAAATATATAACACTATTGCAAATATTATAAGTAAGGAAAACGTTTGTATAAATTGCTTTCCAAATCTTACAACTCTGCAAGAATGATGAGTAGAAGAGCTCAGTAAAGGCTGCAGCTAATAGTTAAAGAAAATATTCAAGACATATATATACTGTATCAATGACAAGTAATGCAATCTCCAAAAGGCTAATCAGCAGTAATAAATATCTTATTTTTGAAAATAATAAAAACATGGTCCTTCACTACAGTATCACTACATAATGCCTTAATAGCGTAGGGGTAACCTCATGAAGTTTAAATGACAGATCCTGAGGTGAATTGAACCCTCGTGGGTTCGAATGCCAGCCGCGCTGATCTGAGAGTAAAATCTCGGACATTCACAGGACTGGTTACATGGAAAATGGAATAAATTGCCTAACGGTTTAAACATGTGATAATTAAACATACCAGATATCAACATAGTTGAACATCTCACATAGTGCGTATTTACTTTTTCTTTTTATCATAGAAGAGTAATGAAGTTTGCTAAAAGCCTTGACTCTTAATATTACATACATGACCCTTCACTACGGTATCACAGAAGAGTAATGAAGTTCATTAAAAGCCTTGACTCTTATGTTCTACTGATACATACATGACCCTTCACTACGGTATCCTCCTCCTCATCTTCATCTCCTTGACCTCCGTACCACTTCTTGATCTTCTCCTCCAGCTCAACGGGGTTGGCTCCCCGCAGTGCATCCAGCTTAGCCTTGTTACGATAGAAGATGAACGTCGGCAATGCACTGACACCGTTACTTGTACCGGTTTCCTGCGGCAAAAGTTACACAAATAAGCTTCACGGTTAAATCTAAACGGGAACATATATTTAGTTAGCACTCGTTGATTATTCTAAAGTTTGATTTACAAATGTTAAGCTTGAATAATTCTCTAAACTAAAATAGCCCTGTTGTGTAACAGTGAAAACAATATCTATAGAATATGCAATGGTTTTAGAATACAGCACAGGTTTTACATAAGTTTGTGCTCTTACTTCTATAGGCACATCTGTACTACACAATGAGTGATATACGTATGTTTAAATAAATAAGTATATGTATAATTTGAAGTACCGGGCATTTATCAACATCGACTTTCAAGAAGATGGCTCTCGGATATTTCGCAGCTAGTTGTTCAAATACAGGTGATATTCTCTGACATGGTCCACACCTGCAAAAAACAATATATTCCATATTGCATAAATTCAATGAAAATCTATTAGTTTACTTGAAATATAATTACTAAAGTCGCATTCAAAAGAAAACTGTAATATTAGGATTACATGAATTCATCAACTTAAACATCTTTTAAAGCATTATCTTTATATCACACTTCATTTTTGTAGTCGGTGTCAATTTTCAGTCGCAAATTCAGTACCATTTTAAATTTGAGTATTGCTGATCCAAATTTTAGTTACTTGATTGTAGTTAAGGACTTTTTTTCCATAAACTGTAGCCTATCCATTATGCAGAATTTAAAATGCACACAGATTGGGTGATGGCAGTAATTCAAATCTGGTTTCCTTGCAATGCTGATGATTTCATAATTGACTATATTAAATGTATTTCAATTTTTGGAATTACGGCACGGGTTTCAGAGATTGAGAGCATAATCTTTATCATGTACTAGACTTATCCTGAACGAAATTATTATAACATCTAGCCACGTTATGCACGTTACAATAGCAGGTTAGAATTTCTTATATTTTATTGGAACATAAAATAATTTTAGAGCTATACGTCGTGATATAGAACTGATCTTTGTCGTCTCGACTGATATAAGCAATAAAATTAGATTTCCTTCTTTGTTTTATATTTTGCCGAATCATACATAGATTATCCATATTAACGACAATTGAGTAAGTACCAGGTAGCAAAGAAATCGACGACAACCAATTTCGCTCCTGCAGCTAGCAGTTCAGGTTGAAACATGCCGTCATTTGGGATGACTTTGTAGTTACCAGCCATTCTACTGCCTAATAAATATATTTTACTAAATAATTAGCGTTATTTGATTTGTTTACAGTTTTTGCCGGATGAGCATAGAGACGTTAAGGCTAAAGCTTGTTTCGTTTCTTTGAACTTCTTTGTCTCTTTATAGTGTGGGAATGTCATGAAAATGAACGCTTGAATATTTTGTATTAGAAATAACGTACATAACACTACGTACAGCGAATCTGGATTATAAAGGAAAACTCGATGCTGTAATAGTGAATCGATGGATTAGTTAGAGTGTTATTGTCAGCAATGACAACGTCGATTATTTCGACAAATCCAATCCTTTAAAAGAAATATCCAAAGCGATGTAAAATCAAAAATCCAGATAATCAGTCCAAAGACGAAAATGAGACGATAGTACAATGATATAATGCAATGATAATGCAATGCTATTACATTATATTATATATAGAATATTATATCACTTATATCTGATCGATCTTCCCTTTTTATAGTCTAGAGAATATTACGATAATCGACCGCATTCAGTTTTAGATATACCTTCCAACTCAGTAAAAATTAAAGCATTATGTCATTTTAAATCATCCCAACATAACAGATGATCGATAGTAAAGTAGTGATTTCATTTTTAAATTTGAACGATGTAAACCTGTGTATGTGCTAGGTCTTTTGGAAGAGTATCATACGTGAGTCTTATAACTGCGTACATTTTAGCATTTTCTTTCTTGCCGTTATATATACTGCGCAAATCGCACTATAAAATAGTCTAATTCCTTGTATAGGCCTATATATAGATTGTCGTTCTTTGTACATTTTAAAATTTTCTTCTCGTTATTACTTCAACTCTTGTCATTTAATGTCGCAAGTTGCAGGTAGAGCAGATTGAAGAATAATCTTTCATGACCATGGGATTTATTAATTACTGACTTACCTGAGAGACACCTCGAGGTGCCCTGCGTTACTAAAACGTAGGCCTACGTTACGGCTTTGGGGAACTCCCCAAAGACGCCATCGTAACTAATATTTTGACTACACTGTAGAGTAAGCCTACATGTGAAGCCATGCGAGCCTACAGAACAGGTAATAATTTATTTACGGAGATTTAAAACAGTGTTTCAAGTTATTTTGAAAACGGTTGGGAATAAATTTTAGTTCGAAATTAAAGCTTGAACGATCTGTTTTAAATATATCATTTTTTCAGACCTATATATAGCCTAAAGTCTAGATCTAGCAAAATTATTTTGAAATAAAACTTTAATTACTTGTAAATCTACAAAGTTTTATAACTTCTGGCATGAATAGTCTAATAATAATAATAACAATAATAATAACAATTATTATTGTTATTATTATTATTATTCATACCAGAAAATGGTAGTAATATGATAAAAATGGCATGGTAGTAAAATGATACGGGCAAAACTTTTCCCATTCGTATATAGGCTCTTTAAATCAACATACCCTATCGACGAGATAGTTTAAATAAATTCTCCTAAGTACATTCTGAGCAGAATTCTCTGAACCCTGCCCTGGTCGTAAGGTCCCAGCGATGCTCCTGAGCCTCAGATCCATCCATCACTTAGTCAGGACCTCGTTCCGCCGATGTGAGCGCCTTCGGGCTGCGCTCCTGAGGGACTGATTAGTTAAAATAGAGTTACGTTCTGGGCCGGCCCAGCAGTACCGGTTCATCTAATGTGATAAAACGTGTGTAGTTACTGGCCGTCATCAATCAATTTATTCCTGCGACTCTGTCGATTCGTTTTCTAGTTCTAGGATTACATTAGTAGAATTACGTGAGCAACAGTGATTAGGCCCTACTGCGCTCTGATGTTATAAATTGAACAAAAAATTGTAAAAAGAGAAAAGATATGTGGGTATAACAGAAAATCTAATGATTGATTTGGCACATAATATTACTAGTGGACTATCGGTAGGCTTAAGGTTTATTTGTTGCTTTAAATGTCTCAATTTGGATCTATGTTAGAATTAGATTCATTTAAATTTTGTATTAAAAATCGGTTAAATATAAAGATAATTGGTTGCCTGTCTTGTTTTGAAGATGTGAAGTTAATTTTTAATTGTATTAATCCTAAAATTTAATAGTCTAATTAATTGTAATTACTTATATGGATTACTTCTGAATGTTTGCCTGAAGACTACTGATAAATCGAGGTAATATAAATGTAAATACTACCTATAAACAAACACCTTTTTCTGCCTTTATAGTAGCCGTATTTTTCGTTGTGACCGTTTTCAGTCTATTTTGATATTTACAGATCTTGTTTACAGCTGGAGTCGTCGATGTTTTATTACTAAAGTGTCAAACAAAAATAGGTCAACGAAAGACGAATGGGTAGGAGCACGAATGCAGTATAATGTCTCAATAGCATAGGGGTAACGTCATGAAGTTTCAAATGACAGATCCTGAGGTGAATTAAACCCTCGTGGGTTCGAATCCCAGCCGCGCTGATCTGAGAGTAAAATCTCGGACATTCACTGGACTGGTAACATGGAAAATGGTCTTAATAGCCTAACGGTTTAAACATGTGATGTTAAAAAGTGATAGATATCAACATTGTTGATCATTTCACTACAATGCTCGTTTACTTTACTTTTAATGTATTTTCTCCTATAAACTCTCGAGTCGAGACAAGCTATAGACAAAACTAGAGTTTGAGCACTAAATACGAACATCTTTCGTCTATATGGGACCGGTGTCTGAGTACAGGCAAGACTAGACCAACGATTTGCTGTGCTTGCCGTAAGAGGCGACTTAAAAGGAATTGATGAAGGCAATGGAAAATCACTTGAGACGGTGATTGAATCATTTTGTCACTATACAATGTTAATGATGCACGAGTTATGATGGATTTTAAAAAATGATGTTAAAAATTTAGAAGTTGCCAAAACTTAAAGAAATTAAAAGGAAAGCGGGAGTGACTTAGGCAATTGGGCACGCAGACGCAAAAATTGGATTAATTTTTATAAAATAAAGATACGATACCAATCTAAATCTATAAAAAGAACTAGTTAGAACGATTTTAAAAATCAGAATTAAAAAATAAAATGAGGTTTTGAAAATTACATCACGAGAAAGAAAGAAATAAGCTAGAGATTGAGATAGATAGATAGATAAATAAAAACTTAGAAGGAGAGGGAGAGTGAGACGGACAATAGAGAGAGAGAGAGAGAGAGAGAGAGAAAGAGAAAGAGAGAGAGAGAGATGGTCATCAGTGGATCACAGGATGTAATTTGGGACGCTTAGTTCAGGATAGGCAAGTATTTTATCTTTATCTCTCTGACATTGAGAGAGTGCCGCTCTCCAAACAGGATATAATTTACAGCCACTTTGAGAAGCAAAACATGAGTCCAACCTTTAAATATGCATACAAATCATAAGCATTTTATCATTTGTCATGCTTATATAAATAGTCTTTAAATAGTCTTTTGGACTTGCACTGTTTTGATCTCGCTTTCTCTTGTGGTCACTGCGTACTCAGTCGTCATCGTGTGGTGTGTTGGCCCCTGTTTGTGTAGAGTCTGCAAGAGACGTCCCTGACGTTGCCTTATGGCGAGAAACCGGACGTTAAATTCTTATTGATATATTGATTAAATAAAAAAGACATTCTAAATGTGTAAAGTGTTTCGTAAATCCAATCCTATTTTCTTAACCATGCGTAAAGTCAAACTTTTAAAAATTATAACTGAATCTTAAAGCAGTAAATCTTAATGGTGATTACGTTTAAGTTTATCCTCAAGTATATGTGCATCTTATATACTCTCTTTTTTTCTGCACAAACAAGTACCCAGTCTGAGGATCGAATTCAAATCCCTTGTAACACTAAAATCTGACTTCCCAACCACTCGGCCACCTATCTTCCACTCAATGAAGTCTGAAAGACAGAGGGATAAGGAATTGATGGAGTCCTGGAGCGCTGCGAATGAAATTGATTGAGGAAATGTAATCAGTCAAAGAGGGAATCAAAGATAGATTGATGAGAGTCTTATTGGATCAATGCCTGGACTGTTGGAAACGAATGAGAATCGCAAATAGAAGTCCATCCATCGCGTATGACTAGGTCACACATGATATCACATTAACACATAGAGATGTGAAGTCTCGACCTATCCATCATAAGAGATTCACATGTATTTCACATTATCTCAGGGAGATATGTGATACCGTATCTATCACGTGCAGCATAATCACGCATGATTTCAAATGGAACAAGTGGAAATGCTTAGTAGGACTTTAGATTTTATTTATATTGTTATCAGTACAGTTGATATAGGGAATCAGACGTTAAACTCAATTTTTTACCTATATAATAAGCAAAACTTTATTTAGTGCATCCTTTAGCTCATGAATTTTAAAGTGCATGTATATTGCATTGCATCAAGTTATAATAATGATAATAATAATAATAATAATAAAGGTTTAAAGTCCGTTTCCTCATCCAAGGATGATGTCAGGGACGTCCCCACAGCACACATCACTACAGATAAATTTACCCAAATCAATCCGCAAAAGAAATGTGCTGAGGAGAAATAAGGAAAGCCGGTCCGGTGATCAAAAATGAGAAAGTGGTTTCCTGCAATCTATATTCATGCATATTATGTCTACTAATCGCCACAATTTTAATATCTCAGTAACTTGACATTTAAGAACATGTGCAGTTGTCGCCATTTCGCTTCATCAAGATCGAGTTATAACTCTGATAAACGTTTCCTGTATGTCCAATGGTCCAAGGCATAAACCTGCAGTTTATGCGGTCAGCATAAAACGATTGCTGCTTTACTACCAGTTGGTTTTCTAGTCGCTTAAAAGGATTTGGATTTATTGTCAAATCTACGAAAAGAATAGCGACCTAGATTTCCGATTCAAGGATTTCAAAGAAAGCCAAGAAACAATGAATTTGCATAATGGGCATTCGAAACAAGACATTTAAAATGTCGATCATAAGAGAATTATCTGTTTAAAATATTAAGAAAAAACGATGCAAAGTTCAATTTTGCTAATGCGTTAAATACCGTTGATTGAATGTATATTCTTGAATGCTACAAAAAGCGTTGCTAAGTGCAAGTATTTTAGTGTATATTTGAGACAGTGAATTAGCATAAATATGTTAATTTATTATTGCCAATAACTGCAAGATATTCAAATTTAAAGTGCTGTATTAAAATACTTGAATGCTACAAAGAGCGTTGCGTTAACATCACGTATACGTGCATCAAAGATGCACGACAAGATTGCGTTAAAAGATTTTTTGTGCTTTTGAAATGCCGCATTAGCAGAATTACGTAAATTTATTATTACCAGTAACTACTGTACTTCCAAATATACAGTGCTGAAATAAAAATCCAGTTTAATTATATTAAGTGTAGAGACATTTGTGTTAGAGATATAACAGAAATATTCAAGAAATTAAAACCGTACGTTAACTGTAAAATAAGTTTAATGCCAAGAATTTCTTTCTGAAAATGCTACTGAGCAGTTAGCATTAATGTACAGGTGGATAAATTTCAAAGAGGACTCAATTAAATTGTTATATTGATATAATTTCCAAAATCAATCAATTAAGCTGATGAAAAAAAGCTAATATTGTAGGTCCTACTGGTAATTTGTCTTCAATTTCCAATCAAAACTAATTACTTATGAACAAAATCCAAAAGATAAATGCGCGTAGATATTTTACAATTTATGATCTATAGCCGTATCAATAGCCGAAACCTCTCTGTATCTAATCTGCCACCTGTACCTCATGTTCTTAATTCTTTGCGTCACTTGACCAAAATAGCACATAAGTCCCACACCGGCAAGTCCTGCAATGCTGCAGATGCCGATAACCAAAATAGCCATTGGCCCATGAAGAACAGCAGAACCACTTTGAGGGGCTATATTTTGTGCCTTCAGGGCCAGACTATCAGCGGATTGAGGTGAAGAGATTTTTTGCTCACAGTCTCTCGGAATAGGACGGCGTTGAAATATTGATTTCCCGACCTCTGCCGGAGGGAAGTCGCAATAGTAGCGAGGCTTTCCCCCACCACCTTGGGCCTCCAGCATTGTTACCATCGTAGTATTGGCCCATCGGAGGAATGGTAACAAAACACAAGAACATTCGAACGGATTATCGCTTAGATTGATTTCCTCCAGATAATCCAATCGGACCAGAATATCGACATCGATGCTGTGCAGACGATTCGACGAGAGAACAAGTTTTGCTAAAACTCTGGTACGATCGACAGAAATGTCTGCCAGGTCTCGGATCATATTTCCCTGAAGATAAAGAGTGTTGAGGTGATGAAGAGCCGTGAGGTCATCACCTGGGACAACGGTAATCCCATTGTAGGAGAGGTCAAGAACTTGAACCAGCTGCAAGCTGTCGAAAAGATTTCCGGTCTGGGAACCCCTCAGAGCCTCTCCGAGACGATTGTGGGAGAGACTGAAGTACTGGAGAAGGTGGAAGTCGAGGAAGGTTTGGTCGGTGAAGATGGCGAGATCGTTGTAGCTGAGGTCGAGCTCGTTTAGGGTTTGATGGAGGGTGTCCAGTGAGCCGAGTGGTATGGTGCGCATTCCGTTGTGCGATAAATCAAGTTTTGACACCTGTAGCAGAATTACATGATAATAATTAGAAAACGTTGTTAAAACGTTGAAAGTATATAATAATAAAAAATAATAATAATAGTAATAATAGTAATAAAAGTTTAACATTCGTTTCCTCATCCAGGGATGATGTCAGGGACGTCCCCACAGCACACATCGCACAGATCAATTCACCCAAACCATTCTGCAAAAGAAATGTGCTGAGGAGAAGTAAGGTCCTAAACGAAAGCCAGTCCGGTGATAAAAAATGGTCAGGGTAGATTGATTATGTCTACGGTAGGAAAAGGTAGGTCTTGAGCTTGCTATAGTTGAAAAGTTGAAAAAAGAGAAAAACAAGAGCGAAGATTAGCAGGTAAAGAGTTATAAGTAAAATATTTACGAATGTATTACAAAATATGTCAGCGTTTAATTATTGTAAATGTAATAGCAAATAAAATGTAAAAAGATATTCCATATAAAAGAAATAAAAGAAATTGAAGAAAATTTTAATTTTGTTTTTAAAAGAAGTAATTATTGACGGTAGAAACATTTATAATCTCGGATCATATTTCAAAATAATAATCTATTTATTTATATAATCTATTGATTTATTATAATCTATTTTTAGACATTTGTCCATTTACATGACCTTCAAGTAGAACACTCGCAGGCATAAACAGCTTACAGAGCTGAGCCGGTGGCATACCAGAAAGGTGTCCAACGGTGAGTCTGTAGGTGCATGATTCAAATCCAGTGTTCGTTCCGTCTCTAACATAAGCTCTGGAGACAGGAAACTGACGCCAAATTATGATATAGCCTCAGCTTTACATGCATATATGCCCAATTATGAGCATAAAATACGACTTTTTCAAATTACACATTTTATAGATTTAGTACAGGCTTAATATATGCCTATTTATGAATATAGATTAGTAATTTTTAAAAGTTCATTCTGATATTTTCCGCTGTTTATTTAATTTTATTGAAGATATCTATACTATACCTTCAAGGAGCCTAGATTAGGAAAGTCCAGCATCCTGTTGTAGGACAGGTCAAGCGTTGTTATTGCGGTGGTTCTGTCAAAAACTCCTGGACGTATGTAAGAGATCTTGTTATGACTGAGGTTGAGTAGCTGGAGATCTTCCATTCCTCCTCCAATCCACCCTGCCTTCAGTCGATCCAGCTGATTGTAGCTGAGGTCCACGGACTCGAGGTTGTCTAGTTCAGCGAGGTCAAGTTCGAGGAGACGGTTCATCTTAGCGTTGAGACGACGAAGCTTCTTGAGTGAGGTGATGTTGTCCAGTCGAGTCAGCTGACCTCCTTCCAGGTGGAGAGTCTCCAACTCCTGAGAGACAGAATCAACAAGGACGATAATCATCGTCATCATCTTCATCATCCTAGTCGTCGTTATCATCGTCATCATCCTAGTCGTCGTCATCGTCAGCGTCGATGAAAGTGAGTCTTGCAACAGTAATACTGATAATACAATTTCTAATAGTTAAAATGCCTAAGTCTTTATTTAATTATTGACTGGAGTCAGTGTCGATGTCGGTAAGATATTCGACCGCGGATCAGTACGTGCGGGGTTCAAATCCTGGGTTCGTTCGTCACTGACATCGCCTTCGAGTGAGGAAAGTGACGTTAACATTAGCTTTAGCTATTGATACAATATTGAGAAAAAACACTATTGTAACAATTAAAGTTTTTATTTGTTTGGTTAATTTATGAACTTCAAACGATACACAACAAACAATATACCCAACCGTAATACAATATATATGTAGTACTAATATACCTCAGTACATTTAATAATTTCTAGAATTCTTTCACTGTATATATTTATTTTAGCTATTAGAAATTTGTTACCTTAAGAATACCGCTCCACAAACATCTCAGTTTTATAAAATATTCTTTATGTAATGACACGCGACATACAGCTATTCCTAACAATTCTAATTGTGTTGTTCTTTGCACCTCTACATTCTATTTTTTGTTGTTCCTTTCATCTCTACATACAATTGCATGATCAAATCATAAAATATCTCTTGTCTCAGGCTTCCTCCAATTTCTTCCTCTTCCATTTTTCCATTCAAATTTATTTCAGTAACCCATCCGCTTTGTACCTCCTATCCGGCTCCTCTTCGATTCATATCGACATTGTAAAATATTAAAATATTAGATTTTGTTAAATATAATAATATTATTATAACAGATTATATTATTAATTTATTATAATATACTTCTTGTATTATAATATTGTCTTCTCAAACAAGCAGTTGTGCATTCTGACCTAGTGTCGTTATAATTATTAAATATTATTTTATAAAATAATAAAATATTAGATTTAAGATTTAACTTAAGACTTCGCATCATACACTCAACTTACCGGCAAGCGCTTGAAGATCTCGGGGTCGACCTGTTCAAGGTCGCAATACGACACAAACAGACTGACGAGCCTTGTGAAGCGTCCCACCAAGGTCAAGGTCAGGTTCCGAATGTACGTCTCACTGAGATCCAGTCTGATCAGCTGATTGCGCTCAGGAGAGAAGACGCTGAAAGCTTTCTCCAGGGCCGTCTGATTCACCAGACTTCTGGATAGAGTGAGTGACGTCAGATTTTCCATATCTCTAAACGCCTCCGGATCAATCTTCACCAATCCGCAATCCGCCAGACTGATCGTTTCTACGGAAAGCTTCCGGATGGGATCGAAGTCAGTAGCTCGAATCTCCCGGATATCATTCCTACTTAGATCAAAATATCTCAGGTAGAAAAGCGAGGAAAAACTCGAGTCAAGTTCAGCCGATGATATCTCGTTGAATGCCAGATTAAGAATTTCCAAATTAGGAGCGAAATACGAAAGATTAGCCGGGATTCTCCGGAGCGAGTTATGACTCAGATTGATTTCTTTTAGAGCAGGAGCGCGGCATGAAATCGAGAGGTCTGAGGTCGATTCTCGTTTGCGACGACCAGATCCTGCACTGCTGGTGGATCCTACAACTGTTGCCATTTTATCTGAATTCCTCGAAGAACTGAAATCATAAGATTCGTAAATAAAACTTGTATAGTTTTCTGCAAAGTTTGGATTTCCAAACTCGTTAGAATTGCTCGTGTCTGCGGCAGTTGATGGCGATGAACCATTTCTAGAGAATTTCTGGGGATTCTGATCATTTTTACCTTGGCTGTTAGTGACGTCGCTTAATATTTTGCTCTTACTGATACCAACAGTGGTGCCACTATATTGATTATTAGTAACTCTACCATCACTTCTACTACTACTACTACTAACTATTTCCCTGGTCACATTTGTTTTACTATCGCTACTGCTACCCTTGTTTCTCCTACCAATCATACCAGCATTCCCAGTTCTGTTAATATTCTTGCCCGAGCTATTATACCCAGAATTGCTGCTGTTGTAATGCTGACTGTCAGGACCGTCGTTGATTGTGCCTAAAGCACTACTCGTATCCACTGCGCTGCTGTTGATATTGACTGCTCGCTCTGAGGTGACGACGGTAAAGGCCTGCAGCAGATTCGTACTCAGATCGATTTCCTGCAGGTGAGGCAGGCCGCAGAAAACTGACGTATCTATGTATCTGATGTGATTGTTCTCCAGTATGACTACAGACAGATTTCTCGTCCTGCTGAAAGCGTCGCGAGGAATTTCTTCCAGTAGATCTCCCTCCAGATAAAGTCTGCGCATGATTTCGGAGAATGTTGGTAACGACGTTAAGCCTAAGAGATATTGAAAAGGCACGATAAGTCAGTACTAGTTCGAAAGTTCATTTGGATGAATATAAAAATATGAGTGGATAATATGGATAGAAATTGAAGTCATTATTATAAATTTGCATCTAGCACGTGATTGCAATTGCGGATAACAATCAGAATTGCGCATAAATTAGCACTATTATAAAATTATTCAAAATTGTTACCTTCAAAGGTTGTTCAGTATTTATAAGAGCAATGATGCAGATATTCGAGATATGAACGCAGGTACACATGTACATTTGATTGTACAACATAAATATCTAACTATAATACTAAAATATAAAATAATAAGCGAAGTAAGTTAGCTTTTGACTAATTTAATCGATATATTAAAGCAGGTAAAAGGTATTCAAACGACTGCAATAGCACGCGTGACACGATAGTTAGTATTAACCAGGCTTTATTAGATCTGTCAGCCAAATAATTGAATATATAACTGAAGATCAAATCGATGACGATGTTATGTTGAAAATATATTCTAAAATGAGCGAGATAGTTGAAATGCAATTGTAGCTCAAAAAATAATTACAATTTACAACCTATTATTATAGAAACGGCTTTTTTGCTGAAATAATTAATACAGCGCTTTATCGGTAGTTAACGTTTCAGTTTCGATGTATAGGAATATCATTGTACAGCTACAACTGTCATCCAACGCCTACATATAAATTAAGTACACTACTCACTAGGCCATTACTCGTCAACCAATTTACTTACCTCTTCTGCTGCAATCCACTGTTTCGAAATAGTTAAAGCAATCGCACTGAAGAGGACACCGTTGACCATTATCCAATGCAGGTCCAGTTTGCTGCCCATCTGCCCAAGAGCAGCTGATTAGACTCAGGCTGAAGAGCAGCTGAGCAGCTTTCAGCAGCTGAGTAGCTTTCAGCTGCTTAAGTCGATAAAAGCTGTTCATGATTCCTTATTCATTCTCAAGTACAAATACAATCAAATTTGCACCTATAATGGCAGCTGCTTCACATCAATATACAGTGCAATATGTCAATCACGTGGACCTGGCTATTCGCATCCACGGAGAAGTGTAGGACAATAGACCAATAGTCTTAGCAGATTTAGAGGCTAAGTATAAGCATAAGTATAGCTACTCACTCAATCTCTGAAATAGAAATACATAGATATGATAGCATTTATCTTAAATGTTACATTTAAATACTGTTAATCTACAGTGCGTTAACGTTTTAGCCGGGTGCATTAAAATCACAAAAAAACAACCAGCTAATTTACTTTATTCATTCTATTTAGTTAATAAAATGCATTAACATTTTAAATCACTTTTGAATTACAGAAGAAACATCCGAAATCCCATAAACTATCTGTAAACTGTGAAAGAAAAACAGCTTTTAAATTGTCACTTAAAATGTAGTCGAATGGTTAGCCGGAAATGAGATAAAAGGAAGTCCATTAGAGACAGGACTAGTCTCCGTCATTGCGACAAGTTCTAACATTCTAATGCGAGTATAATATACAGTAATTGGTGAATTTGTTAGAATTCCTCTTCACACTGTTTGACGAGCTTTGCACAGAAAATTAGTGACTACCAGGAACCGCACGTGAATCCTAGAGGTCTTTTAATTGCATGCTGAAGTAGACACGAATAGGCAAAAAATCGTGACATATAAGTCAGGATTTTCTAGGTAATGACTGCAGTTCAGGCACTAAAATGGCTTGCTTTAAAGAAATACAAATATTTCAAAACTAGTGTGATATTAAATGACACAACGAAACTTTAACTATTTTTAATCTTACGCTTGAACTACTTGTGCTTAAAATGCTATGGCACTTTATGTATTTTAAAGATCTCAGCACTGTAAATCATTTCATCTAACCTTGAGGAGTTTTATTTTACTTTTTAAAAATCTGCATTCGATCTACGTCAGCATCATATACACTGGACAGTGTTATTCACACTAGACTGTTGTCACGGAGCGGTCACTGAACGGCGTCTAGAGATCAGTTGTACGGACGCGAATGTTTGATTTACATCTGGATGACCAGGCGAGACTCTCTATGCGAGAGTAAGTGGTCACTTTTGGTCACTGTAGTACAGTCAGTGGTCACTTGAGGTCTCTTGTGGTCACTGTAGTACAGTCAGTGGTCACTTGTGGTCAGTTGTGGTCACTGGAGTAGAGGCAGTGGCCACTTGTGGTCACTGTAGTACAGTCAGTGGTCACTTGTGGTCACTTGTGGTCACTGGAGTAGAGGCAGTGGCCACTTGTGGTCACTGTAGTACAGTCAGTGGTCACTTGTGGTCACTTGTGGTCACTGGAGTAGAGGCAGTGGCCACTTGTTGCCACTTGTGGTCATTTGCGGTCACTGGAGTAGAGGCAGTGGTCACTTGTGGTCACGTGTAGTCACTTGTGGTCACTTGCGGTCACTTGCAGTCACTTGCGGTCACTTGTGGTCACTTGTGGTCACTGTAGTACAGTCCATGCGACAAGCCGCTTTCAGTGAAGTCTACTCAGATTTTAAAACGAGAATTTAGAGGGGTCTGAATACACCGTCCACCCCTCTACCCTTCCACTTTCCTCCCCACCCCTCCCCAATTATCTCCGCTCACACCCACATCGTTCAGTTAATTTTGAAATTTAGATAACAAAGTCTTCATGAGTTGAACTCTAATTTTCATGTGGAATTTAGCCTTTTTGTACGCCTACGCAATAAATCTAAGGCTGACCAATTGATCATTACCTGATTAATTGTTCGATTTAGTTTCAATTACGGGGACTTTTACGCTAATAGTTTAGCTTTTAAATTATAAATAGCAGCATTCTTTTCTAATTTATAAACTGCAGTACAGAAATTTACACAATCGTATTTCTGCATGTTACGACTCATTATTCAGTATACGTCTTCTTCAGTGCACTGCCAAGTGGCAGGTTCAAGGTACATATTTATACTCAAAGTCTGCTTTCTCGCTCCATAAGAGCACTTCTTGATCAACAAGTTAATCCCTTCACAAAGTCTATGCCTTATCCATACCTTATGTAGCCTATAGATTTGGAAAAGTATGGCTTCTGAGGTTCTCAATGTACTTTCTCTTAGTGCACTGCCTACTGGCAGGTCCATGGTGTATAACGCCTCCACTCTTCTCTGTCTTCCGCCTTCCTCTTCATTTACGCACATTCGTTTCAGAGGTCAGATTGCACATGCAGTCAGATGCACATTTCGCACTTACTCTTCATTTACGCAACGCTCAATATACTATATATCTTAAATTAGCTATTTGCTCTAATAGACGTACCGCTGCAGGGAAGTTTAATGTTCACTTTATTGCCTGTATGAGCTTGCCCTCTCTCAACCCTAGACCTCAACTAGCGTTGTCGAGACGTCAGTCGACTCTTTATTAACAGAATATTTATGACAACCTCCAGCACTACTCTGCCGGGAATCAATCTGAAATATTTGATTAAAGCTCGAATAAGTCAGAAGGTTCACAGAATGGTCATATTTTCTCTACGGAGATTTTGCGCTAAATTTTATTTCGCTTATGAAATATTAATGCATTTGAAATATGAAATATTAATGCATTTTCGCTTATGAAATATGAATGCATTTGAAATTGCGTCATTTAGCATCTCCGACAAGGTTTAAGTGTACTAAACTGAATTAAAAAACATATATTTATCGTGTTTTGACTTTATATATGATCAATTATACTCCAAAGTCAAAACACGAGAAATCGGCGGTTTTGTAATTGTACCCGTGAATAATGAATTTAAAATACAGACCAAATTATTTTTGAATGTAGATATATTCAAAAGATTAGGCTATATGTGATTAATTAGGCCTATACTCAATCTTTTGATTATATCTACAGTCAAAACTAATTCGATCTGTGTTTTCAGTTCATTATTTACGGGCACAATTTACATTGTGAGCTCTATTGAACACTACGAATGCCGGTTTCCTTGTTTGTCATACATGTAAATACTAAATTCAATGTATTTGCATTCTGAAAATTTACCGTCATTTTCTGCAGAAATATCATCGTCACTTGATGTATCACTGTCACTCAGTAACAAACTAGCTGTTCAAAATCATAATCAGAGAGAAAATAAACGTTATAGCCTACTGCGTAAAACAACGATTTCACGCAAGTTTGTGTAAATATACTTTCCTTTTATATGAAAAGAAATAGTAATATAGCTGCTAATGGCACAATAGCGGACACGCAAGTGCGTGCAAATAGACGTCGCTAAGGATTGATTGAAGTTAGCGTGATGGATTCACACTGGAAGGTATTATTTAGAGAAGAAACAGGAATCAAAGTAGGGCCCACTACATTAGAGCTTAATGGTGCACGTTACAGTGTCTCAGCTGCCACTAATATGCTGATAATGTGGATCAATCAAAAAATGGAATTTTACTTTTTTCTTAATTAAATAAATTAAAAATTAAACTAATCTAATTAAATAAATTAAAAATTAAACTAATATAAATTAAACTAAACTAAATTAAATTAAAAAATTAAAATAAATTTTAAAATTTAAATTAATTTTAATTAATTACTTAAATTTAAATTAATGAAAAAATTAAAATAAATTTTTATATTAAAATAAATTTTTAATAAATTTAAATTAAAATAAACTAGATTAAATTAAACTAGACTTTAAGTAAACATGTAGTTAAACTGTTGCAGCTACATATATACTATAGTCTAACTTAAAGTAGACAATTAATTTCTTTTAGAGTTAACTAATATCATTAGAGCTATTACAACAACTTTTTCTTTCTTCTTTCGGTTTCTTACTTGAAAGAAGAAATGAAGTCAAAGATGTCGAAGTAAAGTACAATTTTAAGCTACTTTCAGGTAGCATAATATAATAACCATTACAGTGCTACTGTCGGTCATGACAACATCGAGCATGATTGAGTCAAATCCAAGCCGGTGAGTAAATCGAAGGCCCAAAACGGTGCAAATTTCAAAATTCAGAAAATCAAATTTTCATTCTTCTTTCAGTTTCATCATTGAAAGATGATATCTAAGATGTTGAACTAGAGTACAGATTAACAATTAATGGTCAATAACCTTTCACAACGAATTGGTTCGATCATAATGATCATAAAGTGGCAATAAGTATAAAGTTATGAATAGATATAAATATGTATACTGTGTGTGTGTGTATATATATATATATATATATATATATATATATATATATATATATATATATATATACACAAGTGGGCCATGGCCTTATATCAGATGGGGCTGTAGAGTGTGTAGGTTACGTGCATTATGTTGACACATTATATTCAGATAGTCGTATATTAGATTCGCTGTCACCTGCATTTGGAGGAAGAGTGTTTTTAGAATTGTTAGAGAAATCAATACTCAATTTGGTGAAAGCATTGTTGAGAACGGGTTGTATGCCAAGACCAGCCGTTTCTCGATTTACTCGAAGTTTATGCGGAATTTACCAGAACTTCTGCAATCGCTCATTTTCTTTACAGTCAGTGCTTGGTTTTAATAGAGAGATGAAATATTCGACGCTTCTTTTTATTATTCAGTAAGGATCTGTTTTACTTCTGCTCTTTTTTTTCAAGGGAATATTGTGAGATACAGTCTGCCTGAGATTCGAAACGATGCCTCCTGCTCGACAGATAAGCGAACTACTCAATCGGTCGAGTATTTAACCATTGATATGGCTAATCAATCAATCAATATATCAATCGGTTTTCCAATTTCTAATTCACAGTATTAAAAATGGCGGTTAAATCATCTCAAATAGTCTCAAAACAATTTTAATCCTATGTACACTGTAGAATAATTCAAGTTATTCGATAAAATCTCGTTGATAAGATCACAAACTACCTAACTAGCTTCATCGAAAGGTATAGTATACTTACATATGTAATCGCCATCATTTTAAAGAGAGCACCAGTCATCATTGATTTTTACTTATATTTATAATGCGTAAAATTTATGTTGGGCTAAAGAAAGCTCAAATATATTAAAAACGTATTATACCAAATTACCGGAATAAATTGTCACTTGAATAAATGAGAACAAAATAAGCAGTGCGCTTGTCTGAATTTCGTATATAATTAATTTTACTTTCGGAAAAATAATGGTATTTTATTCAGAGTAAGATAACGGTACAGATTTGAGCAGAGATCGATAGCTTTATGGTAATAGTGCTCATTTAATAAATGTAATTTGGTATCACAATATAAGCTTGGCTTTGAGATATTTGTCAATTGAAATGAAAGTTTGCAATATAGGAAACTTCAAACCTAATTTTGAATGAAAATAATTTAGATATATATATAATGTTCATTTTACAATAGGCTATAATGAAAGCATAATCCTTTGGAATAGTTATAACAAACGTATCAATAATTAGTAATTAGACATGGAAACGCTGTTTACATCATTTTATCAAGATCTGTAAAATATTGCAACTATAGCTGCTCTTCATTACGCTAATTTATAGTACGTGGTAATACAGTTAAATTTTCTTTAAAAAATATTTAACGGTATTAATTTCACATTTTAGTTTCTGCCCTAACTCCGTTATTTAGAATTGAGCATTGCACTATTAGGCCTATTACATAAAAACATGTCTTCTAATCTACATATTTTTTCTAAGTTCTGTAGTGATCTAGTAACTCATTTATAGTATTACAATTTCATTCTAAGACAGCCGTTAAAGAAACATAAATGCAATAACAGATCAAACAATAATAAAAATTGAAACTTAAATAAGCTTATATCTCAAGGAAAGCAAAGCTACAGTATGCAGATAATCCAACTAACAAATGATTTAACACTACACACGCCTCTTACCTCTACGACAGTGTAAACTGACGCACGACCACTATGCTAACTCCTCTCCTGTTATGTACTGGAGCGAAGGCTCTCGGTGGAATGAGCGAGAAAGATGGACTCCCGTCCTATTGCGGATATCAAATAACGCGCTGGGTCGCTAGCCCGGACGTTCAGATAACGGCGTAGCGACCGAGCAATGGGATAAGAGCAGCTACAGAAAAAATCCTAACTGGTAGACGAACTCGCTCAATTTTTTCGCTCAAAAGTAAAGACAAATAAAGAAAACATAAAATGATTACTGTTTGTTAACGGATTTGTTAAATAGTTAAGGAGCTCGTTAAAGAAGTTTCAATGTTATATTAGAAACTCTGTACAGTAGCGAAAGAGGGACAACTTCAAAATGTAAAGATTTTAATTTCAATTCGGTTTAAAGATTTCAAATAATGTGTTGTGCGACAATTGTGTAAATGTTTATTATAGCCTAATGCATCGTCAAACGTATTTAGCTACATGTTTGTTATATAGAGCTAGAACTGACCAAGAACTGAGGAAAGCAACGAAAAATACTTCAGAAGCCAAATTATTCGCAAGCTTTTGGCTACATTAATATGTGGATAAGATATTGCCTTTTGATAATGGATAATCGATGTTGATTCTCTCTCATCGAAGGATAATTATTCATATAATAAAATATAATTAATATAAATAGGCCTATATAGTCATATTATTTATTTACTTTATAAAAGTATTTATATTATCGATGGACAATCAATACCAGTTAATCAATGGAGCGCTCCTAATGTAGCCTGAAAGCAGCATGTGAGTAGGAATATGTACCTTTGACCTGCCACTTGGCAGAACGCTAAAGAGAAGGATATGGAGCTACTGTTAAACACATGAAACGTGAACTTCCTTTTCGTAAAAGGTCATGACGAGGGTGTTAATACAGAGATTATGAAACAACCTCACAATTTTTAGTCTTTAGGAATAGTAGCAATTGAACTTTTCATTTTGCAAAACTCAGAGAGAAACGCGGTCAATCAGTCAATCAATCTAAGAATAAGAATTTAGCGTCCGGTTCCTCGCCTTAAGGCAATGTCAGGCACGTAAACTTATATCGCCGCTATATGATATTATTGCAACAATATTTGCAAAATTCTAAGGAATATGTGTTACTATTTGTAAATAGTTCTTTGGTTTACAGTTTTATTAACTTTTATCTATAGAAAATTAGAAAGTTATGTATTTTCAACACTGGAGAAGACTACGAGAAGTGAATATACTTTATCTAGACAGTAATTATTTCGCCTATTGTAACCACGATCTCTATCTTAATATAATTAGAAAAATATAATTTAAAAAAATTAATCTACGAATTAGAATTTTTGTTTTAACGAATTTAAAAGATCAAAAGGCGCATTTGATCTATTTATAGTGATCGAACTACATTTAGTATCAACCATAAATGCTATATTGATTCAGAAGCATCTCTTATATTCATTGACTTCATAGTTATGCAACTTAAAAACCAAATGCTGTCACGTTTAAAATGCAGTGTACGTTGTTGTTGTTGTTGTTGTTGTAGTTGTTGTTGTTGTTATCCTAGCAGTGGATGGTAGCTCGAAGCTGTCGGCGTGGGTTAGAGTGCGCGTCAATGGAGAACATTCGCTTAATCTTCTCCAGTGGAGAAATTAAATCCGTGGATTGACCGAGGCCATTGCGTGATTGACAGAAGTAAACTACTGTTCACTGAAGCCTCTTTCACACCGTCATCTAATTCCGTCTATAGCTCGATGCCGGTACTGGAAAACAACTTAGAGAAAAATGTTTAAGGTGTTAATTAGAAAGATGGCCGACAAAATGCTTAACGTCTTCGTAGCAGAGTCGAGATCAGCTTACATAATGCTAATTATTAGCAAAGAGTTAGGATAATTAATAATGCTAATTCTAACCTAATCAAATCTAATCCAGTCAAACACGAAATTATCATCGGTTTCTGATCTAACATCTTCTGATTAAATCTGGTCTAATCAAATCTAATCAAATCTAATCTAGCAGAAAAATATTCTTAAAGATGATCGTCACATTAATCTTACATGTATATGTAAAATGCAATAGACACTATATAGACACTGTATATAAACACTTCGTTACTGGCTGAAGCCAGTGGCTAAGTAGATAAGATACTCGACCGCAGATCAGTATGTGCGGAGTTCAGATCCTGGGCTCGCCCGTCACTGGCATCGCTTTCGAGTGAGGAAACTGGCGTTAACCTTAGCTTTTTTAGCTTTATAGTCAATAAACCTCACAGCTGAACTCATGTATTATCTTGAATGACGTTGAGAGTATCCAGCAATAGAACGACGTCCATTATTTTGCCATCCGCAGCGCTGCCACTGCAAGCGAAAACCAATATTTTCATTTTTCACGCAGTCACAATGACGGGATAACAAGATTTTCGCCTTCGCTCATCTTGCAGCTTCACTGCTATCTCGGGCCTGTCACAATGCGACGCTGTACAAACCAGAATAGCGTAGGGCGGCTGGGCCGATAGGAGTTGTAGTCCCCTGGAAATTTTACATCTTGAAACAAAGTTTTAGAAAAATCACTATACTAAGATCAAAATCTTTTGTAATTCTTCAATTTTGAATTTAAATTTTTAAAAAATAACAATGCTTAATTAAATTCCTTTCGCTCCAAGCAGATAGCACGGACGACAAAGCGTTATTTTATTTATTGATATATTTGTCATTTTTTGTTTAAATCTGGACATTGTTGCCCGTATATCGCACATCACATACACACACAATATGAATAAGGCTCCCGAAACGGTATAATATAAATAAAATACAATATAAATAAAATATAAATTAAAAAGTGCTAGATGAATGGCCGTAATCAATCAAAACAATCGAACAGATAATTATTTTGTCATTTATTATAATAATTTCTTTAAAACAGCAGTTCTCTAATTAAAACAAGTAGTCCTATTAAACTAAGACAGGGAACCCTTACATTGAGCACTATTTCATATCGCTTGGTCAGGCATCTTTAGCACTGTTCGCAAATTCCACCACGAAGCAGACATTGACGGAGTCCAGACTCTGACAATGAGAAGGGTAAGAACTTGAAAGGAGTGATACGTTTCCTTATATATGCATGCATTTTCTTTATTTATATCTTATAAATAAGGATTCCCCGTGTTGTTTCCGGGTTGTTTGAAGAATTGAGCAACCGGTGACTGCACGTGTCGTAGAAGGCGACTAAAGCACTAAGATCTGTATCAACGTCAGAGAGGACATTCGGTTGGCGAGCGCCTAGGCTCCAGAATTTGCTTAAAAAATTCAAACGAATGAAAAAGTCTTAAATAGATGATTGGCTGGTGGTGCGTTGTGGGACAGAGAGGATTTGAGACAGTCTATTCGTATTCCGACCCTGGTTAAACCGAGATTCAAGGGAGGATGATGATGATGATATTTTATAAGGATTATGAGCTAGAGATGAAAGAGTTACCAACAACAAGGACGTTAAATGAGCGTTAGGCAAATCATAAAGCACGTTATCTTACACATCACGTACTATCTTTTTATAGTTACGTGTATGTTCAATAGGTGATCAGCTAGATAGAACTCCGTTCTCACTTATGATCGTCCTGGGTTGCGTTAGGTTATGCTTTGATTGTGTGCTATGTTTTGCGCAATATTAGTATTAAACATCTCTCTCTCTCATTCCTTCTCTCTCCCTGTCTCCTCTCTCTCTCTCTCTCTCTCTCTCTATCACCTACTAAATAAACGAACGTGGGATTTTGAGAAACTGACGTTCAATCTACAACAATGACGTTTAATTCAATTATACAATGCTACAAAATTCAAACATCTTTGCATTCAAGCAAATTCAAACTTAAACAAAATCACAACAAATTCACAAGAACCAAAAACTCAAAGCATTCAAACTGCGTAGTAAAAACTTCAAAACCGCTGAAGGCGAGTTTAACGTCGTTTTGCTCACGAAAAGCGCAGCAGCCGGACCAACACTGATTTAAACCTCGCATCTACCGATCCAGAGCCGCCAATCTAACCGTTGATCTACCTGTCTCTGGTTAAAGCCTGGAGAATTGAGAGCTCAACGCCTATAAACAAAAAAATCCATGCGTGCTTTAAACCCCAAAGGCTATCCTGTGAATTAATTAATTACGTGCCACACGGTGCCCGCAAAGACACTTCAGCAGAAAGGACTGAAGTGGAAGAATAGGTGGAACGAGGTGAGAAGTTGGGTAAGTTTTTAAATTTTCGTGTAAGCCTGTCACTGTAAGCTCCACGGTTTAATTATTTAAGAGGTGCTGCGAAAACTTTTTCTTTAAAAAATCCCATGTAATATATATTTTTGTACTACAATAAAAGTATTTTAGCTACCATTGTCTTATGTAACATCGAAATCAAAGCAGCAAACAGATCTTAAGTCTTTGTTGTCATCATTATGATTATCATCGTGAGCATTATCGTCATTATCATTATGATTATAGAAATTTTCAGCATCAGTGTTATCCTCTTCATTACTTTCATTAAGAAGACTTCAGCTCACGTTTAGTCTCCTCTTGGGATACTAGCGATATACGTGTAGTATATTCTGCAGTGACTCGTATACAATAAAAGGTAACTCTTCTATGTATGCTACAAAATAGTCATACTGAATTACAAATATCAATCAATCAATAAGAATTTAACGTCCGGTTCCTCGCCGTAAGGCAATGTCAGGGACGTTAAAATATGCAGGCTACCAGCATGGCTGGTGCCATTTTCATCACCTGACCGCGAGTCACGTGACGCAGGTTAACGGTTTACAGAAAAGCAACTTAACTTCACAGTCCTATGGGATTGCACCTGGATTTAATAGTAAAAACATATTTTCCCGGACAATCTGTAAGTAATTTTTCATTGCGTTTTTAAAAATAATATAAGAATTACATATTCAACTTTATTGTAGAAGGGGGTTTTTTAATTTACGAAGCGTTTAATGCTAGTGCTGGAATTAGTAGGAATTCTATGTAAGTTTCTTATAATGCATTTTAATTGTTCTATGATCGTATGTGCATGTGTGTATGTGTGTGTGTGTATGTGTGTATGTATATGTGATGTATCTTGATCCTGTCAGTTTTTGACGAATAAAGAAATGAATATCATGTATATTACATTTGAGATCCAGCACACCACTTTACCGTCCTGTATATTAGTCAATTTATCATCCATATTGAGTTCTGGCTAAATTTATTGAAAAATTTCAGATATCTGCAAATATTTTCTTTTACAATTAACTGGAATTTAATTTTATATAATGATAGTTTAAACTGGAGTTTTATTGCTTACGATGCAGTTAATATAAAGGATAGGAAGAAGCCATCAGGTTCATTAGTATTCCCTGCGGCATTTCTTTTCCAGCTCCTTCTTCCTCCAACAACTGTTCCTCTGGGATATTCTATTTTCCAGATGGAACAGATATCAAAGGCTCTTCTACTATCCTATGAAGAATTACGTCAAAACTATTAGATTTTACTCTATTCTTATAATGTAGGCCTAAATTGAGAGAAGATTAAATATTTATTTCGGTACTAATTGGACAGAGTCGAAAACGTCCTGGTTTGAATTTGAACCCTTTGTGAACGCTGTTAAGACGAGTGTGCTAGCAATTACATGTACGTCATCAATCAGGCACATTCTTATATAGAATTGTACTTCTGTAACAATGATAAGGAAAATTGGGTCTTTATACTTATAGCATATGTGCGCTCTGCAAAATCAATGACCCAATAATCGACGAAAATTCTAAAATGACAATTTTTAAACTTTCATTGTACATTAGTTAAAGAAATAAGAAAACTAAGAAAGATATTTACATTTTAAAATAATAAATTTAAACATACGAAAAATTAATGAAAAAAGACTGCATGTGCTTTTCTTGTTCCATTAGCCAATCAATGATTTAGTAAAATTTTCACAAAACAACGGAAATATCACACTTCATAAATGGCGAACGGCAGCACTCCAGCTATAAGTTAGTTTTTAACTTCTTTATTCCTTTCATCCTGCTCGCTCAAATACTTGTTTTACTTCTTGGAATGATTCGTTACTCAATCTATTTAATCAATCACTCTGTAACACTGTTGGTAAAGCAACTAGTCAATCAGTCAAAATTTAGATCAATAAATGAATCATTTTTCCAACATACTGAGCTGCAGATTTATCAATAAATTACATTGTAATTTAAACCAAATTAACCAATTCTCAAACTAACTCTATTTACATTAGTCTAGCAATATAGTATAGTCAAATGAGAGGAAATTCAAATAACCCAATTTTCGTAGAAGTTTTTCATATTTCAGATTTATTTGAACTATTAAATTAAAAATTTAGCAACTTAGCTAAATAGCTAGTAGTTAGGCCTAAATTGAGAATAAATCTCAGATTTGACAACAAATGGCGCAATCCAGGATGATCTAATCCAAATCCAGGAAGCCTAATGTAATTCCTACTCATTACGTCTCAGAATTTTCAGGTAAATTTAGTTTATTGGCTAACTTTTATCAGATTTAAATCAGCATCTGAGTAATCAACACATCTTCTCGACAACTGTGATCTAGTTTCACTTGTTGAATTAATTCTTACTAAATGGGAAAGTTTTTTCCTGCTTGGTGCACAAATAATTCGACAAAAAATGTAATAACAGTGTCCAAAGGTAAATTGAATGAGGGCTTACAAAAATGCAACTTTCTAATTATACATAACAATAACACTAAAATACACAATTAGTGTGCTACTTCTGTCCACGACAATCTTGAGCATTATTGAGACAAACCCAAAGCGATAAGTAGAGTATTAGATTCAATTGACGGTAAAATCCTTGAAATCAGTTCAAGGAAGGATACAAGCGGAATGGCGGTTTACGTGCTTTCCTCAGTTCATGCACATTTTGTGGATAGGAGGGATAAAAGTGAAAAGCTTTTACATAGCCATGGAATAGTTCATTTATAGTGATAACCTAGTAAATATTTTTATGCTGAGCATATCTGATTCTATCACAATGGTATACCTACGGCAAGACCTTTTGTATTTATTTTGTGCTTTCGGCAGCACCAATGATTCTGCCAAACGGCACATTGTCAAATATTGGATAATTCATCTTTATCTATTTCATAGGCTCTGCGTAGGCTTCTAAGCATGTATATACCTAGTGACCTGTAATCCCAGTCCATTCAACAACATGGAAGGAAATCTAAATATGTTAAAGCTATTTTTATTCTCAGTCAGTGTTCAAAGAAATAATTCAATTGTCAAGAATAAAAAAACATTAAATTGAGTAAATAGCCTCAACAAAGAGAATAACTTTGTAAATGTTAAAACTTTCATCTGCCAATAACGAAATCACGAGAATAAACGGATTGACACCTGGAAAAATAGCATATACCTTCTATAACTCCTCCAGTTCCTTCTTATACCAACGTCACAGGTCTAATATAGGCCCTGGAGTAGGTAGGGGCAAAGCCACTGCCCCCAGGGGGCCAGATGAGCTGAGGATCGAATTGTTACTCTGTTTTATAGGCTTGTAGGGTTACCCTGAGGGACAAGCGAACAAGTTCTCTGAACATCTAAATCACTGGAGCGAGATCCGCATCTCTGCCTCGGCCACTCCAGTAGGACTCGAGTTCCTTTAAGTCTCCTGAAATCCGTATCTTGATTCAAGGAATATCAATGGCTTTTGTGAAATAAAATCTTCGCAATCCGGAAGCGTTATGTTTCATCAAGAAGATTGTATTTTTGCTGTCGTACGCTCTGAAGTTTTAAGTTACTTAAAATGTAATGTTTTTAAAGAAATGCAGAAAAATTGAGGAAATTTATGTCTAGGATAAATCACGTAATTGTCTCATGGGGCCTGACTAATGCTATATGTTTCGGAGACTATAACAGCGCATTTAATTAGATTATTAAAGAGTATAATTAGCAGGTTATGAGATAAAGTTTCAGCTGGGCGCCAATTCGTCACGTAAACTGAATGTTAAAGAGCCCGGTTTTAAACATTCACTCGAGCACGTTCTACGCCTAAACGTTAATGACAAAATTATATATTTTATTTCACTGTAAAACTTGTTAAGTACGTGATAGTCCATATACTGCTCTCGACTAACCTGATGTACAGAAAATTTTATTTAAGATAAATCAAAACTCTAAAATTCCAGATTAGTGAAGGCAAGTTACTTGATGATATGAAATGCTCACCAGCGATTATGATAGAAAGGATACAGCAAAAGATATGTATCTTGAATTTATCATTCAAAAGTGTATTTGAGAGATTAAAAACAACGCGAGAGAGATAAATAGAGAGAGAGAGAGAGAGAGAGAGAGAGAGAGCGAGAGCGAGAGAGAGTATCAACGATAGATAGGATATAAAGGGACAAAGAGAGAGAGAGAGTGGGAGAGAGAGTCTCAAAGATAGATAGATGGATAGACACAAACAGAGATAGATAGAGAGAGAGACAGAGACAGACAGAGAGAGAGTAAGAGAGAGAGAGAGAGTAAGATAGAGAGAGAGAGAGCAAGAGAGTCCATTAAAGAAATACGATTAACGCAGAGATGCGCTGGAATCAGGAAGACAAGTTGTGTTACAATATTTACCGAGCATTGAATTCCCTGAGCGAGTGGTTTGTCTAATAGACGAATTGCCGAATCGTTCATGTGAGACGGATGGAATCAAGTTGTATATCTCACCCCGCAGCAACCATGCGTAAAAAGAGATACTGCTTCCAGCGTGTAACGAATAGCACTATTTGCTAGATGAATATCATGCATTTAGCTAAATCATGGGTTAGCTACTTGCATGCAAAGACTCAATCAATTAGAACTGGAATATGTCGCATGATAATCATGTTTTAATGCAACAACAACAACTACAATTAGAGCGCTACTGTCGTCAATGACAAAGTCGAATATTATTGAACCAAATTCAATTAGAAAACGAAAACGGCGCTAAACTTTTAATCCATAAAACCAGTCTAATTGAGTTTGAATAAATTACAATTTATGCAATTGCTAAACTAAAAGATGTATTTATATTTATATTTTCAAACCAATTGTAACATTAATTAAAATCTGACGATGCTCTCTTCGCTGTGATGAATAAACTTTTGGATTCTTGATCAAGCACAGCTGTTACCTTATTAAGATTTGAACTGCTATGGTCGAATTTAGAGCTGTAACCTCTGATAAAAATATTCGGTAGTTAAACCCCTCAATGTTAATATTAATATCACACTAAAATGCAATGTGTTTCTGAGTCTCCTCATGTCTCCTGTCTCATGCTTCTCATGTCTCCTCAATCCAATAAGTTTACTTAGTTAACGTGTTCATTGTTCGCATGCAGTAACTAACTGTTACATTAATCTTGTGACGGTAGCTCGAGTGTGTGGAGTTGTCTTGAAGAGAAGCATTGTGATTCTGAACCTTGACGTTAAACACACTACAGCCTACATACCAGCCGTCTCCTCTTGTTCAATGTTGTGTCTTTCATAACTTTGAGATGCCCTTATGCAACTGCTGTAAGCCTTGTCGCAACTATGCCCTTATGCAACAGTTGTTGAGCCTGTCGCTTCAATTATACCAAGCTTGCTCAACGAATTGATAGTACTCCAAAAACGAGCAATTAGAATAATTCAACATGCAGAGTTTCGTAGTCATACGAACAATATATTTAAAGAACTTAAAATTTTAAAGTTAAGTGATATTCATAAACATTGCTGTTGCGTATTTCTGTATAAACTTATTCATAATGATATGCCTTCATGTTACAACTATTCGTTGCTATTAAATAATGATGTAAATTCTGTTTATAAATTTTGACAAGTTTCGGAATTTAATTTACCATCGTTCAGAACCCTCTGTCGCGAAAAGTATATCGCCCTAGATACTGGCTATCCCTTCCACCTAATTTACGATCATCTCGTTCCGTTAACTGCTTCAATATTAATCTTCGTCAGTACGTATTAAATAGTTATTAATGATTCTGATCTTAAATGTATAATTATGCTTACCTATTATCATTAATTTTCTTTATTTTGAATTTCTTTATTTCAATTCTTTAATTTCTACTTTATATTTTCGTTTTAAGTTCACCATGGTTCACATTTAAATTGTCCTCACTTATTGCATTTACTTGTTTGTTTGCATTGCTTGTGAACTGTACAGAGTTGAATGACCCTTTTTTGGTTATCTAAATAAAATAATTTAAAAAAATTTAAAAAATGGTGCACTATCTGTCATACATTTACTAATTAATGGTATTTTTATTCAGAGATTTTGAATTCATTACTTATGTAATGACAATCTTAAGGCTTATTCTTCATCTTTCAGATCTCTATGTTTTTGTTAAGGCATATCCACAATTGCGCATATTTTAGCTACATAACTCGAATATCTATTTTCAAATCAAAATGATAATGGCAGACACAGCAAAGTTATGATAGACAGAGAAGAGTCGAGGTGTTAGCTACCATGGACCTGCCATTAGGCGGTGCAATGCGTGAGAGATATGGGGAGATAGAGAGAGTAAAGTTACCGTGTGATTTACGTACAATGAACTTCAATTTGCTACAGACCTATTACACTGCTATAGAAGTCAATTAGCAGGCTTCCTGAAGATCTAGCTGAACAAGGATGGTAGGAATGTCCAGGTAAGTTCATGGATTTGAATTTATAGAAAGTGAAGGAATGAAAAAACGATTAAAGGGGTTTATGATTTTTCCAGCTATAAAATTAACTATCAGAGTAATTAAATGAGAAGTTTAAGTATATTTTTAAA
The DNA here is from genome assembly GCA_905160935.1 of Enchytraeus crypticus. Taxonomy (NCBI): domain Eukaryota; kingdom Metazoa; phylum Annelida; class Clitellata; order Enchytraeida; family Enchytraeidae; genus Enchytraeus; species Enchytraeus crypticus. The sequence goes on along the minus strand of CAJHZI010000873.1, from coordinate 1,150,438 downwards.
CGGCGGGTTCGATTCCCACGAAATCTACTCTTTCATCCCCACCTCCTATTGGTATTTCCCAAGCTTGTGATATAGAGAGCTAATATATTTCCCTGGTCGTTCAAACACGAAACATCGCTCCCGCCTCTCTCAATTACACAATTATCCCATATAGACGGATAGAAGCTCAGCCAAAGGTCAACCCAATCCCACTGAAGATTCCGCAGAGATACAGCTTATCTCAGTTTCATCCTTCTCTTTGTCTGTCATCCTATACGTCTGTTTGCTTGCTTGTCTGTTTGCTTATTTGTCTGTCTGTTGTGTGTCTGTCTGTCATTTTGCTGTTTTTCTGTAATTCGGCTTTTTCTTTTCCTCTATACTTCCTCAATAAATTTTCTCGAATTTATTTACTTTTAGCAACCAATTGCAAGTGAATTAGAGAATTAATTTTTAAGCAAATGTATAAACCTATATACATACATATACATATATATACATAGATGCTCGATATTTCGACTCTATTAATTTCAATGTCTACTACGATATAACTGGTTGCCTAAATTTAAGCTACATTTAACCCTCCGTATGATTCATAATAACGCTTCATCTGTACATTCGGGAAACTTACAAATGGCAGAGATTTAAAATTATAAAGTTGAAAATGAAGGAAGAAAACGGTGTGTTGTGACGTGTATAAATGACTAATGTCGCGTCGATTCATATCTCACTGGTGAATATTCTATCTACTCGAGTAAAAATATCGCTCAACTTTGACCTCAAGAATTCTCCCGGGATTCACTTAATCCTTGATCAACTGCCGCAGGGAATTTTTGTCTCATTCGGATTTACCTCCTCTCTCGACCTATAGGGCTTCCCTTATGGCTTGTTCTGCTGTCGTCGGACGAAATTTATTGAAATTATGTTTACCAAAGTTGTGAAATAATCATGTCACTAATTTTAAATATTTATTAAAATTATGTTTACCAAAGTTGTGCAATAATCATGTCACTAATTTTAAATATTTATTAAAATTATGTTTACCAAAGTTGTGCAATAATCATGTCACTAATTTTAAATATTTATTAAAATTATGTTTACCAAAGTTGTGCAATAATCATGTCACTAATTTTAAATATTTATTAAAATTATGTTTACCAAAGTTGTGCAATAATCATGTCACTAATTTTAAATATTTATTAAAATTATGTTTACCAAAGTTGTGCAATAATCATGTCACTAATTTTAAATAATTTTAAATATTGACTTTTTGCTAATCTTTAATAACATTACAGGCTGTAGAAATTTGAGAAAAATCGACTCTATATATAGAACTCTATATTTATAGAGTCCCTTTAAGGCCTAATGGGACTGAGAAATTTTCAGTTGCTAACGTCATTCACAATTCAATTAATATTCAAGCTTTAAGACAATCTCTCAGCACTAATGGTGAAAAGTTAGGATTGGTGATTGAGCTCTTAGCTCGTGTGCCATTGGTTCGCGATTGGTGCATTACTATTATTGCGCCATTTGTTAGTGCTTTGTGATTACTGCAACAGGCTGCGTTATTGTTGTTAATGTAAAGTTATTGTTGTTAATGTAAAGTTACTGTTGATTTAGCTGTTACTGTTGATCCGCTGCCCTAAATTATGTATAAGAGATGTTCCAGTATGTTGGTGCGAATGATTTGTAAAATCTTTATTTATGTTGTCACTTTACTGCTAAGTTGTCACTGCTGTTGCCTCGTTGCTGGGATGTTGTCACTGCTATTGTCTCGTTGCTGGGATGTTGTCACTGCTGTTGCCTCGTCGCTGCAATGTTGTCACTGATGTTCCCTCGTTGCTGCACTGTTGCCACTACTGTTGCCTCGTTGTTGCGATGTTGTCACTGCTGTTGCCTCGTTGCTGCGATGTTGTCACTGCTGTTGCCTCGTTGCTGCGATGTTGTCTTGGAGACTCGTCTTCATATCTCAAGTCGGAATCAATTTGACAAATCGACTTAAGTCGACAAAAAGTGACTCCGCAACAGGAAATGCGGATATGAAATCTCGAGTAAATGGTTGAACCGACATTTGGATAATGGTAGAAACTTGAGTTGAATTAGATTCTTCTATTCTGTGTGAGATATGCGTTCATATTAAATTAATAATAATAATAATAATAATAATAATATTAATAAAGGTTTAACGTCCCTTTACTTATCCAAGGATGATATCAGTGACGTCCGCACGGCACTCATCACTTATTACATCTCTTGCTTGAGTAATCGAACTACAAAAGTCTCATTGATTAGCATAGTAATGAAACAAATAATAATAATAATAAATAAAGTAACAAATAAAAATAAATTATATTAGTAAAGTAACTTAGGGATAAAATCTAAATACCATGTCATCATTACGGTATGTGTTATTGTTAGAGCACAGCAATTGAACCGTTCTTGGGTGTATGCCGAGATTCTCATGAACTCTCGCACTTGTGACAGATTCGATGCAAATTTGCTTATAGTCTCTTTAGCTAAGTGTTTTATTAATATTTCTGACAATATGAACAACTTGTAAGACTTCTTGATGCTAAAGCGAGTGATTGAGAGAGAGAGACAGAGACAGAGACAGAGAGAAAGAAAGAAAGAGAGACAGTTAGAGAGAGAGAGAGAGAGAGAGAGAGAGAGAGCGAGAGAGAGCGAGAGAGCGAGAGAGAGAGAGAGAGAGAGAGAGAGATGTAGAATTAAAATCAATGCTGTGAATTACTAAAAAGCTAGTTAACGTTGCGTATTCAATATCCGAAAAACTGGTTCAATGTTAGGAATAGTAGTAATAAATGAGATCAACAGCAACTAACGTTTTATATCTAAATGACACATTTTGCATTAGATTGTCAGCCACCTCAAGACATCTGCAATACAATTCATTTTTATTGATTTGAATCTCTTCAGGCATTGGTATCTCGGCTCTGCAATAATGTTAATAATAAAAATGTATTAAAAGTTGAGAGTTCATAATTGACTTCAATCTATGACCGCGCGACATTAGAATTGCCTGTACACGTAGGTGTTCATACAAAGTCGAATTTATCGGGAAATTTATTGCCAAGATTTTCTTAAATAATAAATAGATACTATTTCGTTGGATTAAAAGAGATAGCTACGAGAGATGTAGTTCTATAACAATGACCAACAGATTAAATGAAAAATTTGATAAACTAATGGTACTTCAAGATTTAGACACTGCTATCAAAATAAAATTTATATCATATGGAATTTCATTACTATGCTATATTCTGCGATGATTGTTGGTACATTATTTTGCAACATTTCTGAAATGATTTCTGGTACATTATTTTACATATTTTCTTTAAGAAATTATCAACTCGCCAGTTTCGCTTCTAATAAAGTTAAGCTATCACGTACCTAGACTTTTCTAAACTTTGGGCTGAGCCGGTTGCTTGTTGGCAAGTTGTTTAACAGCGGATCAAGTAGGTGCAGGGTTCAAACCCAGTGGTCTCCTCGTCCCTGACATGCTATTCGAGCAGAAAATTGGCGTTAAACTTATGTTTAACTAAAGTAAACACGCATCATAGTGCAATGATCAACTATGTTGATATCTATCACTTTTTAATACCACATGTTTAAACCGTTAGGCAATTTATTCCATTTTCCGAGCAACCAGTCCAGTGATGTCTGAGATTTTACTCTCAGATCGGCGCGGCTGGGATTCGAATCCACGAGGGTTCAATTCACCTCAGAATCTGTCACTTAAACTTCATGACGTTACCCCTACGAAAAAATTAGTAACTCTGGGACCTACAAGATTAACTTCCAGTACACATTATCAGGGCCTTCGGAGCTTTGAGATTTGATGTGCTCTGAGTTTAGCCTGAAAGTGCAATATATTTGGTTGCTCATTTCTTGGCAATAAAGCTCATTGATTGACTCTAATATCTGTCCCATTCGCTCTAACTCCGCTCTGAGACCATTTAAAACCCCCAAGCGCCACCCACGACCACTCTGTATCTCACCGCTGATCGTTCATTGCAGGGTACGTGCTAGATCAAGTGCCGGTCTATGCCTATAAATCTTACAACAGTGTGTCCTTGTGCGCGGTTAGTCATAAGAACTTAGGCACAATTTAACATTTACAGTCTTCCATCAGATACAACGGTTTAGTATTCAATTAAAATTGTCGATAAATTGAATGATCATCACGTTTTCTAGATAAATTATGTAGCCGGTAGTGACTGTTAAGTAATAACAGAAGCGTAGCAGTTATATGAAGACTGTAATGTCAGAAAAGCCGCATAGACAGACAGAGAATAAACGTAGAAAGACAGCAGTGAAAGGAAGAAGCAGTCACCAAAAGGCAGTATAAAAAGAAAAGGAGACAGTGCCAAATACTCAAAGAGACTGGTCTTATTTACTGATATGTAGCTGGGTGCTGTATATAAAAAATTAAAACATAATCTAGGATGATAACTACCACTTTGAATACCTCATACTTACACCGTTCGGCAGTTTACGCTGTTTTTGTACCCATACCATCCGTTTTATGAATGTCCTAGATTTTACTCTCTGATAAGTTAACCCGAGAAACGGGCCTATGATCAGCAACAGTCATTTAATAATTCAAGACGTTACGTATTTCCGCAAAGGCTTCCGAGTTCTTAAGGTTGTCCCATCTACACTCTTTCAGTCTCCGCTTCCCGATCCCAGTCGGTCACTAACAGGTCCCGGGACTGGAGGATAATTGATGGATTACACATTTCACGGCGGAGTTGATCAGGCGGGATGGACAAACCTCAATAATACCGCACGTGATGCGCCTACCAGCAGATACATGTAGTACTATCAGATACATGTAGTACTATCAGATACATGTAGTACTATCAGATACATGTAGTACTATCAGATACATGTATGACTATCAGATACATGTAGTACTATCAGATACATGTAGTACTATCAGATACATGTAATACTATCAGATACATGTAGATCTGTGTACTATCAGATACATGTAGAACTATCAGATACATGTAGATCTGTGTACTATCAGATACATGTAGTATTATCAGATACATGTAGATCTGTGTACTATCAGATACATGTAGATCTCTGTACTATCAGATACATGTACAGTTGATTTTCAGTGTTTCAGCTACATTGGTAAGACGGTACAGAGCACGCATAAATTGTAGATACAGTCACCGTAAGTTTTTCTACAAGTTTTATCTTCAATATACTTCAATAACCTGGAGCAGTGGAAAGAGGATAGCTCCTCAGAACCGTGGAATCTGGGTTCAAATCTCAGGTCAGTCAACATTGACTGTAGTCTAAAAAAGCTTAAGCTAAAGCAGATTTTTATGTTGTTTTTATGTTGTCTCGAAAGCATATCGGCGACGGATTGAGAACTAGATTTGAACTCTGCACACACTGATCCACAGTTGTTGCACACAATGATCCAAAATCTCTATATTATAGCCGTAAATCTGCAGTGTAGAGCTCAGGACCATAAAACACTCAGAGGATTTTAATACTGACTCGTCTCGTTTAACTAGAAATCAATCGTGATAAAATCTCCACCGCTGCTACAGAATTTAGATAAAACTCCATAGCCGGTCGTTCACTAAAGATAGATAAAACTCCATAGCCGGTCGCTCACTAAAGATAGATAAAACTCCATAGCCGGTCGCTCACTAAAGATAGGGTTGTGAGATATAGTCTTCAATTGTTAATTTATTATTCCGAAGACTTATAACTAACGGGAGGATTAGTCACTAATTAGCTCAATTGGCAAAATAAGTAGCAAGAAGAGAAAAGAATCCTACCATGCAATAGCCCAATTTCTCATATTTCTCTCTCTCTCAATTGGATCTTTAAAACATCTAACATTCCTAATCTCGGTCTGCCTCTCTGTCTCTTTCCTTCCATTCTATCTTCTTTGACATCCTTTAGTAAACTGTCTCCCCTAGAATGTATCCTATCCAATTCTTTTTCCTCTTTCTTATAGCCTCGTATTAATAAATTGAATTGCTAATTGATTGATTCATAATAACCAACTTTTAATTTACATTGATGTATGCTGTAAACTTCTATAGAATACTGGATAGTTCATCATTCATATGAGAGTAACCAACAGAAAGCAATTGTCGCCAACTAATACATTGAAGTTTCTTTAAACAATAACTGCAACAGCAATAACAATTTATTAGAGTGTTACAAAAACAAAATGGTCCGAAAATTGTGCAAAATTCAACAAACTTTTCCAAAGAATCTGCAAGAGTTTTGAATCTAAGTTCAAAGAGTCTGACTAAATGTAGTTTAACATTGTAATACAGCATTGCATAAGTAGATTAGTACAGTATATCTAATATACACCAATAAATAAAGTTGACATTACAGATTTCGCGACAAGTCTGTTTACATAGTAATTCTTACTAAAAATTCATACAGCCAGTGAGCCCACACACCCACCGTCTTCATTCATATCTCTTATAATGCATTCTAGGTGTGGACGGGAACAACGGGGTAAAGTCGTAGGGGCAAATATTTGAATTTCAAATTAGAGCGAACATCTACTCTCGGACACAATTCATACCATTTCGCGTCCACTGACAGCAGATGTTGCCGGATTGCTGCGAGTTCCAAACACATGTGTCACACGATCACGTGACATGTCCTGTAAGATCCGTAGTAGAGAAAGGCTACAGTTCCTGGATTAGGGTCTAGTACGCACGTTTACGTTTGGATCAGTGTTAATATTTCGGCAACCAAAATGGAAGCTGTGGGTTTGATTCTTGGAGGAACCATTAAAAAATTAAATGTTAGATTTACAGCGATAGGCTATGTGTCATAAATTGCGTTAATTTTAATGTCGTAGATTTCTTGATATATAGCAGAAGTTTTGGTAATTAGCGGTTTCTTGTGAATAGGTTTGTGTAAATGTTACATGTACTTGAACTGTTGAACATAAAATGTATAGTGGTCGACATGAGTACATGACCTGTATATAATATTATACTGCATACATGTATGCTGTAACTACATGTACATGTAGGTTCAGCCAACCCACTAATCTCTTTACGACATTAATTTGCTATAGCATTACAGTGCAATGGGGCGAATTTAGCGCAATCGGTTTAAATGCACGTCAATTGAATGAAGTTTAGCTTTGTCGCGCCCTGTTAGTACTTTTTGGGTGATCACATTGAAAGACCGAATGTTGACAGCTTGGAATGAAAAATATCACGAGGGTCTTAAATCCGCGCCTGCTGCGACGTACGGTTGTCATGTGTGTATATCCATACGATTAAAAAAATTATTACAAGTACTTTTAGCTTAGAGCATGCGAAAACTATTCGGATTAATTTCAAATGTCTGTAAAATATAGTTATGAATACAAAGCGACGGGCCAAGATCATTGAAGCTTTACCACAATACATTTGAGACAAATCTTTAATTTTAATCAGCATGTTTGCTTCCAGTTTTGCTTCTCAATTGCCCATTTTTCTATTTCACTCATTTGATTTATCACTAACTAAAGTCAGAAGTTCGACTGTTTTATAATATGAAGAGTATATATATATATATATATATATATATATATATATATATATATATATATATATATATATATATATACTGTATATATATATATATATATATATATATAGGCCTATATGCTTTTGTAGTAAAATATCTAAATGATATATATGACTGATATATCAATATAATAGACCCCCTAGACTACCTCATAAATATCCTAACTCAAGAAAGATATTTGCAAAGAGCTAGGTCCTATCATTGGAAAATGATTGAAGACTATAATGATAACTATAGTTTAAAAATATGAGATTAGGTTTGCTGGCTTTGCTAGGAATATCTAGGTTTGCTGGAACTTCGTGAAACGAATCACTGATGACCTTCAAGATCTTGCAGCAGCCCATCAACCGGCGCAAAATCAAGGCATGATAACTACATATAACATATTTAAAAATCAGAGCAAGTAGGGGCCTACATATGTTTTGCAATTATTTATTTAGACAAATACGAATACTGCTACTTCCTTTGACGTTTATCGATTTGTCATAATTTACTTTTACCTATTTTTACTTCCTCTCTGCTGTAAACAAACAAGTAAAGTTATTAATAAAATAGGCCTCCTATATTGTATTTTTTACCATGATAACCTTAAAAAGTAACAATTCACATACTCTTCATGACTCATAGATATTATTTTGAAACTCAAAATGTCAAATTATACTAAAACTGATGCTATAATTTTCAAGATATAGGCGATCTAATGTTTGCTAAAGCAATTTTTTTATATTCTACTATTCTTTTATCTATTTACTATGTTTTGCAGACAATGTAGGAAAGAATAGTTTTAATAATATAGGGGCCCTCTGTAGAATATAACTTAAAATGTTATCTGGAGATAACATTTTAATTTTGTAAGAGATAATTATAATACTATGTAATCATAATATATAATAATAATAACCTTTACAGCCCAGCCCTGTTATTGTAGTTCTAGGGATGTAGTTTTTATAATTATACGCCTACTGTGTGCTTGTTAAGCTCCTGTCTATGGGTATAGTTTCTGTTATTCCACAATGCTGAGCGTAAATGAGAATTAATATCTTTTAACGTTAGATATAGATTGCTTTATCTATTCGTTTCATACAACTATTAAAAAGAATGATCTTGGAAATCTTATAAGCTGTAATGTCAATTAAAATTTTCCTATTGATTGTTTAGATTAAGATCCTGTTGTCGACAATCTACCTAAGGTAGACAAAATGGTTGTAAGATTGATTTGTAGAACTTTAGATTCATTTGCCAAATTTTTAGTTCGTCATCATTTGCAAGATTCTCATATCCTCAATGGACGACAGTGCCTGGTAGCAAAGAACTATACTACAGAGCCCGGTGAACGAATGAAGAATAGTCCGGAAAAGATTTTTGTATCTGCACAATCAACTAGCCCAGTGTCACAAGTGAATCCAGAGTTAGTATCGGCTACAGACCCTGAGACGCTGGATATTATGGTAAAAGATATGCTAGTGTTTGCAGACTTTATTAGCGAGGTGGAAGAGATGGTTTTATTCGATGAGGTGGAGCCTTATTTGAAACGTCTGAAGTATGAATCAAGTCATTGGGACGATGTGAGTTTTACTATTTAATATGTATTTGTCTTTTACTGCAGTATTTAACAAAGTTGCAGGCTCTTAATGTATATTCCTACTGGTATTTGTTGCTTTATTCCTCACTAAAAAAGGTCAATGTATAAATTGATTGATCCACTGCAAAGGCTATGCCTTTACCAAATTTAACTACAGGTGCAGCCCTTAGTTTGAGAAGAATTAGGTTTATTAGATTTCTTGTTGCTTTCCATGGCAACTACTTATTCATTGATATGGCATACAAGTGCAGTGTCCTAAGCACACGTTGGCTATTTGACAGATCTTTACTCTGAAATAGCACGTACCATATTTGTAAATCTTTCTTTTATTAAATGACTTACAGATAGATTGCGTTGATAGATTTCTCTTACATGTACATTGGCTGCCACTAATTCAAATTTGTATTGTATTAATTGGCAAAAAATCACGTAAATATGCGTATAATGTTTTAGTAAATAAATGTTAGTTTTCTGTTTTTGGAATGTAGTAATCACTGTTTTGCAATATTTTTAAAAGGAGATTTTGTGGATGCTTTCTTTTTTCATTTTCTGTCGCTAACTCTTCTGTCTCTTGTGAAATGAAAACAGATTAAAAAACTTAGCACTTTTTGCTTTCTTCTTAACATTGGTTGTCTTGTACAGTTTCAATTTATAATAAATTTTTCAATAAATTTCTATGATAATTTCTTAATATTTTCGTTTTTCATATTAACTAAGCTTCCAAATTAATGTAATTCCATGTTTTTGCGTCGACAGGCTATTCATGGCTATCGTGAGACCGAGCGCAAGACATGGACGCAGAAAAATAAAGAAATAATTGAGAGAGTACGACGACTAGCGTTTCCCTCGGGCACTGCACCTCTGGCTTACGTACATGTTCTTGATCTGCAGGCCTCTGGTGTTATAAAACCTCACATCGACAGTCCCAGGGTATTGAATTCTGCTAAAAAATGTAAATCATTTAGTTGAAGATAGGTTTGTTGTAAGGTTGTATGTGGCTCATGTTGTTTTGGTTGTTGTTGTGTCTCAAATAGTTTTGAATTTTAAATGCTATTAAGTATTTCGCAAATAATTAGTAATTAAATAATTAATTAAATTTTAAATGCTATTAAGTAATAGCAAATAATTAGTAAATAATTAGTATTATTATTGCATAATAGTAATTAATTTAATAGTAAATAATTTAAATAATCATATATTTTATTTCAAATATTTACATTATCTTATATTGAATCTTATATGTAAACAGCGGTTAAAGTAGAGGGGGATACTTACCTAGTTATAGCTTATAACTTTATACAGAAATTTTGATGCTTAACTAGTTGTAATTTTATTTGTGCTCGTAGTTCTGTGGTGATGTCATTGCTGGCATTAGTTTACTTTCTTCTGCTGTTATGCGACTGGTCAACGACAAAAATAAGGAAAATTATGCAGACGTTCTACTGCCTAGGAGATCTTTATATTTAATGAAGTAAGTTTTGCCAAGTTCTAGATGCGTCTATTCCCAGTTACAGGTGAAATACAATAGTTTTTTAACTGCAGTGTTTCATCTTGAATTTGTCATGTCAATAGTGTGCTCTAAATGAGCCTACTTTGAAAAATAAGAGAAATTTAAGCCATAGACTTGTCTACTGCTAATCTAGTAGAAAGACTTGTAATTAACATATAATTTTATTCGATTAAATATATTTATACTATAACCTTACGTTATGAGTACATTTCTAAATTATATTATAAAATTTATGAATAGATAATTAAGTAATTAATAATTAAATAAATGTTAAAATTCTACAATTTTCTTTATGAACCGAAGTGTATTATATTTTCATTTAATATACATATTTAATTTAATTGGTTAATATGTTGGTATTTGTAGGGGTTTGGTTCGCTATGATTTTACGCACGAGATATTAGCAACGGATAAGTCTATATACAACAACAAGCCTGTACCTCGTGATAGAAGAATTGCCATCATTTGCAGGAACGAACCAAATTCTGAGGAATCTTAAGTAGCAAAATAGAATTTTTTGGGAGCAACGTGTAGAATTCAATATAAATAAAATACAAATAGTGGTTTAGAAAATTATATTAATTTGTTTTAAGCTCTCCTTCCTCCTTCTCACAAGTTGTTAGAGATTCATACAACACTCAACGCTACAAATGTATATACTCAAAGTGGTTTGCAAATATTATGTAGAAGAGAAAAATAAGATCCTAACATATAGCATCAGTTTGGGTTTGTGTACTTGAGTAAAACATAGGACAATAAATAATTTTTTCTTATTTTTGATGTTAAGATTAGTGTATTGGTAAGCATATTTAATAATTTTCTCGTTATTGAATCAACGTGCCTAGTTATGTTAATTATTTTATTTATTTTAATTTTGTGGTTATATTTGCATGACAGTCGACTTTGTTCAATTTTATCATATGTATACTGTATCTTTTTCAAGTGTTATAAAAGCAACTATAATACTTATATAAGACCAATGTTGTATTGAAATCCAAAAAAATGCTGAATAAAACAATGCAAGCAAGTAGGAAAAACATAGCAGTAAAGTATATCAATTCAGTTTAAATGTAAGCACTGAAGCTAAATAGCCGTGTACCACAATCTGATCTCAGCAATCTGTACCGCAGGCTAATCATAGAGAACAGGAAGTAATAGATTATGGGATGTGCCTGTAGGCACACTGATATAAAAAGTAAGCACGCATTATAGTGAATAATCAACTATGTTGATATCTATCACTTTTAAAACCACATATTTAATCTGTTAGGAAATTTAGACCATTTTCCGTATAACCAGTCCAGTGAATGTCCGAGATTTTACTCTCAGATCAGCGCAGCCGGGATTCGAACCCACGAGGATTCAAATCACCTCAGGATTTATCATTTAAAACGTCATGACGTTACCCCTACGCTATTTAGACATTCATTCTATTTAGATATAATAATAATAATAACAATTAGTGTGCTACAGTCATAAATGATAACATCGAGCACTATTGTGTCAAAATCAAGCGAGCAAAATGAAGGGTCCAAAAAAGGTGCAAATTCCAAAATCCAGAAAATCAGTAAAAGTACTGATATGAGAATTCTTAAGCAGAAGCAAACCCCGACATCCAAGGATTTCTCGTATGTATATAGGGAGTGAAGCAATTTCAACACATGACAATGATTACTAATCTAATTCAAAGTCCTATAGACGATTGTACAAAAACTTATCTCATACAGCACAAAACACGAATACCTCAATATAGAACGGCTATATGTTATTACTAATGCTAAATAGTTGTTATCAGGATTTAGACAAGTTGATTGGATAACCAGTGGGATCCAACAAACTTTCAGTTTTGCTGTCCAAAACACGAGGTCCAGATCCAATCTAAAAATCAACAGAATTAACAATGGTCATCTGCTTCATTATCTGAGAAGAAAATGAGAAGTACATTATTGAATAATGTATATGGTACTTTTGATACTTTAAATAGGTTATCTCATATTTATTAATACTATTGACTTTTTACTAAAAAGTTTGAAAACAAATTTAACGTTGTTTTCCTGCACGATAGCGCAATCTAATACAATAGAATTAGCTTTTAATGGTAATGACAACTAACCAGAGCACTTAAACATACATATGTCAGATTGTCGTACGTAATGATAAAATAATCTAGAAAATTATTTTTATTAAATTCAACTGCGAATTTCATTTGCAATTAATAATGGTCCAAAAAGATCATAATTTAAATACCAGTTATTCCGCAGTTTTAAAACAAGATTATGGTTTTGTTTTTGTGCCACAAGTAAGCTGTCAGAAACAGACCGGCAGGGTTTTGAAAAGGTAGTCTCTTGGTTATGAATTAAGAATGCTGTAAACTCAGCCACCATCGTGTGTATAACTACTATAACATTACGTAGAAATATACATTAATATGGAAGTCTCTTTCACTACAGCATAGCGATTCCTACCTGTGTATGGATTACATATTGTATAGACCCAGGATTCTTCTTTAGAGGAATAGCATCTATCAATTCCTAGAAGATACATAATATATTAATTATATAATGCAACAGTTATCACAAATATAGTCACAATCCAAATTGTCTAATCTTATAACTTTTAATGAAAAAATTTCTAAAATGGATGTAGTGCAGAACTACTGTGGTAAACACTAAAAAGCTGGTAAAGCTAACGCTAACGTCAGTTTCCTCACTCGAAAACGATGTCAGTGACGGGCGAGCCCAGGACTTGAACCCCGCACATACTGATCCGCGGTCGAGTATCTTACCGATGTCGCATTAAATCATACTACATTAGATCACGCTGTTTAATGCACTTAGTACAGTAGTACATAGATTAATTGTTATATTTTACCGACAAAGTTAAGGAAGTATTTGAAAGGCTCAAATACTTCCTTAACTTTGGCAATAACTTGTAATAATTAATCTATACTCTGGTATTAAGCTTACGAATTTAATCAAATTAGCTGATACAAAACCCTAACTCCGTAAATGCTCGCTATGCTCTTCAGTTAATGAAATAGACATTTCTTAATTTTATTCATTTAATTACCGCATAGCAACCCATATTCACAAACAAACAATTCAACATAAATCACAACTAGGATGAAAAATAATTCACTGAGGAAAAGGTTTAAGGATACCAGAGAATACTACACAGGTAAGTGAAGCATAGGCGGACCGATATTATGCATGATAGCTGATTTAAAGATCCACTCGTATTTCGACATGTAGAGGAAAACGGAAGACAAAGAAGAACGGAGACTTTGTATACCATGGACCTGCCAGTGGGCAGTGTACTAAGACAAAGAGAGAGAGAGGGCCTACACACAAAAGTGCTTCACTAACAAAATACTAATTTCAGTTATGCATAAATTACATTTAAATCTATATTTTAAAAAAAACCTACAAATTTTAATTAAATGATTGTAATTTTAATACCTTCTAAACTATCAAAACTAAAGCACTAAGATCTACACCAACGTCAGAAAGAGAATTCGGTTGGTGAGCGCCTAGGCTCCAGAAATTGCTACAAAAATTTAAAGAATTGAAAAGTCACAAATACGGGATTGACTGATGATTTGATATAGGACAGAGAGGATTTGAGACAGTCTAATCGTATTCCGATCTGGGATTAAACGGGATTAAAGGGAAGATGTTGATGATGATGACGATGATGATGATGATGATTGTAATTAAAATATCTGTACCTGTGTTGGCAGAATGCTAGACGCCTTCAGTCCCGTCACAAAGTCTGATTCTGAACACGAAGGTGGAAAGAAATATTCGACTAGCCCCAGAACCAGGGGAACATTGTCTCTAGGAAGATAGAGGCAGGCATTAGGACCAGCATCAAAAGTATAGCAAGCCTGAAATAGACATGTATATAAATTATATAATAAACAATTAATTATATACTTAAAAATTCAAATAACAATTATAAAAATTATAAGAAGAACGACAAATATCTCTAATATATAGAGCTATTGGATACAAATACTCCTATCCATATTCCAATGTAAGCGGTTACTAGACTGAAATTTCATAAATTAATTCATATTTGAAAACAAATATTAAAAGATTTTATAAACGAATTTCTAATTTGTTTATTATAGAATACACTGTAGATATGAATTATTTAAATTTGTTTCCAGAATTCCAAAGTCAGCTGTTTCAAGGATCATTCAAATCTGATTTAAACAAATATTCCAATTACAACTTACACAAAAAGTTATTGACTTATAATATGGTATAATATAATATAATGTAATGAAATGTAATGTAAAATATTATCATATTATATTTAATATAATATAATATATAAAATAATACAATACAATATAGTATAATTTAATATACTTAAAGAACTTAATGTGAACCTTAGCAGAGCCGAAGTGAGAATTGATGGCATGAACAAGGCGCATGATGTCGTGAGAGGTATCGGTGAGGTAAACAATGGGTGGGTAAGAGTCTAAACAAGCCGCATGCATCTGATTGCTGTCCTGCTCGCAACAGTACAAAATATCATACCATCATCATCTTCATCATCATTATCGCCATCATCATCATTATCATCATCTTCCCTTGAATCCTGTTTTAGCTGGGGTCGGGATAATATCAGACTACGATAATACCAATTAACTGTAAATTGCCTACGATACTTACGCAATATATTTAAAGTAAAAATATCAGATTTGTTAGTAAATGCAACTATATTTAGTTAAATGTATTCCAAATAATGTCAGTATTGTTCCAGTATAAAATATATGAAAATAAAGCTTTAGAACATTTAATATTTTATTTTTAACACAAAGCAAGTCACTATAGCTATCCAAACTAGCTAAGCCTTGAAGGTGTAATAAACAGAAGAGCAAAATACAATGCGTATTTAATGGAATAAATCAATGTTTACTAGTAAACAATTTACATGGGTAGCTTATTACCTGGTACTATATGAGAATTACTAGCCAGTCATTCAGTTATAAAATTATGATAAAAAGAATTCAAAGGAAATGTTTAAATGAGATTTATATACCCGGATTGTTAGTTCAGCAAATGCCTCAAAGTCCTTATTCTTAATGGCAGCTCTCATGTCGTCCAAAGCCCGAGGCACAAGATTATTGGCTCTGTGCTCCATTAGCCTGCTCGTCATCACAGTGGTCATCATCCCTGTAGTACTGGGCGTGTGCTTCCTACCTCCACTCACCTTCAATCCGTCAATCAATCACCGAAAATATCTTCCGTAACAGAACAGTGGATTATGCAATAATTACACAAAGGAAAATCCCTTTTGAATCAAATTCAAAATAGCAATAACTACTAGCTCTTTCTTTCCTCAGCTAATTTGATTAATTTAAAGCAAAGCATTTTATTATACATCGTTTTCCTCTGTATGTCATATTGAAATCATACAATAAACCACATGAAATAAAATTAATGAATAAACAATGAATAAATTTCCAATTAATGAATAAACATCTTAGCTGCTTTTATTTATATTTATTTTCATCATCATCATCTTCCCTTCCCTTATTTATATTTATTTTAATTTTTATTAATTATTTTTTGATCGTCTATAACTCATCACAAGTACGTTAGAGTACTCTCTATATTATTCGTATGATTTCACGTATAAATGCTCACAACAAGTACTAAGACTTCCATGTCGGCCCAGTGCTCTGCCGGCTCAAGTTGTCGTGCAATGCTGTCAGATCCATCCACTTTCTCGCCCATTACCCACTCGACAAACCCTCCATACATACTTCGACATGCACTCCCAGAACCCTGCCTGTTCATCAATCAATCCAAGATTAGAGTACATCTCCTTACCAAAATTTGATGTAAGAGATATCAATAGTATAAGAGACATCAATAATATTATAAAATTTATGAGTTTGCAAATTCATTAGAGCTATATATAGATTAAATACTTTTTATTTAGATTATATTTAGATTGGATTTTAGATTACTCATTTCTTGCTATTTATCATCACAATCAAACCAAATGGTAAGCAGAGAATGTTCATCTATGTTCTTCCATAATTCTGTATAACTAGACTATCCATCATTAACAACTTAACAACTAATAAAGTATTGAATATCGCTTTCCAATTAGGAATAAGTACAATGGCAGCACTAGTATGGACTTTTGGTGTTGAATATTGTTAATTCGTTACTTCGTTGGAGATACATAAAATATTACATTCAAGTGAAAAGCTGCTGCTATCAGAGTAAATTATAGTAAATATCTCAATATATATATAATCTCTAAGTATATATTCATCATCATCATCATCATCTTCCCTTGAATCCCATTCTAACTGGGGTCGGGATATGAATAGTCTGTCTCAAATCCTCTCAATCCCACATCATATCATCCATCAGTCAATCCCCTATTTGAGACTTTCCCATTCGTCTAAATTTAAATTTTTTAACAATTTCTGGAGCCTAGGCGCTCACCAACCGAATGCCCTTCCTGACGTTGGTGCGGATCTTAGTGCTTTAGTCGCCTTCTACAATACGTGCTGTCACCAGTTGGTTATTTCTTCAAACAACCCGGACACAACACGGGGAATAATCTATAAGTATATATAAGTTTTAAATATCTCAGTATATCTATAATCTATAAGTATATATAAGTTTTAAATATCTCAGTATATCTATAATCTATAAGTATATATAAGTTTTAAATATCTCAATATATCTATAATCTATAAGTATATATAAGTTTTAAATATCTCAGTGTATCCTAATGGCCGCTCACTAGGACGACTGATTGGCTAATGAGGTAGACAAACGAGCAGAGGGTCAGAGGTCATCTTCAGCTTAATATATGCACATAAATGTACATCCAAATGATATCTAAAGCACATTAATAAACTTCAATAATCATAATATACAGAATATTATATAGTAAACAATTTTAATACAATAATCATTATTATAAGAAAAGGCATCAAATAAATAAAAATTTTAAAAATTTTCAAAGTAAAAAAAACATCATCTCACAGACCTTGCAATATCTGACACTTCTCCTTCCAGTGAATATACCTTTGCCAGTGTATATACTATAACAAAAATGATTAAAATTAATTATCAAAGTCCATTTTATTCCATCATTACAGTCTTATATTGTCTATACAATTTTTCATTCACGTAACTAATCGCTCACTTCACGATTAAGTTCTGTATCTTTAACTGCAACATCATAGATATCAAGTATTCATCATCTACAGTGCATTATCATTAATTGTGTAAATTAATGTTTAACTACAGTAATTTACTGACTTCTAAGTAAATGTTATTTAATAAACAGCTTTATAACTATTCAATTTCCACAAGCTTAAAATTGGATAAATAAATAAAAATCTAAAAACAACCGCAGCATTACCAAGGCAAGCAAATCCGGCAGCCGATGAAGCGAGTCCTGCAGCGGTAGGGAAGTTGTTCTCGCTGCAGACATGAACCTTCCAGTTCAACGATTCCTCCACACTGGCTCCATCTTCTTCTCCAGTCTGCTTCCGCTTCCTTGCACGTCTGCGAACTACTCAACATACAAGTAAGTCTTTTATTATCTCATCCTTGAATTTTAATTTTGAAATTGTTGAAAAATTTTTAAGTTAAGCTATTTATGAAACTTTTTAATGTTTTACTAATCGGCCTGGCCCTGGCTTCATAGAGTCCAATGAGAATAGAAATATCATTATCCTGTTGTTGTAAATTAGCAAAATTGAATTTATGTTAGAATCAATTTTCTGGATTCGTTATTCACATGTAGAATGTAATTTGTTATTCATCAAGACAATATGTAAATCTGTCGCTATATTGCCAAACTAAAAAACTGATTAGTAGGCATTGCATGATATTGTTTAATGATTCACTCGGTTATCGCTTTAATCAGACTCTCATCATTGGCTAATAAGACAATAAATTTCCATTTAATGTCTTCTTCGTAATCACAAGTGAACCATCAGAGATGAAATTAAGTTTAAAGCAATCAAATTAGATGGAAATTCGAAATAAACCCCACTGATAAACATGTATGTAACTGGAGTGATATTGGAATCCATGACGACACCCTAACACAAAATATGAAATATGCAATGATGGTAAGCAAAATATTTTGCAGAGATCAGAATGATGATGTTCATAATGAAAGATACCGAAAAATTTAACTGTTTTAAGAACTTACTTACAAAAAATAATACACAAAAATACAATAAACATATACTTGAAGGCAATATCATTAATAAACTAAAAATACTACACATTTAAAACGTGCTTAAGCAAGAACTAGATTAGTAACCACTAATATATCACAAATTTAAATTGTTAAAAATATTTGATGAACTAACTTTCTTTAAGAACACTCTGAAATCTTTCATTATTGATTGATTCTTCCCTAAGTATACAACAACAATAAACTAAATCTCCAGTTAAACTTACAGAGTTACTAGATTTTAAAATTATTATACAGTATGAACATTATTTTAAAATTACTACGACTCTACATCATAATTCCTTAGCAAAACAAATTTAAATGCATATAGTATATAATATGTACACAATAAATTCAATATGCCACATGAATGTACATATACTTCTTTCTCTTCAGCACGTTTTTTGGATGGCTTGAGGTCAATCGATTTGTAGTGGCATGTGATGGGGGACCTCCCTGGCATCATCCTTGTATGAGGAAACGGACATTAAACCTTTATTATTATTAGTAGTATTAAATAGTAAATTCTTATGTACAGGTATAATATGCCACTGATCTGTGTATTTAAATGTACACTATACTATAATAAGAAATATCAAATTGTGACTAATCAGTAGTTTACGCAACTGTTGAGGCTAAAACACTTGATTATCTCACTAGTAACCATAAGACATATTTCTACGGTTTAACTGTTTTCAAAGAAGATTAAATTTTTTAAGCAAAAGATGGAGATTAAAGTCAGGAGTACCTTGTACAAAAAAGAGCTGCAGAGAGACAGCGTTAAACTTGCAGATAGAGACTAGCTCAAATATTTTGCTTCATCTATATTACTAGTAAAAGTTGGATAAAAAAGTTGTACACCTAGAGTCGCGAGAAATGACAGTTTCAATAGTAATTAATTCAAATATGCACGTATGAAAGCGTTTATAATTCATGATTTTTATGTATGCATAAAATACATTTTTAATATTACAAAAAAGAATCTTGGACTTACAGGCCATTATAATTTGAAAATTTATCATGAATATGATACTAAGACACAATTTTTAAAGGTAAATTTGAAACTTGTGCAATGTAATTTTGGTGTGTGGATATGTAATTTTTTACTCAGCTCTTTGCTCTTTTTCTTCAATAACATTATGCCTACTTCTAAACATTCATAACTTCAATGACAAAGAGTAAAATTGAGAAAAACAAAACCAACGGAATGAAATGTACGGTCTTAAAGATAAAGTTTTAAAGTCATAACATTACTATTAATAGAAAAATATTTGCATACTTTCCATTTAGCCAAATCCTATCAGAATCAAATGATGAACTAGCAGCAATGGTCGTCTTCGCACGAAGCTATACACACATTTACCAAAACAGTTGACATCAGGTCTGATCATCAAATACACTACAAATATTAAAACTAACAGGATCCACTAAACCAATATGAGACTTCATGTACTCATATGGTCATTGATACTACCTTAGAACTTAGAAAACAAGCCAAATATCATGTTAACATATAGTTTAAAGTATATGTTCGATATATGGCTCTCATTAAAAGTTACAAATTATTATCAAATGATTTGGGTCTGCTTTTCAGAACAAAAACATCAGAGTTATTTAAAGGTTAAATGTTACTTGTGTGCTCATCTTTTAGACTAATTACAATTTGGAAGCTTAACTGTAGTAGCTTGAGTTACAACTCAATGCTGTAAAAATATTTTTAAAATCTAAGCATGAAATTTATAAAACATGCTCTAACAAAATATACACAGTCTACCTGATTTGAATCCAATGTTGCACTAATAGAGCCATTAACAGGCAATATTAACTTCTCGTCTCTCTTTCCCCCTGTAAAATAGTATTAAAATCATTTAATTAAATCGTTAGTATTCGTCTTCCATACATTGGTATATAATGTGTGTATTATACATATATATATATATATATATATATATATATATATATATATATATATATATATATATATATATATATATAACAGAGAAAGGGAAGGAAAGACCATGAGAGGGAGCCAAGTGAGAGGAAAGATGAATTGTCGTATTGCAGCTTTCAACAGAATTCTGTAATGCTTTTACCTACAAAAATACCATGTGTTAACATGCTTTTAAATTTTACATTTAGCATTCAAATTTCATAATATTCACATTATAGCAATTTCACAAATTTCAGATGACATATGCTTACAGTATTTTATCACTGCGATATTTACAGGCGCAGTAGCAGTCACCACCACCAAGCCGTCGGACATTTTGACTCTTGTTGACTAAAAATAAGGCTTAAAATATCAAATTTTAAATTTACTGTGATTACTTTTATTACTTTTGACATTTACAAAAACAACAAAAACATGCAAATAGAATTAAATAGATAATAGCCTAATGTTTGTAAACATTATCAGCTGATCAGTGGTGCGTTATCTCAGGCTGATGTTAAAATAATTTTTGCAGCAGTATGCTCCTAAAATTTTAGATTGCATTGTCCAATCCTTAAGAAGTGCAATTATATATATTTCAAATTTTATTATGATAATTTTTCTTAAGCTTTCGTAATATAGTCATTCACCGTGAAGACTAAATTTTTTTATCATATTTAAAGCTCCTTTTGAATCTAAGCAGGCCACTTCCAAAATCCAGATAATCAGTCCAAAGTAAAGGAAATTAAAGAAAAGGAGGTTTAGGCGCAGGTCGCTGCTCATGGACACTGGATGGAAAAGAGAGATGGAAAAGATAGGACTTCAACTGCCTATGGAACTGATCATCGGAAAGCAAAGGCCGATGTGATTCAAATGAAGATTTCCTCAGATTGGATGGAAGAGAATTCCAGATCTGCGGTTCAGCATGCTGGAAAGAACGATTAGATTGCTTAGAGCGTGAAGGAAAGCTAGGTCTCACAAGAGTAATTAATTTAGAAGACCGAATAATAGAAGCGCTGTATCACTTTTATCAAGTGAGACA
Organism: Enchytraeus crypticus; assembly: GCA_905160935.1. Taxonomy (NCBI): domain Eukaryota; kingdom Metazoa; phylum Annelida; class Clitellata; order Enchytraeida; family Enchytraeidae; genus Enchytraeus; species Enchytraeus crypticus. Next base: position 1,128,567 of record CAJHZI010000873.1, on the reverse strand, counting down.
TACAAGTTTGTATGTCTCAAGACTTTAATTTATATAACAATCTTAATTAATTGCTTAAAAAGTGTATGGTAGACTTTTCATATAAAAAAAACATATAAGCATTACACACAGATCTGTGTATATTAAGTACTGCAGTAGTAAATATAATTTCGTGCTGCGCAATTTTTTAAGCTGTATATTTTATTTAGTTTAGTTCTAAGCGACATTAGAAACAATTTAAAGAGTAATTCGGATGTTAAGTGTTGCTGTAAACAAATATTTGTTTCTGCTTTAACTTTGCTCGAGTTTCTATTTTTTTTTAAAATTTCCAGAAAATTTATCCAAATAATTAACTTGAAGGAAGTCCTACTACAAGTCACCAGAGTATGATCACAGACTACAGGCTACTGTTACCATTGGTACTTCTTATGGTTCTAATTTAATGCAATGAAATGAATTCAAATATTCTTCTCCAACAACTTGCAATTAAGCGCCCCACTAATTGGCTTTTAGAATTAATTTTTGATCACGGACGCTTACGTAAACGTACTCTAAATTTGAACGTTTTGCAATATATTATTTTTTAAATAAAAATTAAACGTAGTTAAATATTGTACTATTATATACAATCTTTATTTAATTTTGTCATCTGCGAAGCCCGATGTCTGAGAATTGAAGTCCTTAAATCTATTAAACATCTATTCAGCAAACCCGTCCGGGTAATGTAAGAATGAGAATAATCAAAAGTCAAATTTTAACGGATAGTTGAGCTATACTGGGTTAGATTTGGTCATAGAATCTTAGGATTTGTTTCAATAGTGTTCAATGTTGTCATGGATGACAATGCCACTTCAATTCAGTTCGAGATTGTTGTTGCAGGTTGATAATGGCAGATTTTATGTTAGCATTACATTTCTCACTTTTAGTTTATTTTTGCGAAGTAAAAATAAGAATATCCGTTTCCGGTTAACCTCTAATATTCGTCCTTGTGGTTATTTTGAGTACATTTAGTTGATTTTACTTACTCTGCCCAATTCAGTTTGTCAAACTATTTGCCTATTTTATTCGTATAATACTGTGGTGTCTTCTACCATTTATTCACTGTTTCACTGTGTGGATGATTAAGTTATGAGCACAGAAATTGTTTGTGCTACTAATTATCAACCAATTGTCCACAAAGTCACTATTGACAAGTTATCAACAAGTTAATATGAGAAATTAAGTCTAATAAGTGCTAACTTATTAGAATACATAAATTCTACTGAAATGTCTATAATCAGCTTACCTTAAAGTAACTAAGTGATTGCATTGTATTTAGGTTATCTTATACTTAAATATATAATTGATTTTAAGTTTGCTTGAAGTCTTATTTTATGTAGTACAAATTAGTTTTTAGTTAATTAAATACCGTCAAAATTACTTGAGGCAAGCTATACAAAACAGTGTAAAAATTCTATCTACAAAAGCAATCGAGAATAATCAATGGTCATACTTGTTTTAGATTGGAGTAAGTTAGCAAAGATGAGTGGAAGACTGCTGCTCCCTGTTGGAAGGTTTGGTCGCGTAGCCTGCACTCGGCTTGCGTCGACGGATGTTCAGATATCACAACAATTAAAGGATCAGTACTACCCTAAATTAGGTAAATTTACAATTTTCATTTTATGAAAAGCTCAATGTTTTCACAATTTGCAATTGTTGGTTATTCAATACAATACATTAATAATTTTTTATTACTGAAGTCCATAGTATACTAGGGGCGCCTTAGTATAACATTTCTGAAGCTTTATCTCTTGTAACTTTAAATTTTACTACTAAACGCCCTCACCTATTATTTTTAATTTGAGATAAAATTTATTCTTAAAGAAATTTCTTTTTTAACACATGGATTGAGTCATGCATTGAAGTCTGCTGTATTCTTTTTCTTAATTAATGCAGCTGTATGCTTTTTACAATCTGGCATCATGTTGTCTGATTTTTACACTAATTGCTCTGCACCATACTATAATGCTTGTACTACAATTTTTTAATTATCGTTATTTGTTCATCACAGCACAGATTATACAAACAATAGGAACGTGCATGTAGTTAGATAAACAAATAACAATACAAAAGAGGCTACCATAACAGAGCCATAGCTCTGTTCGGTAATACCATAAGTAATTGAAGTTTATCCGTATTTAAATTGGCATTAATCAGTCATGCAATGTTGTTTGATGTATCCATTTTTTAATTAATCCAGCTGTATGCTTTTAAAAATCTGGCATTATGTTGTCCGTTTATTACAATAATTGTTCTTCACCATACTGTAATGCATGTACTATAATTTTTTAATCGAAGTTAATCCTAAGTTAAATTGTCCGTAATCAATCAGCAGTTGTAATGATCTTGGCTATATTATATCCAATAGGTAATCGTGACATTGTGGCGTACGGCTGGAATGGCTACCCAACGTACATGGATCGTTCTGAGTTCCCATGTCCTCCAGTCAGGTTCAAGGAGAACAGCAAGGACATACTTGCACTGAGAGAGAAAGAGAAGGGAGACTGGAAGAGTCTCTCTCTCGAAGACAAGAAAGCCTGTCAGTAATTTAATGTCTACTTTGTTTACTGACATGAAATCAGTTACTAAATTTTCGATAATAACAATGAATAATAAAGGTTTAACATCCATTTTCTCATAGAAGGGTGATGTCAGGGACATCTCATCATCTGTTGTCACAACAAATCAATTCACTTATAATAATGTGAAAAATCATGTAATGCAAACATCAAAAAGATTCTGAATTGTACCAAGTAGTAGAACAAAAGTGACGGTCAGGAGGCAGTTTGTTACAAATAGTTGGAGCTGAAAAGGAAAATGAGCATCTACCTGATGAAGATAGAGGAGAAAGTGTGCAACTTTGAGCAGGTTGGTATTAGAAGAACCTAGGTTGTGAGAAGGTTGTTGCAGATTCAGTAAGAAGGTCGATAGTGATCTGCAAGGTATGAAAAGGTAAGAAGAGTTACCATTGCACTTATATTTTGAGCCGCTGAAATTCAGTGAAGATAAGCTGTCCTTTATCAGTAACTTCGTCTGAATAAAGGAATTCATTTAAAACCTTGAACATGCTGCTTTAGTGGCCCAATTGGTAGCATACTTTACTTATATATTATAAATCGTGGGTGTGAATCCGTGATCGACTGTTTTCATGATTACCCTTGTAATGCAGAAACAGAGGTTATACTTTGATTTCTAGTGTCAATGATGTTCTCTGGAAACATTCATCTAAAAAGGTACATGACATCTGAAATTTTGATGGCTTTATATTTATATTGCGTAGTGTATCGTGCAAGTTTTCGTCAGACGTATGCAGAATTCAACGCTCCCACTGGTGAATGGAAGGCCGTTATCGGCATGATCCTCATGGGCATCTCAATCACTGGACTCGGCTTTGCCTGGATCAAACATTTCGGTCAGTCTGCCTGTTTTACTACTGATGTTGTTATTTTAAAATAGCGACTAAGCCCTATATAGATTCCAGTTCAATTGATGAGAGCATGAAGCCAATGAAGTTGTACTCAGCAAGCGGCTCACTAACCCAGCCTGCTGATGTACTGCTGTTGCTGCTTTTTTTGCTGCTACTGCTGATGCTGCTGCTACTGATATACAGAACTGCTTATGATATACAGAAAAATGGTGGATAAAATCGTGTATTGTACTTCATTATTTTATTTTATACATTTGCTTCATGCTTGCACTTATTAATCAAACTTTATTTAATTTAATAAACTTACCAATTTATAAACATTTGGGAAAGTTGATATTGTCATCTTTATTGCCCATAGAAATGAATGCAATGTGTGCTGAACATTTGTAGAGCCATAAAACCTGAGCTGATCCCAGAATGATTCTGTCTCAGTTGTATGTGAAATTGGTGTGTAAGGTAGCCGTCTAGCATGATGTCTAGAATGACTATTTGTGGAAATGTTCTGAAATTTATCTAATTTTCATTTAGCCAAATTTTTGGCGTTGATTTGCGTAAAAATCTTTTACTTGAATTGTTTGTGTGACAACTATATTTCCTTATTCAAGTCACATATGCGATATAGTATAATATATCACATTCGATGTATTAATTATACTATCGAATGTCGAATATTATAATATAATCACATTGCTTTGTTTGCTGTTGTGCAGTGTTACCACCTCTGCCAGAAACCATCACGGCAGAATGGCAGGAGAAGCAGGTTGAGTACATGGTGAAGCAGAGGCAGGGAGCCGTGGAGGGCATTGCCAGCAAGTGGGACTACGAGAAGGGACAATGGAAGTAAATCTCTCGAGTGGGCGATTGTCGTACAGTGTCCGAAAGATGCTCGTCGAAAGATAATGTGACAATGCTGGATCGACTGAACAGTTGACAAAGAATTGATCTTGATCATGGACTTGATGTTAAATTGAAAGGCTTTGTTTTGATACTATGCAAGTTGATTTCAAAAGAATACGATTCTCAGTATTCCGTGAGAGTCGTGCTCTTTTGGAAAAACTATTAATAGTGTCATAAGTTATAGTAAGAGAAAAATCTATGTTACATTTAGCCGTCTGGTTAAATTTTTGTAGCATGTCAATTTAAATGTAATATGGGGAATATATGGAAACCTTAAAATAGTTGCTAACATTCTCTATTGTGTTCCTATAACTACAGTTAATTATTAGCCCAAAAATTGTGATAACTATGTTATTTTCAAATCTACCAAAGTGTGTATCATTAAGTCAAAGTTTAGTCCAGATACCTTTAGGTGAGTGTTCGATGTTGACACAGGTAAAAGTAGTAGTAATTCGTCTCTCTCTTCAGTGCACTGCGTAGTGGCAGGTTCAAGGTACATACTCGTACTCAAAGTCTGCTTTCTCGATTCATAAGAGCACTTCTTAGATCACCAAGCTAATCCCTTAACAAAATCCATGCCTTTTCAATACCTTATGTAGCATATAGCTTGGTGGTATCTCGTTGTCGTTGCAGTAATTCCTAAGAAACTATAATGGTTCTACTGTTCATCACGGCTATTGCTGAGCAATGTAGCTATTTTTACTTCAAATGGTAGGCATATCTTGTCACAGGCCTGCTTTTTGATAGTCTTGGCTATTTAGGATAAGGCAGCGATCACAGCGTATCTGAGAGGATAGCAGAAGATCTGGCTGCTGAGGTGTTTATATCTTCCATAAGAGAAGTTTAAGGGATGGTACATTCCTAAAGATAACCATACTCGTTTAAAGTTATTTAGTTTCTGCTGTAGTCTTACTGAGAATGCTTATGAGTCTAGACAAGAGGCCGTAATAGTCAAAGATAAAAGTTGCTTGGGTTGACCAAGCAACCTTTGTCTAAAACCCAACTGCTTGGTCAACCCAAGCAGTTGGGTTTTATCATGGGTCATAATAATAATAACTATTATTATTATGACTTCATTGATACATTTTGCATATCCCGAGTCATCGCAAATGGGAAATATATCCAATGACGTGTTGGCTGGTATGCATCCAGTACGCTGAAACATTGACCAAAGCCAATCTACGCCATTTCCTTTTACTGAACGATAGTCATGACAAAGACTGGCAGGTGCTGGATTTCAACTCTGCAATTTCTAATTTGCAATCTGACACCCTATCGATTCTTCAATTGGTTCAGCCCATTAATGTTTTATTGACCATTATTAAGATCTCACTTTATAATATTACAACTATTAGAGTGCTACTGTCGTCCATGACAGCATCGCGCACTAGTGAGACAAATCCAAGCAAGTTAAGGGAAGGTCCGAAACGGTGCAAAATCCAACAAATCTGTCCAAAGATATTTGTTTTATTTGATATTAGATTTGTTCACAACTTTCATTTGGTGTATGTTTTACAGTAAAATTGCCAAACAAGTACTTAAATTACCTATTGTCTAAGTAAACACAGACTCCTCATTGCGTGTGGCATAAGCATCAACAATACGGACAATCATCTCGTAATTTTAAGCTTAATATTCAAAACTGAGTTACTAAATTGAAAATCACATGTTTAAAAAAAGTGAAATGATCAACTATGTAACTATGTTGATATCTGTCACTTTTTAACACCTCATGTCTAAACCGTTAGGCAATTTAGTCCATTTTCCGTATAATCAGTCCAGTGAATGTCCGAGATTCTACTCTCAGATCAGCGCGGCTGAGATTCGAACCGGCGAGATTTCAATTCGGTTCAGGATCTGTCATTTAAAACGTCATGACGTTACCCCTACGCTATAGAGACATTCAAATAACTAATGCTAATAACCTCTCCATTAATTTAACTTAGTCTAGAATTTAAGCGAAGCGGTCTTAGCGTTTTATGAAGGTTTTGCGCTATATATCAAGAACCTCTTCAGTTTTATCATATTTGCATCATTGCTATTTCCAATCGGAGCAGGTTTAAACAAGGAGATAGAAGTTAGCAGTGTCTGATGACTTGATTGTTGATGTCCGCTGAATTGTTAGTAGTATTGCTCGGATTGAATGTAAACATTGAGTTAGGCTTAGTTCATGCCTAATATAAAGTGCGATCCCATGCATGCATTCATATAAGTGTATACTATTATAATGTCAGATACTGATCATTTGCATTGGTATAGATTGTAGGATATACTATATCTGTACTGCAATTGGTAATAATGAAGATTTCAAGGATTTTATGAATTTTAGCCGTGTATCTTTGAATTAACTTCTTTCAAATACTTTCTGATAGATCAATCTCATCAATTCCCTCTTTGCAAAAATATAGGATAAATTTGTAGATATTTTAACGTTAAGATAACTTTTACGGATCTCTTTAAGAATTTGAAGTCAATATTCTTTTGAGTTTAAAGAACCTTCAAAAATATGGATTTCACTCATCTTTCGTTGTCATTTTTCAGTGCCGACGTAAAGTAACTATAATAACCTATAACAAGATATTCATGAACTTAATGTATAGATTTATAGGAGATATAGGTTTAATTTTATTTGCTTACTCTCTCTTTCTCACTCTCTCTCTCTCTCTCTCTCTCTCTCTCTCTCTCTATAGAATATCTAAATAGCGTAGGGGTAACGTCATGAAGTTTTAAATGACAAATACTAAGGTGATTTGAATCCTCGTGGGTTCGAATCCCGGCCGCGCTGATCTGAGAGTAAAATCTCGGACATTCGCTGGACTGGTTATACGGAAAATGGTCTAAATTGCCTTGGACTGGTTATACGGAAAATGGTCTAAATTGCCTTGGACTGGTTATACGGAAAATGGTCTAAATTACCTAACGGATTAAACATGTGATTTTAAAAGTGATAGATCTCAGCATAGTCGATTATTCACTATAATGCGTTTTAACTTTTTTAACTCTCTCTCTCTCACTCTCTCTCACTCTGGCTCTTAGTGTATTGCCTATTATCAAATCTATGGTATATAATGCCCTCAATCTTCTCCATCTTCTGAGAGCCTCTCCATGTCCATATATGAGTGGATCTTTAAAGCATCTAACATTCCTAATTTATTTCTGCTGTTTATTTTTCCTTCCAGTCTTTCTTCAAATAACCTCTTTAAAATTAGTAAATTATCTCCTCTTAGAATGTTTCAGGACATTATTTAACTAATAGAAATAAATTATATATTATTTGAATTAAGAATCTCTAAATTTATTAATTAATTAAAACAATTCCTATAGACATTATTTTACCCAATGCTACTGTAATATAATATTTATGTTGTTTTAATCAGATAATGATTTCGCACAGCATCTAATGTCAACGAGTTAAAATGCGGACAGTTGAAGTGTGCTATGTGTGTGGTAGCCCGGCCTCTGTCGCACATCTCCTTCGAGTAAAACCATCAGCCGGTCAGCCTAAGGAGCCGCATTTTCAATTTCTAGTGACACATGAGCCACCTCAAGGCTGTACACCTGTTGGCAGCCGTGAAACCGTTATTTCCTGCACAGTTTGTTATGCATTCCTGATGGCACAGTGGAAGATGTACGAGAGAAAAAGAACAGCAGTTTCTGAGCGCATATATTGGTTGAAACGTGTCGATGGAAGGGCCTACACAGGAGCTGAAGTGGGTTCTCAGGGTGATTATTTAACTCAGGTCATGGCTGTTCAATATAATGGAGCTGCAAGTTTAAAACATTCTCCTTCTGCTACTATGTGCTCTAAATCTGCGATGGTTCAACCCTATTTCGGAAGCCCAAGTAATGAGACAACTTCCTCGCTAAAAGCTAGTTCAGCGGCCATGTCATCGCAGAGTTCGGATGATGGCATACTTGATTTGTCACGGACGAGTATTGTGTCTACCAAGACCACCAACAAGTCTTTAGATAAGAAAAGAAAAACCAAGGAAAGAGTTAACGAATCACAGAACAATAAATCTGGTACCTTAACATGTTACACTTGTGGAAACGTTTGCTTGCCGTCGCATGCTCGGTTTATCCAAGCAGTTAAACATTCCTCAGAGGAGGAACCTTATTTTCCTTTCCTTAATTACATCGATGCCCCAGCCGATTCAGTGCCTCTTTCAAATCCTGGGGGCATAACCCAGGTATGTTCTAACTGCAGACGTATTTTGGTGCGGCAGTGGAAAGTTCAAGAAGGTCGCGGTGTAAGTGTCAGCGATAGAATCTATACTATTGGTGATCGAACGTATGGAAAGTCGAGCTTAAATCACGTAGTTCATTCTGGTAGAAATTCTAATGGAGTAAATTCATTTGATAACATATCGATGTCCGTAAGGAACCTACAATCTTTATGCGATGGAAAATATGTTTCTGTAGCTAATACTTTCAAGCATCTTTCTAGTGCAGTTGGTAGCAACTGCTTGAATGAGACTGCAGAGTTTTGTACAAAGGTGGATAGTAAACTGCAGAAATGTGAAAATTCTTCCGCAAAGAGTGCAAAAATGAATTTGAAAATTGATTCGCTAGATATATTAAATGGCTTGCATTTACTGAACTCTTCAAATATGCCAGTTTCAAGATCAGAGACTGCTAGAGGGATTCAGAAAATTAACTGCATTGAAGAATATCGTTTAAATTCGACTACAGTAGAGTTGTTTACCAAGGATCTCTATAGAAAACTTGCTTCAGAAGCATCTAAACCACAGTCCAAGCAATCCATTTCTAAGCATCCGGAAGAAGAAACAATTCTTAAGCAGTCTAACAATGCATGTGTTAGGTTAAATACAGTTTGGAATCTGTATAGGCCAGCAACTTTTTCTGCCAGGACATTCGAATTAATTGAACGAAGTGTGCTAAGGCGCAGACGGCGCAATTCTGAGCCAAACTGTGATCTCTCTATTTATAGTGGTTTCAATACTGCATCTGGTAACGATAAAGATCTGCTCGCAGTCTCATCTTTGCCAATTTGTTGGATTTGTAAGGAAAAATATTGCGAGCAATCATTACCTCAATCTACTCGAAATATAGGATATAGAATATCCAGGAGTCAGTCACTGACTCAATTGTCTGTGATAAAGGAAGAAAAATATTCCAGAGATTGTCTGCTGAATGAGATTATCTTAACTCATAAGGATAGTAGTCAATGTAAAGTTTTAAAACTAATTTGTAATCTGTGTTGGTCAAGGCTAAATGTTGGCAAGATAGTTCTGACGCCTGTGAATGACGTTGAACAAAGTTTTGCTAGATCTAGACCTGAGCTGTGTGACTCAGCTGTAGCCTCAGTGCTTCAACACCGCAGGGTAAGCATATTTAGATCCAGCTTTTTCTCTAGAAGGATTATAATTAGTATTCATTAAAAATCCGTACATTTGTTTGATATTAAGATTTAATTATTATTTTGGAAATAGTCAACAGTTTTCCTGCTTCTCAGGAAATTGTGCTATTCATTTGGCTATACAACTAATGCATTATGCATCAACATTTATGAGCCTATAAATTTAGCTCATAAATGTTGATTCATCATTTACTTGATATGATTTAGATTAAGTGATTGACTAATTTAGTTAATTTCTGATGAAGCAGGAATGTTCCCTGATGTTTTCCTTAGTGAAAACTGGAATTTAAATGTGTGGTTTCTTCTTTTTCTGATTTCTTTCAGATTAAAGTGGAAACTCAAATGGTCCCATGTAGAGCATAATGTAGAAACTTTGTAGTTGTAGCTATAGTAGGATACAAGGGGTAAACTTTGACCTGCTAACAGAAGGTTATGCTGTAGGATATTAATACACTTATTCAGGTCATCTAAGGTCAGGTTTCTTTCTGACCCTAGTCTTTTGCTCTCTTGTTGAAGTATAAAGGGGATTTTGCACCCACTTTTTGTGAATGTTTTGAAATTTTGTTGTGAGTTTATACTTGGAAAATTATCTCATGATAACATGAATAAATTTTATTTTTCTATTGCAGCTTAAATTGATTGATTATGTGTGTCTTGTATCCATATCTTTCTTCTTTCAACAATACATCGAATTGTAATTATAATTGCTATATATCTCATCTTGAGAAGTACTTTTTATCTATATATGTCTGCACTTGCATTATTATTATTATGTCTTAACATATTAGCAATAAGTTAAAGTAGGGATTCTTGGTCCCCATTCTCATTATATAATGATTATATTATATTTTATATTTATTTTATATATTATATGATATTTTATACATTATATAGACTATATTATATTATATATTATGTTGGTTATATTGACGCCAATCTCACTATATTGATTTAAGAATTAATCTCATTAATTAATTAGTCTTAATTAACAATTTTCAGATATAATAATCGTCATTTATATTACATACCTTAAACCGGCCTTCATTTTTATAAATGAATTTCAGTCAATCCCAATTGAAGTCGTTAATCTGCTACCAATCATAATGACATCGAGCTAGAACTAAATATCGTTATTTGTAGTTAGCTGTATTATTCTTTAAAAATCTAAAAAGCTAAAGCTAATATTAACGTCAGTTTCCTCACTCGAAAGCGACGTCAGTGACGGGCGACACCAGGATTTGAACCCGGCACATACTGATCCGCGGTCGAACATCTTAACTCTATTCATTGACACTGCACATATTCATCGAAGCTTCATTTACATGGATCTCAAATTAAATCCATTATCACGTCTTCTTTTGGCCGATTCCGATGCCAAAATTTCAGTATTTAATACTTCACTCCCCCACTCCCCCCTGATCGTTGTCGCCGTGTCTGGATGATATTGGCTGGAGTTGTAATAATCGACAGCTGGTCGGTGTAGCTCTACGAGATGAAGAGAGTCAGGCTGGATTATTGAAATCACTGACACGATTTTACTAGAGCTCTGCCTGAGCCAGGCATTTTACTAGTGGCTGTGTGGAACTATTCTAATAGCTGTCGTATAAAAATAGTCTACCTATCATATAGAACTGTTCTACTAGCTGTCATATAAAACTATTTGACTAGCTGTCATATAAAACTATTATCATATACAACTATTCTTCCAGCTGTCATATATAACTATTCTACTAGCTGTCATGTAAAGCTATTTGACTCATATAAAACTATTTTATTAGCTGCTATGAAACCATTTTACTACGTTACGTAAAAATGTGTTACTGAAACTATTACGTGAAACTATTACGTGTATTAGCTATCATGTGAAACTATTCAATTTCTACTAACTGTCAATGTCATTTGGAAATATTACTTTCAATATCGAATTCTGTTGCTAGTTACGGATACTTAGTGCTTGTGAAGGAGATGGTCGATCTGTCTGTGCAGTAATATATATATATATATATATATATCTATATAATATATATATATATATATATATATCTATTATATATATATATATATATATATATATACATATGCTAGGATTATAAGTTTGCCTATATTTGATAAGTGATTAAACGCTGGTAGGCACATTTTATGGTTACCAAAAGAAGTGAAAATTAAAAACATTAGACTTTGTAGGTTTGTTCGATGTATAAATAATAAATAAATAATAAAGGTTTAACGTCCGTTTCCTCATCCAGGGATGATGTCAGGGACGTCCCCAACAGCACATATCGCTACAGATATGTGAGATTTCTCTCTAACTCTCTCTCTCTCTCTCTGTCTATCTGTTCTCTCTCTCTTTTTGTCTATCTATTTGTATAAATTATAGCGCTAAGCTTCTGTCTTTATTCATATAGCAATTTCTCCCAACTCTAGACAAAAAAAACGGAGTTGTCTCATGTGAAAAGGTTAAGAGCGTGTAACAGTTGGTGTGTCTGATTGTATGTGGGTTGAATTTCTTTATGTTGGGCAAATCGCGACCAGATGTGTCTTGTTAAAATAAGCTCACCAGATTTGCCACTACGCCAGTGCTGTGTATAATCTCTCTCTACTCTATGTATCGTTTGCTTCGTGTCGTCATGCTTCTTGTCTACGGCTGATTTCTGAGTCACTCTGTCTCTGTCTCTCTAACTGTCTCTCTCTCTCTCTCTCTCTCTCTCTCTCTCTCTCTCTATCTGTTCTCTCTCTTTTTGTCTATATGTTCTCTCTCTCTCTCGCTCTGTCTATCTGTTCTCTCTCTCTCTTCAGTGCACTGCGAAGTGGCAGATTCAAGATACGTATTCATACTCAAAGTCTGCTTTCTCGCTCCATTAGAGCACTCCTTAGATCAACAAGTTAATCCCTTCACAAAGTCTAGGCTTTATCCATCCATGCCTTATGTAGCCTATAGCTTGGGAAAAGAGGTAGCTTCTGAGTTGGTTTCCCGTTACCTTCCTCAGTTAGATGGATTAATTACCATTAATCCTGGGGGAAAATATTTCATGGTGAGGTGGGTCCCCTCTTGCCTTCCTCAGCTCCTGCCTTGGTCGCCTCTTACGGGGGTATACGCAGTAGATTGTTTGCGTTTGCCCTATTCTGCAGTGGTCCAACCACACCCGAGCACAACACGGGGTCTATCTGTCATTGTATTCGTACCTCTCTCTCACTCTTTCTCTCTCTCTCTCACCTCTCTCTCTGCAATCTGGGTCAAAGCCTAAAACTGCCTATTTGGTTGATTGACTACAATGCCTAGTAGTTGGTTGTATGCCTAATTAAGAAGGTCAGTGAAATAATATTATGTTTTAATTACAATATTATGTTTAGACTAGGCTTTAGGCCGATGACTTATTGATGATGAGATGGCGCATGTGTTTGCAGTGTTCAAAACATTGTCATTTTCTAGCATTGAGTTACAAAAACCAGATTACGAAATAATGCCAATATCGAGCATTTTCATAAATCTATAATGCTGTCAAGAATTAAAATTATCAAGAGGTATCTCATAGATGTATTATGAATCTAGGCTTCGCTTTAAACCCGTGACCTCTTGTTCTGTAGGCAACTGTGCTACCAACTCTTTTCCGATGTACACAGATCTATAAAAGATAAATATAGGTCTGCCTTTTTTTTTTTCTAAATTCTATCTATTATATCGCACTATGACATTGAGCATTCTGATAGCTGTGCTACGATTGAAACCGATCGATCTTCGAGACTACTTAGCGGCTAGCATTCTTCTTTAATCGAAGCTTTGTTCAGGCCCCAATTTCTCGTCATTCTCTGTATCTTTACATAATACGTAGTCCTAATCTACTCTTGTTTTCTCTGCTGGTGTGTCTTGTCTTCCTGCAAAAAATAGCTAGCTAGAGAGAGAGAGAGAGAGAGAGAGAGAGAGAGAGAGAGAGAGAGAGAGAGAGAGACAGACAGACAGACAGACAGACAGACAGAGAGAGACAGATATACGTGTATATATATATATATATATATATATATATATATATATATATATATATATATATATATATATATATATATATATATTTTACCCTTCTACGCCACCAGTAGGCGATGGTTTATTAATGTTTGTGTGTGTATGTGTGCCTATGTATGTGTGTGAGGGAGAGAGAGAGAGAGAGAGAGAGAGAGAGATGGAAGGGGGAGAATCCTCAGCAGGTTATTAGGTGTACCTAAGGATAAATAGGGGCGGGTGGGACATAGTGAGACTGAGAGAGGGCGTAGAGAACAACGGGTAGGAGATATAGAGAACGGACAGGTGTAGTTGTACTGTAGCTTGTATCGACCCTGTGCCTCTCACTCACCGCACTACACCTGTACAGTTCTCTTTATTTAATGTTTCGTCACCAAGACTCTGTTTGTTCTCGCCCTCCCATCATGTTCTGCTGTATTCCCTCCCCCTCCCGCTCCTATCCCTCAGAGTGTTTTCATCGATTCTGTGTATATTCTGCTGTTGGCCCGGTATGATGCATTTGTTGTGCCTAGGACCCGATGATACAGCAGTAAAATAGGTTCTGGCTAGAGCCAGTGACGATATCGGTAAGGTACTTGACCGCGGAACAGCATGTGCGAGGCTAAAATCGTGGGCTCGCCCCGTCACTGACGCTGCTTTCAAGTGAGACAACTGACGTTAACATTAGCCATTAGCTTTTCTCTTTCTCAGTTCTTATAGAAACTATTTACGTAGTAATTGCCGCTGTCTATATACAGCAAACATTTAAGATTAAACGTTTTTACGTCTATTGATAATATCAAATGATGGTGATGATGATGTGGGTTTAACGTCAAGATCTTCGGGCTTCCTTCAAGACATCGTGGACTTTCGGTACCGTCCATGAAGAAACAGGTTCACACCTGCTGGCCATTATTATCAGATAATACAAAAGGCAAAATAAAACCGCGTGAATGTATACATTTTTTGCCGTAATTAGTGAGTGAATTGTACTTTAGTTTTGAATGTTACATTAGTTTGCATTGATTCTTCAAATCAAATAGCGTAATGAAAGTGTTTCGCAGTATGAAGACAGATGCACTAGATTGACGCAGATATATTTTGCTGAGCGCGGTATATTTTGCACAGCTGCCACTAATGAGAAAAAACGGCGCAGATTTGTATGAAACTCGCTGCATTGACTGATATTAGCTCAGGGGCGTCGTGTGTAGATTGATTCGTGGGGAGGAAGAGAAGAAAACGGTTAAAACTGACAGATTCCAACTATCTACAGAGAAGGTCAGATTTTTTTTCTAGTTCTATTTCAACGTGCAATCATGAGGAGACTGGAGAGAGTAGAGAAGCTTACTGAAGGCTGCTACTGAGTCTGTTCACCTCGCTGGGTATTGCACTCACCGTCTAGTCTTCTTTGAGATGAGTTATATCTTCTCTCACTTTTCAGTGCACTGCCAAGTGGCAGGTTCAAGGTATATATTCATACTCAAAATCTGCTTTCTCGCTCCATAAGAGCAGTCCTTAGATCAACAAGTTAATCCCTTCACAAAGTCTATGCCTTATCCATACCTTATGTAGCCTATAGTCTGGGAAAAGTATGGCTTCTGAAATTATTTCCCCTTTGCCTTCCTGAGATAAGTTATATATAAAACTTATATTCATTCCTATAGTACTGATCAATAATATTTTTAGATATTTTAAGTGAGATGGGGGGGTCGAGTGATTGCCCTCTCTCCTCTCTGGTGCCGTGTAGAACGTGTACGGTTCGACATGTACGACAGGTGACAGATAGAGTGAGAGCGGCAGGCAGCCAGTGGCTGCTATATCTATTATAGGTGGCACTTCGTCTCTGTTGATCTGTTAAACATTTCTATTGAGTTGACGGACCTATGCCTCATAAGATGAGCTACAAGACAGCTACTGTAATCGTCTCCATTGACTTCATTATAACGGTGTAAAACCTCGAATGTCTAATTTTTAATTTGCTCAGATTGATTGCTAGATTAAAATGTATATGATTCATGTACAAGTTTAAAATTAGTCTTCTATCTCTCCAGTCAATTCCTATTCTTTTCAAGATATTCATCATCGTTATCTCGTCAGTCCTGTCAAAGGCCTTCTCAAGGACCACTTAAGCATACAAAAACGTCATTTCCATATTCTAAGCATCTTTTGCAAAGATCCCGCATTGTCTTTATTGTTACTCTTGTGCCGCATCCTTACTTAAAAAACCAAATTATGTCTTGATCAGTAATAGTCAGTATCCTTAATGCTTTCGACTTAATGCTATTATGTATTATCTTTAATAAGACCATTCCTATATACTCATCAAATAAAATACGAAAAGTTAACCTTCATTGAATTCAAGTATAATTTAGCTATTGTTGTCTTAGTATTAGTATTATTGTTATGACGTCCCTGACATCATTCCTTGTATGAGGAAACGGTCGTTAAAACTTTATTTTATATATATATATTATTATATTTATTTTATATATATATATATATATATATATATATATATATATATATATATATATATATATATATATATATATGTTGTTCCGTGTTGTTTCCGGTTGAGGTTAGGATCACTGCAGAATAGTGCAACCACAAAAATCTGCCGCGTGTATGTAAGAGGTGACTAAGACAGGAGTTGAGGAAGGCAAAGGAGACCTACCTCACCATCAAATTCCCCCATGATTAAATAGCAGACAGATATTTTATTAGTGGAAAAATCTTTTAATCTACACTTTCTATTTATATGGGATTTATATGGTTAGTCATAAACCTCTGTAATGAAATAACGTTTTGAGCTCCTGGTTGAGTCGTTAGAGTCCATCTAATAAACTAACCATTTCTCTGCGTACTGGTACTCTTCTCTTTCTCTTAGTACACTGCCTACTGGCAGGTCCATAGTATATAACGCCTCCACTCCTCTCTGTCATCAGTTTTTCTCTGGTACTCCAATTCAGAAAAATATTTTGTGAACACGCCTCCTTGCAATGCTTGACAGGATTTGAGTTATTTGCGCAGCGCGCGGTGTGCTAATTGTTAATATCATAAGCTGCCAGTGCCAGATGGAGACTTGAACTCAGCTCTCTTTAAAAATCTCTTTCTCCCCATCCGCTCATCTTTCTTTCGGCTTCCACCTTCTGGAAATCAAATCTTCCTATTAAAATCTATATTACTGCCAAAAATGGAGTATTTCAAACAGAAGAAGGACATAGCGCATTCATTGTTAGGAGCATTTTAGAAGTTTGTATGGATGACGTTAATTTGATATGGTTAATTTAATATTTTGCTACTTTTAATAATAATTGTTGATAATTTCAAGTTATGTAGTTCATTCTTTATTTCTTTTCCGTGGTTTTATTTCCTTGTAGAATTGCAAAATATACTGACTGATCTCCTACCTTTTTCAATCTGTCTTCCCACAGGCAGAGAGTCTCAGAAACTTTCTTGATGGGAATAACCCATCTTGGGAATAGAATGTCTCAATAGCGTAGTGGTAACGTCATGAAATTTTAAATGACAGATCCTGAGGTGAATGGAACCCTCGTGGGTTCGAATCCCAGCCGCGCTGATCTGAGAGTAAAATCTCGGACATTCACTGGACTGGTTACACGGAAAATGGACTAAATTGCCTAACGGTTTAAACATGTGGTATTAAAAAGTGATAGATATCAACATGTTGATCATTTCACTGTAATGCGTGTCTACTTTTAACCCATGCTTCTAAAACTAGGCTTTTCTGAAAGAGACAGTCCATTGTAATGTAATCATGATTTAAATATTTAAAAAAATCAGTATTTTTTCTCAAAGAATCAGTAAGAATCAGTTTTTTTCCGTTAAAAATTTATATATATATATATATATAAAATTTTTTATAATCCCTGCCATCTCAAAATAGTCTGGAAACTGTGAAAGTAGGATGATATTTATTTCAAATTAAAATATTTCTCAAATGCGCATTTCTGCAAAAATAATAATAATATAAATTACATGTAGTCATTTGTTATAATGGTGGACTACTAATATATGAATTAGGCCTTCAGATAGTTATTTATTATAACGGTGGCATGCATGCTATATGATTGGAACTAGGTGAGTTGAAAGTAGGGGGAAGGAGTGTTAAGAGCATGAGCCTGTGGGAGGTGCTGTTTGCATTGTTCGATGGATTGTAGTAGTGTATTATAGCTTGTATTATATAGCGGTTGCTTGGATAGCGAACACCTGGTATAGCGTGTAGAGTGCGGGAGATAGAGTGAGGGTATGACCGGGCGATTAACGCATTCCTACTCATCCGTGTCCTAACCTGCCTTCTTCCTCTCTATGTCTACTTTACTCTGTTGATAGATACTTTGATATGCGTAAAATGCTATCTACCCGTGTGTCTACTAAATTCTACTATCTTTTATATCAATTTGGTTGAATCTATTGTCAATTCTAAATCAAGATTTTTTGTTGGAGGAAATTACTAATTGATTTAGAACCATTTAATAATTATTGTATAATATTATACTAATTGTAATTTGTATAATAAAAATATAAATGATAATAATAATAGAATAGGCATTTTGAATTGGTAAACTTGTAAAACTCTGCATAATTTTGGTGTAATGTCTTAATGGAAAGCCATGATCTCCGGTGATCGCATAGGTCTGTACGACTCGTAGAACGAGAGTTGTGCTCGGCGGCCATTACGACACAGAGGGAGTCGAAAACGACGTTATATATAAATTGCTATTACTGTCTCTACTGGACTACCATATTGCTGGTACCAAACGAATATTCGTTCTTAAAATGTATCGTATTTCTCATAGAAATAGGCATTTGGCACTCTCTCACAACTACCAAGTGGTTGTCAATTTATTATTCTTGGCTTAGCTACACCTATGGTAAATACCCTGCTGAATAGAATTGACTGTCAATTTTGGTACGTCAAGCAGTCCGCATTTCTTGGTAGCCTGGCGTCTACGCTCGGTGTCGAAAACGAAACCGAATTTCTGTTCATCTTTAGTAGGTGAGGCATAATTGTTTAAGAATTGAGCCTGATCTCGAGTGTTGAACATAATTTTTATCGAAACTTTTGTATCTGAGCGGACTGTGTACGTTTTATTGGCTACAGATATTTGCCTAAGCCATTTCATAAGTTTTATTCTGTCGAGAAATTCACTTCATAAGTTAAATTTACGAATAGAAGCTGAAGAATCTGCATCTAGAATGAATTTCTCTCTGTACTGAAATGTTTATGACATGGCCGGCAGACTGATAAATACCCAGTACGAATTATGCTGTGTGTACAGAATTTTGGATGAGTATGGATAGTTAACAACTTTCCGGCATAAAGCAGATTCCTGAAACGATGGAAACATTCGCAACATATGTCCCCTGAGGGAGATAGGTTACTGATCGTGTGTAATTGCTGTTTGAAGTTATGTGTTTAGTCTCTTATCTTTGGTTTTCGAATCTTTCTGTTCCATAAATTTCACTTTCAGTTAAATCTACTACTAGTGTTTTTGGTATTGTATTAGGCCTCAGTCCCGTTAGATTGACTTTCTTCTGTCTCCCAGTACACTCATCATCTGTTCATCATTTAACGCCCCTCTTTTACTCCACGCTCCCAATTCCGGACTCGGTTAAGGGGATCCCTTTCAACAGATGGCTTTGAGATGTTATTTCTCAGATAAGAATGTCTTCTCTCTAAATACGCTCTGTTCCTACTCTACAGCTGCTCTTTCAGTGAATCAGTTAGCAGAGTAGAGCAGCATCTTCTCCCTTTTTATCTCTTGAATTTTGTTCATGGCATTTGTAATCTTTTTATCATTTTTATCTTTTATTAATTAATTAATCTTTTATTTTTATCATTTTTTATCTTTTTATAATGTTTTTATCATTATTGGTTATCAATTGTTTTGTTATCGTTTCTACTTCAGTGATAGCAACGAAAATTTTTTTGTCATTAATCGGTCAAAAGATATTGAAGATGCCAGGAGCTGCCGAAAAACTGTACTCTATGTAGTGCTAAGGGACAGATATCTTTAATCCGACGATGAAGTTAGTCTCCGTTCATCACAGAATCTATAGAAAAATCTCCAGATCTTTTCTAAGCTTTAGCATTCTTCTTGAGTATTTATTGGCTTCCCCTGCAATTTATATTCATTTTCGCCGCTTCTCTCAGAATACTATATAGTCTTCCAAGTCATCAGCATCATTATCACTATCTTCTGCATCTCTGGTGCTTCTGGAGAAGCTATACCGACCTTAGCGATATGTTTATGATCAACTGCGTGATTATGTGGCTAGAAAATGCGAATGTTTGGTTTTCATAGAATTTGTTGCTTTCAATATAGAGAAGTTGTTTAATGTACATGAGTACTTACTCTCTTTAAATGTGTAAATAGCTATAAAGAATTTTGTGATTGAAAGAGCGAAATCTATATCAATGGTTAATCTCTCAATAACTAAAATGCCTGTGCATGTCCAGTACTGAAAATTTCGACAAAAGTAGGTTGTTTTTAGGAATTTTATGCAATTCTCAAATTGTCAACATCAGTTTAGTACCCATAGTCTATAGATTGAAAATTGCAGCTGTGATGAATTAATTATAATTTTTGTTTGAAAATTGTAATTTATTTCTCTCTTAGTGTACTGCAAACTCACCGGTCCACGGTATATAATGCCTCCACTCTTCTCTTTCTTCCATTTTCCCCTTCAAGTCCACGTGTGAACGGATCTTTAAATCATTCAACATTCCTAATCTCGGTCTTCCTCTGCTTCTCTTCTATGCGTCCTTCTTTTTATAATCTATCCCCTTAGAAAATGTCACATCCAGCTATTCTTCCCATTCTCTGTACTAACACTCTCCTGGAGTTCTTCATTTATTTTTTGAGTTCAGCTAATCTAATCCAATCTTTTCCGTATCCACATTTCCAAAGCTCCTAGTTCTCAAATGTCCTAAATATTTTCTTGATATGCTTCTTGTCATTTATAAATTGTATGAAATTTGAAGATTCAATATAAAATTTAACCCATGCTTTGATTAGTTTTTGGTTTATGTAGATAAACTGATAAGTTAGCTACTGATAGCTGAAAAGTTACATAATTTGATAAGCTATGATAAGTTACGTAGTTTGATAAGCAGTTACTGATAAGGAAAAGTGGTTTTTTGTACGTTTGGGACTTTGGGTTGAGCGTGGCCTATACACGCTTTTGTTAGTGTTAGTTGTTAGTGTTGCTAGTGTTTGTTGTTAGTGTTGTTAGTATTGTTAGTGTTGTTAGTGTTACTAATGTTTGTTGTCAGTGTTAGTGTTGCAGAAGTCGTAGCAGTTAAAAGTTAAAAAGATTAAACTATCGCATTAAAGTCGTATTCATTTCGAAAATTACTTGCATGTGCAAAAGTTATTAGGGCACATGTTAGAGTCTTCAGACCTTTGTGTCCTTTTCATTTCATGTGAATTGCTGTATTTTGTGAGACTTCTAGCTCTATTGTGTGAAATGATTGAATCATTAAATAAATAAAATAAATAAATAAGTCTATTTCTGTTTGTTAATATGAAAAATGTCTTGATATTTCTTGCGCATAAGAGCATCTGGAACTGCTGCCATTCACCGAGCTGCCACAGCTGGTGCTATATGATAGTGGCGGTGTTATGTTGGTATTAGCTATTGGTGGTAAGCAGATCCTGCAGGATGGGGGGTAGGGAGGAACTGCCCCCCCTGACGAGCATATGCTGGTTCGTGCCATGCGAGCAGTTCAAAGGAAACATCTGTTCACAAAGCCTCCTTCTCACTTCCTCCTGTTCCCGTTCCTATTAAATTCTTTCTTCCACTTTTCACTCAATTTCTATCAGTGTGCCAGCCATTAGTAATACATTATTAGTGTTAGCAGCCTGTCGGAATGGTCGCCAGACTATTGGCCGCATTCATTTTTATCTTTTATGATGATAATTCCTATCTGTGGAAAAGCCATTAAGTGGAGAGCATCTGGTCATGACGTTAAGTAAAGCCGGTTGTCTGCATGCTCCAATGTAAGCTCTGTGTTTAGTGAAAAAGGGCAACTGAGATATATGCAGCTTATGTACATATTGAGATGATGTCAACTCTAACCAATAATCTTAACGTGAAGCTCTGATTTATTGCTGTTATAATTTATTACATTTGTACCTTTCAGCGCCAATTAGTGAGGCGATAGAAGCAGTTTGTTGAACTTTTATATAGTATAGCGTTTAGATTTGTAGAACTAATATTAGTCTTTCTTTTGCTAGTCAAGCGTCTAGATTTGATGAACTTTATTAGACTCTTCTTGTGATAGTCTAGCGTGGAGGGTTGTGGAGAGTCTTGCATGGATTTTTAATCCGCAGCCTCCTAAATGTTTTTCTATCAGTTATGATCGTAGATTATTTCAACGGAATGAATATTTGAGTGATTTTGAGGTCAACTGTCCGATTCTTTATCACAAAAACAATGAGAAGGGTCTTTGTACTGAACACACGATAGATTACCATAGTCTCTCTCTCTCTTCTCTCTCGCGTTCTGCTAAGTGGCAGGTTCAAGATACAAATTCAAATTCATACTCTGAGACTGCCTCTCCATCAAGAGCACCTCATAAATCCACGAGCTAATAAAGCTCAGGCTATAGATAAGGCAATGACTTACTAGTCATTGCCTTGTCTATACCTTATCTATAGCTTGAGCTTGGGAAGAATATGGCTTATGAGATGGTTTCCCGTTGCCTTCCACAGTTCGTGCATAGTCGACACGTTGGTCTATATTTCACTGTCCTGGATACAACACGAGAAAGATTTCTAGTATTGTATTTTAAATTTATATACATTTTGACTAAGTGTTTAATTATATAACCTGAATTATATCATTATTGCTTGCTGCTATTTAGGCCTATTATTTAATTCTTTGCCCTTTCAAATAGTGCTGTCTGGACAATCAAAAGGAATTGAATCCCCGAACAAGGTACCTCGTTATTAAATTAAGAATTGGTGTGTGGCGGTTTAAGGCAATTTATCTTTTATTTATTTATCATTTTCTCTACAATTATATAAGCCAATAAATTTAGTAAAGGTTTTGCTTTGCTCAGCTAAGAAGGCTGCGTCTGATGGTGTGCTTAGTTTTTTTAATTAATTCATTTGTTAATTAATTAGTGCGTGTTAATGTGTTTCGTAATTATTCAGCATCTCTGGTATTCAAGTAGACCTATGATCAAGCTTTTATCGACAAGTCTTCCATAGCTGACTGTAGTTTTATTATAAAGTTATTACTATATGTCATGGGTATTGGATTAATTTTAAGTTTATTGTCAGTCGTTAAGCATAAGGCATAATTGGTTAGGTCATATTTATTTAAACTATTGTGTTCTCAATTGTAATCATTATGTATAGGAGAATGATCGTTTAACTTGTGGTGCTGGGTTGTTTTCTGTTTCTGTTTTTCTTGTTTGGACTATAATGCGACTGCAGTGGTTGTCTCTCTTTTCTTGATATCTCTCTCTCTCTCTCGTACTATCTCTCTCTCTCTTACTAATGTTCTGTAAAGTGAAAGGTCAAATATATTTATTCTTATCTGATGTCTGTTTCATGATCACTATGCACTCACGGAAGTAATTTACCGTTGCCTTCTTGATCTTTGTAAAAGGGATACTCTCAGTAGACGTCGATCATTTCCACAGTGACCGGGGTATCGCAACGGCAGTTATTTTAATTAAGTAATTAATTAATTTATTTATTTAATCATTCGTTTTGTACCATTGAGCATCGTTTCATATACGAATATACAGCAAAATAAAATGTGCAAAATCAGGATATACCTGAGGTACTAGTCACTAAGGTACTAGTCCCTTAACGTAAAAACTTATTAAAATGTTGCGGTTAGAATTGGACAATCTTATTTTTAAAAAATTTGTAATCTAAAATTACAATAAAATAGTCAAAGTTAGTCATTGTGAGTTTCACCAATTATATTTATTATAATTATATTTATAAAATTATTTTATATTTTTATATTTATTATGATTTAATAAATTTATAACTTTTAGGATCAGATCTATGTAGCCTACAAGATGTTTATGTTTGTTGTGATAGTAAATAGTTAGAGCAAAAATGGATAAAGATTGAGTTTCGTTAAAAAAAATCTGTATTATCTTCTGCGTAAAACGTTCTGCAAATTGAAATATTTTCAGGTCTAGCTCAAATTAACCGTAATATCAAGGGTACCTGTTGATCTCATGTCCAGTTAATATCTAACATTTTGTATCTGCAAATTGCGTGAACAATATCAACTGTATTATAGAGAAAGCTTGCTGTACTTAACGAGGCTAAGAATAGCGCCGTATAATAAAGACATCGTCTATAAACCCCGCCCCACAATGTACGTGAATTGTGTATAGGCCTAAGTATTCGTGGAACCATATCGCATTTTAAGTGCTAATTATTATAGACATACATCGACTATGCTATGCTGAATTAAATAGTTTTGATTGGCACTTCCGAGATTTTTATGTTAAATATATAACATAATTTTATTGATTATGGACCAGGTCAGTCAAGTAAAGATGGATATCCCCTTAGGCCCATGGAAGGTAAATCTTGCATCGGAGCTTGCCGCCGATTGGCGCTATTAATAGCAAAGATATGATTAACCATGGAAAATTAATAATAGCCTGCCAGGAACCCGTAAAGCGGTCTCGAAGACCGGACACCGGCCGTGACACCGCTGTAGAAATGTCGTCGGAGGTTATTATTATTATTATTATTATTACATACATGTACATATATTTATATCTCTCTTTAGTGATATACATGTACAGTGTTATTCATGTAATACTCTATTTGAAGTATGCTATTTATTGTATTGCTATTTTCAGCCGCTCAATGATGTTAAGAGTCTTCAAACGGAGCTGATCCAAGAGGACGACAAATCGAGAGTACAGCTTGGAGCAGAACCCGTGGAGCACCTTCAACATTCCTCTCTGGATTTCCTCAGAGCTTTGAAGAATCTAGCTGACACCGCTAAGCCTTCTGGTCTTCATTTGCACGGTAGGTTTTCTAACGGGCATATTTCTCTTTATAACTTAACGTTTAAAACTTTTTATTTATAATTTTTGTAATTTTATTTGTTGACAGATCAAAATAGTAATATGAGAACTTGAAAAGTTAATCGAGCAACCGCTTAAATGTATTGGTTAAAGTTATTTTTACTGTATAAAGAAATCTGCTAAATATTACATTATTGTTGAATAATGTAATGTAATAATTGTATATTTAATTGTAATTATAATTGTAATTATAATTGTAATAATAATTGTAATAATAATTGTAATAATAGTTACATTTTTCCAGTTTTAGGCTTAAAGATTTTGTTGTCTATTTTAAAAGTTCAGGGAAATCAGAAATTGTTTTGCTGAAAACTAAACTGTGGGGCTCTTGCTATCAGGCTCATATACTATTGTATGAGCAGACTACTGGCTGTTTATTCTGTAGATTATAGCACTTCATACATGTGCAGTTAATACTGGTGTTCTAGTAGAGTATATATATATGTGTATATATATATATATATATATATATATATATATATATATATATATATATATATATATGTATGTACATATATATATATATATTTTATTTATGCACACACACGTAATGTGTATTGTTTAGATGAAACAAGGGATTCATCTTCGCCTGATGTGAGAGGAAGACATCAACCTCTCCAATCTTCTCATTCTCTCTCCTCCGCTAACTCTGCGACAAATCTCACATCTACTGTGGTATCATCCAGCATCTCTCAGTCATCCATCTGCCTTCCATCCGGCAATGGACCGGCATCAAATATTCAACCTTATTCAGTGGCTTCAGAGATGGCTAGTTCATCCTCTTTCGGATTTGGCTATCCAAGTTCTCTACTGGGAGGAGTATCTCCTATGTTGATGCAGATTAAGGGGTATATTTTATGTCTTATTTACATATTATAAATTAGCATGATAAATAAATTATCATTTGTTAAATAAATTGTAGTTATTGTTTGGATTATTAATTAAGTTAACTTTCATTTGACATTATAAATTTATTTAATATTTAGTTAACATTCATTCGTCTTTATTCATGTATTCTTTGAGATAATATTCACTAGGCACTATTAATGGAACATAATATTCATTGGTCCTTTATTTATTAGTTAGTAATTTAATATTCATTGATCACTATTAATTTATTCTTAAGTTAATTCATTGGACATTATGAATTCATTGGTAAGTTATTCATTGGTTACTTGAATGTTCCTCTCTCTAATATTTAGTTGGAGCACTTAATTCGTTCTTGTGCATTGATTGACTGCTTAAAAATCACCCAGAAAGTAACGCAATTGGAGCGACTTTAATGTAAAAAATAAATTGCCACGTTTTGCAGTTGTTTCTTGTTTAAACTTATATGCAAAATACTGCAGATATTCTTTAAGAAAGACGTCAGCTGTTGTAGAACTAATAGTGCATAATGTGATGGTAAAGAATGTTGTAAACTATCATATGATTTGTAGATTGGATCAGCAAGTGTTACAACAACAACAACTACAACTGCAGCAGTTACAACTGCAGTATCAGATGATGACCATGCTTTATGGATACCCACCGTACCTACAGGGTGCCTTTCAGAATTCTTCCTTCTCTCATCATTTGATATCAAACGCCCAGGCAGCTCATTCCATGCTTCAGGTGTCTGGTGGGACTGACAGAGCACCTCATTCTGAAGATCTGGGATCTGCTTCCACTCATCACAGCGAAGAAAAGCTCGCGTTTGCACTCGGTTCAACTCTTTCCTCTTCGACTCGTTTAGTTACTGAAAACGGAAGCAGTAACGAAAGAGTCCAATCTCTGGAGAAGCTAGATGGGACGCATTCCCACAGCGAGGGAGATGAAGGAGCTTCGAGTGATCGCTTAAAGGACGAGAGATTTGGGGCAACTATAGGAGAAGAAAGTTTGGATGAGAAGAGATCGTTGACTGTTACTAACACAGATCACGTGTTTCATCGACCTTTTCTTGATCGAAGTCGTTACGAGTCGATGACAAGCAACGGCAGTTTGAATGAAAATAAAGAAGTTTCAGATTCATACTCGTGTAGAAATTTTGCTAACATTTCTCCTAATAAAGTTAGAGAAAAGGTTAATGGTTTACAGAATTCAGCGTATGTATTGAGTAATGCAGAAATATCAGCCAAGCGTGACGTGGATTGGATAAATGGCATGACAACGTGCGGCCTGAGAATTTCAAGCATAAACGAAGATAAATTTCTTAATACTATCGACTCGTTAAAGAGAAAACACGATGAACTATATGATAAATCAAGTGGTGATGAAGGAAAGTGTAACTCCATTAGCAAAAAGTTATGTACTGTCAATGCCGTCTGCGGAAGTTTAGAAAGTGATTCCGCTAAAAAGTTAAAATCTCCAAGTAATCATGGTTTCAATAAGTTATCTATTGTCATTGGTAATTGTAATACATCTTCATCAAAGCATACTACCGGAACTACAGGATCTGGAGACGCTATGCAGTCAATCTCCCAATCCTTCTGCAGTAGGCAAAATAATCTATCCAAAACGCGAGCTATGGAAATTGCGACAGAAAATAATTTGTCCACAGCACTGAATAGTGACAGTATAGTATCCGAGTATAGTTTATCAGAAAACCATGAGGGCATGAACGGAAGGGATGTGGATCTGAAATATAGAAAGCATAAAGCGAAAGGTCGTAGAAACTGTGACAGCATTGAGGAAGATGATGGCATGGCCGCCGATGTGAGTAAGCTGAATTGCGACGAGAGAATTAACGCGGCTCTGAGTCTAATTTCTCTGGGATCTTCTGCTTCCAAGCAGTCTTGTTTGCAACGCTTGGAGAGTGACGTCACTACATCACCGCAGTGTGTCTATCCAGTCTGTACCGGTTCTATCCCGAGCTCTCCTGTTGGTCTGGCTTCTCACAATCCATCTAAGATCAGGAATGGTCTTGTGGGCGGTAGAGGACTAAATGAAATGAAACGGTCTGCGACTGACGATGGGGAACATAAATGTCCAATCAAACGACACCAGTGTAATGAGGCTTTGCGTCACGATAGGGATATTTCTGGAAAGTTCTCGAATTATGCCGATCAACGCGGAGATGTGGACGAGTTGAAGTGTTACACGGATGAAGAGAACAGTCAGATGAGTGAGACGGGTGGAATGAGTGGAGAGATGGTACAATGGCCTGGAGTACCTGCCATACTGGAGGCCTACGAGAGATATAGGCGTCGTGAGTGCTGCTGATTTATTGACATTTTGCTACTAAGTTTGCTTAATTTTTAGTAATTTATTTTAGAGATGACAAAATTTCGTAAAACCTTTTATTTTCACTTGCAATTCAGATATATATATATATATATATAACATATAGATATATAACAAATAATATAGTTACGCATCGTTTGAAAATTGAAATCCTCTGAATTGTTTTGGAATATGTATTATCAAAATATAATTTATTTCTTATAATATAATTTTTTTATAATTTATGTAGCTTATATTTTCAAAGGTCTATGTTATACTTATATACTAAATGAAACTGATCCGGCGGCTTGTTGGCAAGTTGTTTGCCAGCTGATCAGTAGGCGCAGAGTGGTTCTAACCCTGTGCTCTCCCCATAACTGACATACTTTCGAGCAGGAAGCTAACGTTAAGCTTGGCTTTTTAACGTTTTAAATTCTAGCAAATGGCGTTTTGTTACAACTTATAACAAACAGTTTTGTAATTCTTAGTTGTAGTATAAATGTTCACTGGACCTAATTTATATTCGTAATACAACTTTTCATCTACTTTTGGAATTTATTGCATTTACGCTGGGTAGATCTGTAGATTCTAAATAAGCTGTGTAATGGTTCTTTGTAGTTTTAAAATTTACTTGCTAGTTAGATCAATAGATGCTAAATATTAGCGTTCGATTAGCTTTACGATTGTATACAGAGTGAATTGTTAAATTTCTGCTATCAATAGATTCTATACAAGCTAGTGTAATAGTAGCTCCAAGCCAGTGGCGACTGAAGCCAGTGGCGATATCGGTAAGATATTTGATCGCGGATCAGTATGTGCGGGGTTCAAATCCTGGGCTTGCCCATCACTGACATCGCTTTCGAGTGAGAAAACTGACGTTAACATTAGATTAAGTAGCTTTAGCTTTTTATTACAAGTCCTACATACAGTTAGTTAACTTAATATCTTAAATTCGTTTTATATTGATGCTTCTCTTAAGGAGAGAATGAAGAGAGATTACATCTGATAGCAGAGAACGAATCTCTTCTTTCTCTCAACAAAGAACTCAGTTGTCAGGGGCAAGATCTTGGCGACAAGCATTCGGTATGTTCAGTGTCTCTCTTTTCTCCATCTCTCTCTCTCTCTCTCTTAGTGCACTGCCTACTGGCACGTCCTTGGTATATAAAGCCTCCACTCTTCTCTGTCTTCCGCTTTTCTCCATATCAAAATGTAAATGTATAATTGTTTATCTTATATGATGTTATAAGTCTTATAGGTCATCACTATGGCGTTCTCTAATTCTAACACACAAGTTTCTATGACAGTGGCGGGCTCGTAACAGCTTTCAACATTATCACCTTACAAGCTTATATTTTTAAGTTACATGTAATTGTTTGCGTAATTATAGACTGTTTTTATTTGCACTGTTATCATCATCATCATCATCCCCTAAATCCCAGTCTAACCGGGGTCGGGATACGAATAAATAATTATATAATTAGATATGTGATGAATCAAGTGTTGCATAAATTTAATGATCAGCTACCGAATTATGTAGTTACTTTTATTCATGTGCCTGTAACATTATTATTAGAATGTCTCAATAGCGCAATGGTTGAGGGTGTAGATAACGTCTTGAAGTTTTAAATGACTGATCCTGAGATGAATCGAACCTCGTGGGTTCGAATCCCAGCCGCGCTAATCTGAGAGTAAAATCTGGGACATTCACTGGACTGGCTACATGGAAAATGGACTAAAGTGCCTAACGGATTTAACATGTGGTATTAAAAGTGATAGATATAAACGTAGTTGATCATTTCACTATAATGCGTGTTATTATTATTATTATTATAACACGTCGATATTTTACTACTTGTATGTTTGCAGAAGAACAATTATTCCTTACTGGCTTTGAAAGAAGAAAGATCAAAATTACAATCTGCAATAGACAATCTGAAGAGATGCTTGTTTGATTGGGAAAGTGAATAGTTTTTGCTAGTTGCAGTTTTTGCTTTTTATGGATGTTTATTGGTTTGTTTACCTGAAATGTCATTATAATTATGTATTAAAATGTGTATACTGTTTTTTTGTAATGTGACGAATAGATTTTTGTATATAATTAGTTTTGTATTGAAGCTTCATCTCTAGACCAGTAGCAAATTTGCATTTCAGATCCTAGTTGAAAGCGCAAAATAGTTTAATTACATTATCACCTCATAGCAGTTCTGGGTATTAAATTATTGCATTTTAAGTGACTTCTATGTAATTTCTATGTATTATTTAATATTATCAAAACTAATAGCAATATTTAGTAAAAACATATGTCTCATACCAGATGTTCTAATATAAAATCTAAATGTATCGTTATCAAATTTCCTTCGTGATGTATTGAACTCAGTACAAATTAGCAACAATAGTATTGAAACGTAAGAACTGTTCTTAAAGAAATAGTAAATAGATGTGGTTATCATTAAAAAGCCTAGGGGTTGAGAGATAATGCAAAGGTAATATCTCTTTTAGAAAATATTTCTAAGTGGTGTAGCACGTATAAAATTTAATTCTATAATAACTACTAACCGTTGTTCTAATTAAAAACGCTATACTCTAGCATTCTTTAAATGATTGTAATGCATTGACTGTGAAATTATGAATAAGATGTGTATGTGTTGTATAAAATATGGAATTATGCATGCAGGAGCCACATAGCACAACTTTCAACGTATCAGCAATATATAAACTTAAAAAGCTGTAGATGCAAAACTTCCTACAACAATCTAGCTCTATGCCAATCTTCCTACAACAATCTAGCTCTCTAGATTTCTAATATCTAAGAATAATCTATTTTAAACCTGTAGGCTAGCCTTGACGGATCTGGTATAGTCGATGAAATATGTGTAACACAACAAATATGAAATAGTTCAAAGGATGTGCGGCATTAACGGTGTATATTTAGATATATTTCTACTTGGGGTGGGGGTGTTATTGAGGTATATTGGATGGGAACTTGAGAGGATCTGTCGGACTCTAAATTATGTTTATTTAAGCCACAGTTTTCTACTACCTAGAAAGATGCGTGATAGAGCTAGATAAGCATGAAATCATTATTTAATTATCTATTTTAAGATTGTTTTTAGAAGTTGTTTAAGATGTTCTTTACGTGTTAGTGGCCAGAAACTATTTTATGTGATTTCAGTCGAAATTGTTGTTTGTTATAGTGTATGTGCAATTATAAATTCATTTTTCTATATCAAACTTACAGGTGTACCTTCTATAGAATATATTTTTTGTGATTTGAAATCAAAAGTTTTCTTATGAATATAATATGACCGACGTCTGTGATAATGTGCATAATATGAGATATTTGAGTAGTTCAACGTCATGCAATGTACATGCTTACCTCTCATATTTTGTTAAAAGAAATGTATTACGAATTATCTCTTATGAATTTGTACGACCAGTTTGCGCAGAATTTGATCTTAGAGACAGCTTTTTCAGCTAGATATTGATTGCAGTCTAGTAGATGTTGTGAACCTTTTTACATGTGAAAGTATATTCGGGCAAAATGTAACTTTCCATATAAAAAATGAATTTTGTTATTCGGGGAAAAATGTAACTTTCCTTTGTAAAAAACGAATTTATCACTTGTAGTGAAACGGTTACAGAATGGAAGCTGATCTGAAGTTAGAAAGTAAATTGTTATAATATTGTGTAGTATTTGGTCGATAGATTATGAAAAACGAAGCTACTTATAGAGCCGTTGAACACCTGTTTACTTTTTGGATTGACTATGAATGTCAGATCTGCTAAGACATATGCAACATGATCAAGACAGCAGCAGTTCAAATTGCTATAAAATTATGTATAATGACTTTTGAATTTCTTCTTGAAATTGTTGGCATACATTTACGTTTGAACGAACACATTCAATATATTGCTTCATCGACATTTGTGTGTGCATAGCAATTGATAATTATTTTTATCTACTCATTTTGTGTTAGAATAGTGAATAAGTACTATCGCTAGTGGTATCTATTTAATTGTATTTTATTCTGATTCACTTCAGATTTCACTTGACTTAAACATTTTATAGACGTGTGCATACAGTATGCACTCTACTCAGAATTCGATAAGGTAGCATATAATAAAGATTATCAAACTAGTATATCCTAAACATTATCAAAACATTATAATGACTATGATAACTATCATAGCAGAGAGAGAGAGAGAGAGAAAGAGAGACAGAGAGATAGAGAGAGAGAGAGAGACAGAGAGATAGATAGAGAGAGCCATGTTTTATTCATAAAAACAGTGTCAGCTATCAGAAACATTATCAAAACATAGTAATGCTATATTGCAATAAGAATTAGAATGCTACACAGTACAGCTGATCCTAAATGTTACCATATAACACTAAGATGAAAAATGTTTAAAGATTTTAATAAAATTTCAAGCCAAATATTATTTGTATTATTTGTAGATTCTAAAGTATTTGTCATCATCATCATCTTCCTCTGAATCCCAGTATAACTAGGGTCGGGATATGACTATACCTTCTCTACTACACTCCGTCCCATGCCATCTCATCAAGCAATCACCTAGTTTTAAAATCTCTCTAAATCACCGCATCCCACGTCAGATGGGGTCTACATCTCTAACAGGCTTTAAAATAATCACTGTTATTAACAATAAAACTGTTTATACGTTTAACATAATGACACTAATCACCCCCTCTTACTCTCTGCTCAGTTCAGTCAGGGTATCAAACCAATGAGATTTTAATTCAACTACGTATTGGCCATTTAAGCTTAAATGAGGTTCTGGGTCGTTCTACACACGAGTTATTGGGACTTTCAAAAATAACTGTTCATAACAATAAATAAATTTATATTTTGCTGGATCAGGACATGATACCAAAAGTACAATTACGTACAGTGTGTAAGTCTTAGCTTTATAAGATAACAGTACTGCCTACATTGCTCTATAACATCTATAGAGTTCCCTCCTTGGCGTCTCTCGCCTCTTTCTTATATTCCTCGAATTCTTTGATTAACTGTTCATGACGGAAGGTCGAGGGCGAGTTATTGAAATGCCTGACGAGATTAAACTTCAGCCCCGCGCAGATCCCATAGTAGAGCTTCACCTGCAGGGCCAGCAGTTGAGCCTCGTATACAGACTGTATAACATACATACAACAGTTGAGCCTCGTATACAGACTGTAGAGCAGACAGACACAAATAGCGACTAGTAAAAGCTAAAAAAGCTAAGGTTAACGTCAGTTTGCTCACTCGAAAGCGATATCAGTGACGGACGATCCCAGGATTTGAACCCGCACTGATTCGCGGTCGAGTATCATTATCAACTTCGCCACTGGCTCCAGCCTCGTGTAGTACAACACAATGCTGGTTTAAAAGTGTTCGTCTTATACAACACAATGCTGGTTTAAAAGTGTTCGTCTTACACAACACCATGCCGGTTTAAAAGTGTTCGTTTTATACAATACAATGTTGGTTTAAAAGTGTTCGTCTTATACAACACAATGCTGGTTTAAAAGTGTTCGTTTTATACAACACAATGTTGGTTTAAAAGTGTTCGTCTTATACAACATAATGTTGGTTTAAAAGTGTTCGTCTTATACAACACAATGCTGGTTTAAAAATGTTCGTTTTATACAACACAATGTTGGTTTAAGTGTTCGTCTTATACAACACAATGTTGGTTTAAAAGTGTTCGTTTTATACAACACAATGCTGGTTTAAAAATGTTCGTCTTATACAACACAATGTTGGTTAAAAAGTGTTCGTTTTAAACAACACAATGCTGGTTTAAAAGTGTTCGTCTTATACAACAAAATGTTGGTTTAAAAATGTTCGTTTTAAACAACACAATGTTGGTTTAAAAATGATCGTTCTAAACAACACAATGTTGGTTTAAAAGTGTTCATCTTATACAACACAATGTTGGTTTAAAAATGTCTTATACAACACAATGTTGGTTTAAAAGTGTTCGTTTTATACAACACAATGCTGGTTTTAAAATGTTCGTCTTAAACGACACAATGCTGGTTTAATGATAAAGGTCTTAACATAAAACGATGGCATACAAGATGTTAATAGTCAATTTACTGGTTATTAAGACCCGTAAATTGACTAACACCTAACGTCATCTAGTGTTATTAGCACCGAATTAAATAGATAATAGTTAATTACCATCCTGTCTTATAATTATACTTTTAACTAATTATTGACTATATTTTACCTTTTAATAAATAAATAACTAAATACTACGTTACATTATAGATTAATTTTCTAATAATTCTAGTATTCTACCTCATAATTACATTGCTGATAAATAAATAGAATCCTACCTTATAAATTAAATAGTTAATAATATATAACTACCCCACCTTACAATTAAAATACTAATA
Source organism: Enchytraeus crypticus (assembly GCA_905160935.1). Taxonomy (NCBI): domain Eukaryota; kingdom Metazoa; phylum Annelida; class Clitellata; order Enchytraeida; family Enchytraeidae; genus Enchytraeus; species Enchytraeus crypticus. Next base: position 1,094,143 of record CAJHZI010000873.1, on the reverse strand, counting down.
ATTAATGGCTACTCTACTCTACCATCAAGTTGTTGATAATGGCAAGCTTAGATTGCAGTTAATATAATATCACATAATATCGACTTACCAAGATTTTAGTATCCGGCTGACCGTTCATAAGAACAATACCTACCAAAATGACATTAAATTGTGATAGTCAATCAAAAATAACATTATTTCCTAAAAAGTTAAAAACTAATTATTTAATTTTTAAAATAAATAACATTGCTATTCATAAAATATAAACATCTATGAATTTTTTAAAATAGATATAGTTAAACATTTAATTAAGTTATCAAGAGTTATTAAGTTATTACATATCTAAATCTAAGTTTAACGTTTAGCATAGAGTTGCTCCCATACTAAAAAGAATAAGGCAGAGAACATTCGACCAAGATTCGAATACACGGCCTAGAGCTTGCTTATCTGACAAGAGGGCTCCCAACTTGGCTATCCAACCACTAAAAGAACTTCCTGAAACACTAGGGGCAATATTTCGAATCTAATTATATTTGTTTAATACGTTGTGATCTGAAATTTATATTTCTAAATAAGTTAAACATAACAAAGGAACGCTTCAAGGTATCCTAATTCACCATTGTTCATGTATTTTAAGTTTTCTAATTGAACTCAAACTAAGCTCAACTAAAAGATAATTGAAAACTTCCGTTAAACTAATAACAATTTAATTAGGAACAGCTGATTTACCGTGTGAGTCCATCAGCTCAGTATAGTGTGCAATGGTTAAACAGGGAGGAGCATTTTCCTGGTAAGTCTGAAAAAGTTTGTAGATATAAAGAACTTGCATATTATAATGACCATTCAGTATATTACACATTTATATACTATAAAGAAAATACATTTATAACACTAATGAACTTATATCGCTTACAAACTTACAGATTACATAAAGAACATAAAGTATATATTTATATATTTTAATGAACTTAACTACTATAATATACATATATAATGAATTATGTAGAAGAGTGGAGGCGTTATATACCATGGACCAGCCAGTAGGCATTGCACTAAGAGAGAGAATGAATTATAATGAACACATATTTATATTATTTACTACATCGTCATACTAGAAATTATTATTTCACTATATATGTGTTACACTAGCTCTTGGCACACAATTTCATTCTACCAGGATTGCAATAGCAAGTCGTGCAAATCCTTCAATATTAGAAAGCTATCAATTTGAAAAATTCATCACTGAGTTACCACATTAAAAAAGTCTTAATTTCAGAAAACTTTAGTGTGTTGACAAATATGACGCTCCCAGGTGCTTATTCTTGAATCATTTAATTTGAATACATATAAGCATTCCAAGGGTCACCAAGATGTGCCATCAAAATGCTACGATGAACTTCATCAAAATGTGACTATTAGCTATTAGAAGATACCGTTTGGACTAGAAATGCTATTCGGCTTAAAAGAAATAAACTTACTCATTTTATGATTCAAACTTATTCACTAATAACTTTAAACTTAACATAGTTGGAACAGGTAAATGAGAATCTCTGTGGCTCATTATGAATTTGAATTAAACAATCAATTTCTTTATACTGCATTTTATCAAAGAATATTACTATTTGCCCCTGCGTTTACATCTACATGTATATTTCAACAGGGGTGCAATTAGTTCAGGGGAAGGTCATGATTCAAAGTAAAGATTTGATAGTTATTTGTGAGACCAATCTATCAGCAGTGATCCAGTTCCTTTGTTCCCTCACCCCTCAATATTTCTAGCTTTACCAATTTATTCCTAATAATTTTTTAAATATAAATAACTTTTAGCAATATTTATTCGCAGAACTATGTTTAATAGTTATAATTTCACATATAAAGCATTATTATTTCTATACAGCACAACACCTAAAGTAAAGTAAAGTAAACATGCACTACAGTGAAATGATCAACTATGTTGATATCTGTCACTTTTAATACCACATGCTAATATCTAGTAGTTCTGAAAGTAAAAATCTTGTATCTACACACAACACAGGTTATACCTGATAAGCCAGCAGCGGAGTAAAGTGACACGAGTCCTCGTTCCATTGTTGGACGAAATACTCGTAACCCTGATTCCTCGGCAGAGGATACAGAAACTAAAGCACAACATATTAACCGAACAACAAATAAATATACAAGCCAACGTCATACTGCTGTTCATACTGCGGGATTGCAAAAATACGCAAGGTCATGGGTATTTTCACTGTCATATACCGTATGGATATATGAACGGTATATTAGGGAAATACACCATTATGGGTATATATGGAGAATCTTTTAAGTCTTGAGCAAATAACTTTGGTTAACTACAGCCTGTTCTCTAGTCTACAAGCTTCCTTGATCCTCTATGATCATCATCATAATAGCTTCTCCGAATCCTAGACTAACCAGGGTCGGGTTTTAAGAAAATTTTGTAGTAATTTCTAGAGCCTAGGCACTCACCAACCGAAGGCCTTTCTGACGCTCGTTTGGGCCTTAGTGCTTTATCGCCTATTACGACACGTGCAGTCTACGGTTGGTCTATTCTTCAGCAACCTGCACACAACTCGGATAAGTTGTGATCCTCTATGGCATAACAAGCAATTACACGAGAGCAACATACACAAGCTGAAGCACTATACATACTATTATCAAGCATATTGAAATTACACGCAAATCAAATCTATTCACTTCACTATAATAATATAGGCCACTTACATTTGAAAACTCTTTAGCCTTCCGTTGCATTTCAGCGTACTCATTTTCCTGCAGAAATATCAGTCAATTTTATGTACAAATATTATGTACAATATTATGCCCCGTGTTGTGCTCGGGCCCCGTGTTGTGCTCGGGTGTGGTTGGACCACTGCAGAATAGGGCAACCGCAAACAATCTGCCGCGTGTACGTAAGAGGCGAATAAAGGCAGGAGCTGAGGATGGCAAGAGGGGACCCATCTCACCATGAAATATTTTCCCCCAGGATTAAAAACACGCATTTTAGTGAAGTGATCAACGATGTTGATATCTATCACTTTTAATGCCACATGTTTAAACTGATGGGCAATTTATACCAGTTTCCGTATAATCAGTCCAGTGAATGTCCGAGATTTTACTCTCAGATCAGCACGGCTGGGATTCGAACCCACGAGGGTTCAATTCACCTCAGGATATGTCATTTAAAACTTCATGACGTTACCTCTACGCTATTGAGACATTCAAATTTATATAATAAGCATAATATTAATATTATTATTAATATTAATATTATTATTATATTAAATGGCAATTAATCCACCTAACTGAGGAAGGCAACAGGAAACCACCTCAGAAGCCATACTTTTCCCAAGCTATAGGCTACATAAGGTATGGATAAGGCTTAGACTTTGTGAAGGGATTAACTTGTTGATCTAAGGAGTGCTCTTATGGAGCGAGAAAGCAGACTTTGAGTAGGAATATGTACCTTGAACCTGCCACTTGACAGTGCACTGAAGAGAGAGAGAAGAGAGAGATTATGTACAATAGAAATCTCAGACAATGTGTGCCATGACTCTACATTGGCGTAATTGTCCAGGATAAATACCAAAACTTAAATAGACCTAATATCAGCTTCCTAAAAGAATGAGAAGTAAAAAAATTGGTTAAAGCTAATGTTAACGTCAGTTTCCTCCCTCGATAGTGATATCAGTGACAGGCGAGCCCAGGATTTGAACCACGCACATATTGGTCCGCGGTCAAATATCTTACTGACATCGCCATGGGCTCCAGCCAATGTCAGTTACTTCATAAGACTACATTATAGTTCGTCTATTGTTTTTCAAATTTCTATAATAAGCATAATATTAATACAGTAAATTGAGAATAGTATCATCATCATCATCATCATCATCATCTTCCCTTGAATCCCAGTTAAACTAGGGTCAGGATTATTAAATTTTGCAGAAATTCAGGAGCCTAGACACTCACCAACCAAATGCCCTTTCTGACGTTTGTTTGGATCATAGTGCTTTAGTAAATCTCAGTCAATTGCGGCTACCATTATCTCCAAATGCTATAATAATAGCTCTATTTGTTCAAACCACCCAAAGCATGCAATGATTAGAAATAACAAATTTAATACTGACATTTATCAGCTAACAGAAGAAGCAGTGAGAAAATTAAATGCAAGAATGGAAGAATAAATAACTAAATGTATAAATAGGAGATCTACCGGTATCACAGCAAACACGCTGTCTTTTTTCTCATGATACAATCTCCACAACTACACATATCAAACACAGAATAGCAATTATTTAATAAATGATATAATGTATTAGCAATAATTTATCAAAATTAAATTAATGATGTTCATTATTAAGTACAAATAAATAATAATGTCAAAATCAAAAATGTTTAATTGTAGATTAACATAATTCATTCAGAATGAAACACAATAGTGATGATAAAAAAGGTGATGCTTAAATCTTTGATACCACTTGGCTCTAAATTTTAGGATAGTAATTCTAGATCATGCAGCTAGAGATAACATAATATCATTTTTATATCTCAGATATACAGTTTCATATCTAACGTAAATCACAGTTATGAACAGACAACTAATAACAATGATTTATGAACTAATTAAGAAGAGTTGACTTAATATTACACAATTATTTAAATTTTCCTACATCACTATAGTAAAAGCCAAGTTTTACCGTTAGATAGAAGCTCAATAGCATGAGGTTGATGAGAAGCGCAATGAAGTAGCTGTTTATGTTTCATAAATAATAGTATAACAAAAACTATTCAAATTGAATTGAAAAATAAACAACGAACCTCGGTAATCTCAGCAGCAGATTTATCTTTAATTTTGTCTACATCCAGTACTGCATCTAGACCCTACACATACATTAAGCAGTTATACAGAAATATAAAACAAAAATAAAATAAAAAGAAATAAAAATTATATAAAAAAATGAATAAGTAATAAATAAAAAATACATTAAAATAAATTTAATGTCTCAATGGCATAATGGTTAGAGGCACCAGGTAACGTCTCGCAACATTAAATGAGAGAACCTGAGGTGAATTCTCGTGGGTTCGAGTCTCAGCCGCTCTGATCTGAGAGTAAAATCTTGGACATTCATGGGACTGGTTACAAGGAAAATGGAATAAATTGCCTAACCGTTTTAACACGTAGTATGTGATAGATATCAACATAGTTGATAATTTCCCTATAATGCGACTCACTTTTTAAGGAAATATTAAACATTAAAACTTTTATAAAACTGAGTTGTCATTATCTACTGATCTTCTACGCAGTAGCTTAAGCAAAACATTCAGACATCTCTAATCATTGTCTAGTAGATTGTCGACAAAGATGCTGCCTCATGACATATCTAATGATATGTGATAAATAATTAAGTTCAAATAATAGAAGTAAACTAAGTATTCTACTCTAGCCACTATCTTCTTCAGCTTAGAAGTTTTTAACTTTCTATCAACTTTGCCAATGTACAAAGTTTTACTCACAATCTTCTTAGTAAAGAGTCACCACTTAACTGTAGGTACAGACTAATAAAACATTCATATATACGTGTATATATAGATTTTTGCAGAAGGCCCACCAATAAAAGCATTTGAGTTCATTATCACAGTCGTTTTTAAATTCTTCCTTCTGTGGCCCTTCGTCTATGTTTCTATTATTTGTTAAATACCCCAATGCATCACGAATAGTTTTAAAACATTTTGGCATTTCCATTTTATTAAGATAAAAAAAGTATTTTATTATGTCAAAAACATTACGAGTTATGTACAACAACAAAAAACATTTGGCATTTTCAAAATGGTAAAAATGTCACCGCTACATAAATTCACCATGCGTTTGGCCTGTTTCTTTGCAGCTTCTTCTTTCATAGCTGCCACATCAGCCTCTAGCTGAGCCTTCTCAGCCTTCTTAGCTTCTTCTAGGGCATCCACCTTTGCCTGAAAATTATCTGGAGCCTCTCTGTGAAGAAAAGCATCAAAATTACTATTACATTATTATTATTACTATACTTATGACTCTCGAGAAATGATTCTAGCAGTAGAGTTTACATTGGCTTTTCTCTTCGTAAACTAAAGATTAATTTTTAAAATTTATTAAATTAAATAGATATATACTTCCTTATTTTTATAATTAGTTTATCAGAAATTTAATACTAAATGTATCACATTATTCAAGTGGCCTGGGCTCAGCAAATGATGAATATCACCTTGAGCACCTGGAAGGTTAATCACATATTGGAGCTTGCGGCCAATTGGCGCCATAAAAAACAAAGATAAGATTAACTATGGAAAGGATTGATTGATTATAACCTGCCTGTACATGTAAAGCACTCAAAATGGGCCCGAAATAAACATGCAAGTGAAGTCTAAAACAGAACTGTTATTCTATTATTATATATATATTAATATTATTAACTTTAAATGCCACAGCTTAATAAAAATAATTAGTATTAAGTTAGTATTTGCAGCTTTCTGACATGTATCAAGAACGACTCATTGATTCTAGCACTATGATCAAATGAGAGATATTGAAGTAAAAGGTGAAGCACAATATTAAATACATCCGGACTAGAAATGATCCGAAAGAAGACAATCAATAAGAACAAATACAAACACTTGAAGTTTCTTAAGCTTGTCAGCGTATTTTGCAAAATAAGGATTGTTCTCAAGATGTTCCATATCTTCACCAGAAGTCGACTGCTTAGATCCTGTGTGAGTTAATACTCTCGAGGAAGAGCAGAATAAATTAGAGAAAACTTTTACACTTCTACAATATCTTGGTATTATCTTAATGTTCCTTGAGAACATTATAAAAGTTGAAAATTTATCTAAAATAAGAAAAACAACATTTACAATAAATATTTGAAATTAACTAAATTTATTGAATTTTAAACATTTTAAATGAGACATATTTGTATTTGGATATCTTAGTTGTCGTTTGGAGATTAGACTTTGATTTAAGCAACTTAAATATATATATATATATATATATATATATATATATATATATATATATATATATATAAAATTTGGTGTTCATACCTAAAAACCGTTATAGGTAAATAAGAGAAGGTGCAGACTAGAGCACTATGACAGATTAATGAGGAGTTAAAACATATCTTAACATTTACAGAGTCAGGAAGCAATTATATGCTTGTTTAAGACTCATCAGAATGCTCTTAAAATCTAAATGAAACCTAAAATGAATCTAAATGAACTAAAATGCTCTTAACTAAGACCAATTAATATTATCAAATCATACAGACTTCATGTCAACATGTCAAATTTATACATAGCCTATGTATAACACTGAACATGCTTTACAAGAAATATGTATGGGCACCAAGCCTGAACGCAGTATTCAAGTTTGGGCCGTACAAGAGTCTTATATAGCCTTACCACAATATCTTTATTTCTACATGCAATTGTTCTTTTAATCATTCTTAATACACAATTAGCACTATTTATAACTTTATTAAAATTTTCACTAAATTTAAAAGAGCTATCCACAAATACTCCTAAATCTCTCTCACTGTTTGTGGATTTTAATTTAATATTGTTCAATGTACACTCAATTTCTAAATTATTATTCGCTATATTCATAACTCTACATTTCTCAGCATTGAACTCCATTAGCCAATCCCTAGACCAGTTCTGTAATATTTTTATATCATACTTTAAAATCTCAGCATCTTCAATGTTGTTTACTACCTTTGCTACTTTAGAATCATCTGCTAGTTTACTAAATTTAGATACAATATCTATGTCAATGTCATTGATGTAAACTAAAAATAACAGAGGTCCTAAAACAGAGCCCTGTGGCACACAACTCTTCACTGCTGCCCATTCCGGGAACTCATCATCGACACACACCCTTTTTTTTCTATTGCTTAACCAATTACCTATCCACTTTAAAAGTTTGCCCGTTATTCCATGTGCTTCCAACTTACAAGTAATCTTTTATGTGGAACTTTATCAAACGCTATAGCAAAGTCTAGATATAAGATATCAATGCTATTTTTATTATCTACTTCCTTTGTAATATATTCTAAAAAATCTAGCAAATTAGTTAAACAAGAATGCCCACTAATAAAACCATGTTGACTATTTCTAATTAAGTTATATTCTTCCAAGAAACTGATTATTTTATCCTTAATAATTCTTTCCAATGTCTTACTGATTATACTTGTTAAGCTTATAGGCCTATAATTTGCTACTTTATCCCTATTTCCCTTTTTATGTATTGGTACGACATTTGCATTCTTAAAATCTTGAGCAACCACCCCTGTTTTTATTGAAGCTTTTAGTAGGTTTAATAGAGCTGGTGCTAATTCATCTCGTAGCTCCGAAATCAGTTTTCCATGAATCTCATCTGGACCTTGACATTTATTGACATTTAGCGAATTTAATTTATTTATAACATCATCAATATCAAACTCAATATTACGTAAGGAGCATTCAAAGTTACCTTTGAAGATCCTAGCCGGTACTGGCATATTAACTAAATCTTCTTCCACAAATACAGACGAAAAATATTTATTAAAATAGTTTGCAGTATCTTTATTATCTTCTATAATGTTGTTATATTCATCTCTTAAAGGACCAATCTTTTTAATAACCTTTTTGTTAGCATTAGCAAAAGCAAAAAAACTCTTTGCATCATTCTTTATATTATGAGCTAGCTGTTTTTCAAATTCTAACTTGGCTTTTCTATTTTCTGCAACCGATTTATTAAGCTTTTTGTTATATTCACAGTACAATGATTCATCATTATTACTATTTTTATACTTGTTTCAAGCATCTTTTTTGGCTTTTCTTTTTCTTCTTACCCTTTTAGTAACCCACTTGCATCTATCTCTATTTATGGCTTTCAATTTAATAAACTCATCACGAACCATCCTGAGACCTGTGTTAATATTATTCCATAAGCCCTCCACGTCATCGTTATTATCATTATCACTTAAAACCATAAATAAATTTCTATGCTGTATATTTCTTTTAATTTCTTCATAATTTACTTTAAAATAATCAAATTTTTGGACTTTCCTACAGATCAAACTGCACTGAATTACAAAGTTAATGGTTAGATGATCACTTGAGTTCAATAATTTTAGTTATGAAAACAGTCTAAAATATAGAGGAATAATATCTCTAAATGTGAGAAGAGTTATGAAAGATCTTATAGAAGTATTTAATATTCTAAAAGGATTTAATATGGTTTATTATAGCAATTGGTTTAATTTAACAAATAGCTGTAAAAATATATTAACTTAGTTCATAGTTCTATGTTATATTGTTAATCTGTTATATAGTTATTTTGTTGAAAAATCAATTTGCAGTTTGACCGTTATTTTACCGTTATAGTCAATCCGTCACACGTTATTTTATACTGCTTTTAGTGTTTAAATTGTTAAGGTTATAGTGTTTACGTTTTGATCGTTAGTTAATTATTGCATATTTGTATTTTTTATGTAATTTGTGTATAACTATATTGTAATTTATATCGTACTTTCTGCATTGTTTACAATTACTGATTTGCCAGTTTTGTAAGCAAGTTTTGATCGAGAATTTCGGTTAATTCTCTTCGAAGCAATATTTCTCTTTGCTCTCTTAACATCTGATCCCTCTCTAACTCAGACCATATCATTGCTTTGCATGATTTGGCTGAGACTCACAAGTTTGACTGTTTTGCTATAGGTGAAACTTGGCTATCCTCTATAACCACTCCTTCTGAACTGATGTCTATTCTTCCTCCAGGTTATGACATGTTTATTGCAAATCGTGACTCTAGGATATCTGGTGCTAAGGGTGGTGGAGTTGCTCTCCTACTCAGGAAGCCTCTTTACCCTTCTTAGCAATGACTGTCATAAATTTTCTTCATTTGAAGCAATTTCAGTCACTGGTAAATTTAGCACATGTACTCTGCATGTTGTTGCAGTGTATCGACCACCATCTTCTTCCCCCTATGCCAAACCTTTCTCTCTCTTTTTATCAGAGTTTTCTACCCTACTCTCCTTCCTTACTACTTCCAAATCAGACTTATCAGCACTTATAATCATGTTAAGCCAGATACTATTAAAAATTCACCTACGGTTTCATTTAGGTGTGTAAATAACGTTGATCTTGAACTCTTTTGTTCTGATCTTGAAAATTAGACTTTGATCAAGTCTCCTGCTAATGATCTTGATGAATTAGTAAAACAGTATAACACTACTATTTCATCTCTACTTGATAAGCATGCACCTCTAACTACCAAGAAGCTTAAGAAATCTAACCCTTGGTATACTTCTGGTCTGAGAAAGCTAAGGGCTGCATGCTGTAGAGCTGAAAGAAAGTGGCGTCATACCCATTCCGATTTTTGGAAAACTGTTTCTAATTTGCAACACAAGATTTATCGTACTGCTATTGCTAATGCTAAGAAAGAGTTACTCCTCTTTGGTCAGTAAGGCTGTGAATGTCAAGAGTTTATGGAAAACCGTTAATGATCTTTTACATAGATCTATTTCTCCTTCTCTTCCTTCTACTCCTGTGGAGTCACTGCCTGAACAATTTTTCAAATACTTTACAGATAAGATAAGCAATCTTAGAGAATCTATCACTCCAGCTCCTAACTCTACTCCTCATACTCCAGTAGAGAATCATTCCAAAGATGAGCTTTCTAATTTCACTCCAGTTACAATTGATGAGATTACTAAATTAGTTTTAAACTCTCCAGCTAAACTTTGTGACTTGGATCCTATCCCAACCTCTCTTTTAAAGAAGTATATTCACATACTTGCTCCAGTATTAACATTGATTGTTAACCTCTCTCTCTGTACTGGCAAAATTTCCTCGCGCTTTTAAGCGTGCAGATATTACTCAATTGCTTAAAAAGCCCACACTGGATAAGGAATTATTGTCGAATTACAGGCCTATATCTAATCTGTCATACATATCTAAGCTCACTGAAAGAATTTTTCTTCTGAGGCTTTCTACGCATCTCTCTGACAATGATCTATTTCATAAGCATCAAGCTGCTTATACTAAGCATCGTTCAACTGAAACGGTGCTTCTATCTGTGTGCAATTCTATTGTTAATACCATGTGCATACAACGCTTAACTGGATTATGTATGCTTGATCTTTCGGCTGCTTTTGATACCATTGATCACAATATTCTTCTGGAACGTCTTTCTTCCTGGTTTGGTGTTCATGGAGTTGTTCTTGATTGGTTTTCCTCCTATCTGACGGATCGTTCTTTTAGTGTGAAAGTGATGGAGTACATCTCTTCGCCTTCTCACTTAAAGTATGGTGTGCCTCAAGGCTCCGTTCTTGGTCCTATCCTCATTAACCTCTATACAACACCCCTAAGCACTCTAATCTCTTCTCATTCTCATGATCATGAACTATATGCCGATGACACTCAAATGTACACTTGTTTCATCCCTAACTCCTATTCTAATGCTGAAAGCCTCCTGCAACAAAGCTTTCAGTCTAAATCCTCTTGGGTGCCTTGCTAATTTTTTGGCACTTAATCCATCTAAGACTGAATTCTTGTTGGTCGGGACACCTCAACAGCTTCTGAAGCTGAATGGGAAAACTCTTTCGTTATCTTTGGGTATTAAAATATCACCTCTTTCTTCTGTGAGAAATCTCGGTGTTATCCTTGATAAACACCTAACCTTCCACGAACACATAACTAAAACTTCACAAGCATGTTTCTTCCATATCCGTGATCTTCGTCGAATACGTCCATTTTTGTCACGTGAGACAGCTGCTACAATTGGTGCTGCTCTTGTGCAATCGAAGTTGGACTACTGCAATTCCTTGTTTTTAAATCTCCCTGGCTGTGAGATTGATCGGTTGCAGTTTGTTCAGAATTCTCTTGCACGAGCAATTTTTTGTAGTTCCAAGTACTCACATGTTAATCATATTTTGAAGTCTTTGCACTGGCTAAAGATTAAAGAGCGTATAATTTACAAAACAGCTTCATTAACCTATAAGTCCATCACCATCCCTGGACAAACTTGTACGTCTCACTTGATTAAAGTGATGCAGCCTGCTGTTACTCGGTCTTCTAAGTTAATTACTCTTGTGAGACCTAGCTCATCTTCACGCTCTAAGCTATCTAATCGTTCTTTCCAGCGTGCTGCACCTCAGATCTGGAATTCTCTTCCGTCCAATCTTCGGAAATCTTCATCTGAATCACATCAGCCTTTGCTTTCCTATGAGCAGTTCCATAAGCAGTTGAAGACCTATCTTTTCCATCTCTCTTATCCATCCAGTGTCCATGAGCAGCGACCTGCGCCTAAACCACCTTTTCTTTAACTCCCTTTACTTTGGATTGAATTTTTGGATTTTGGAATTTTCACCGTTTTTGGACCTTCTTTTTTGCTCGCCGGCTTGATTTTGTCTCAATAGTGCTCGATGTTGTCATTGATGACTGTAGCACTCTAATTGTTGTTATTATTAGTTTGATTTTATTTACAAAATTCAACCTTGACATTACTCAAAGAAATGAATGATAATAAGAATTTTTCGGATTTTTATATTGTTAAGTGCCCGTTATCAGAATATAGCTTTCTGATTTTGGCTTTCGAGTCAAACACTTAATCTTATTTCAATACTATATAGTATCTTTGAATACAGGGCATTAATATTACAAAGGTAACAGACTAAAAACATCATTTAATAATTAAATGAAAACTTAGAAAATCAGTTCATACTGTAGAAAAGGAAATTATACTTTAGGAATCATACTTTAACAAAGACTACACCTTAATGAAAAATGATACTTTCAAAAACTAATACTTTAAAGATTTGTTTAAATAACGTTTACTAATTTTAAGTAATTGTCACCATTTTATTTGTCTAATTCAACCGTAACTTTAATCAGAGAAATAATGGGTAATAAGAAGAGTGTCTGACTTTTATTATTGTTAAGTGCACTTTATTAGAATATTCCTTTCTGACATTAACTTTAGGTTCAAAGAAGTAAAGTTTATTACAATGATGCCTTAATGTATTTGGTTAATACTTAAGTAACCTTCTGCTCCTATTCTTAATAGCTGAAAGAAATAAAAATAAAAATGAGCGTAACATGTACTCATATGTTACGCTCATTTCAAAGTCTTTGAATGGCTAAAGATTAAAGAGCGAATCATTTACAAAACAGCTTCGTTGACCTATAAGTCCATCACCATCCATGGACAAACTTGTATGTCTCACTTGATTAAAGTGATGCAGCCTGTTGTTACCCGGTCTTCTAAATTAATTACTCTTGTAAGAATCTTCGGAAATCTTCATTTGAAGCACATCGGCCTTTGCTTTCCTATGATCAGTTCCATAGGCAGTTGAAGACCTATCTTTTCCATCTCTCTTTTTCATCGAGTGTCCATGAGCAGCGACCTGCACCTAAACCACCTTTTCTTTAATTCCCTTCACTATGGACTGATTATCTGGATTTTGGAATTTGCACCGTTTTGGACCTTCTTTTTGTTCGCCGGCTTGATTTTTTCTCAATAGTGCTCGATGTTGTCATTGATGACAGTAGCACTCTAATTGTTGTTGTTATTATTATTAGCTGGTAATAGAAATCTCTCCCTAGCAGTATGCAAATGAAAGCAAAACAATCTTTGTTTACGTTAGATTTGTTATTATTTTAATTTTGATATTATTTTTTATAAATCACAACTTCTTTAGAACTCCAATTACTCGTTAATATTTGTAAATTAACAAAGATTTTAAATATGTTTGCTCTAATATTAGCATTTGAATGCTTGCCATTTAGGTTTTTGTGAATTTATTCAAGGTCTTTTATTGTACGCAATTTGGCATTGTCCCGAAATGAGTTGCTTGGCATTTCTTTTGATTTATATATATTCACAACTGAATTAAAAATTTCGTCTAATGCGATGAATTTTCTTTCAAGCAGCTAGTATTTTAGAGTTTAAATTAACTACCGTACTTTTATCGTTGTGTATATGACCCTTTTTTCTTTCATATTTTTAATGACTACTAGTAAGCTTACGCTTGTGCTTTGATTTTCATATTTGAATTCTTTTGTTCTTGCGTCATGATGAAAGCATATTATATGCCTATTATTTATCTAAGACTGCATGAATTGTTATCTTGTCAGATGTTGAAGTCATATTATATAAATAACTTTAAACTCATTGATATTTTTCAGAATTTGAGAACATTTAATGCATAACAATGAGTCGACAATTTGACACAGAGTATCAAGCTTTGAGATCGTCAGGAGGGGAGGAAGATGATGAGCAGGATTCTCCGCCAATTGACAGTGTTATGCCACAAATACGACCTGATCAAAATAGATGTATGACTGGATTTCTCAATAAAATCTAAATGTCTTATGTGTTGATATAAAAACTAATTTTCTAATATGTTTATATTTCACTAAGCATCTATCAGATGTGGACGTGGTTAGTACTTAATCTGTGGTCTCTTGCCAAGCAGGAAAATAAAGTAACTGCTAAAGCTTATGGTTACTCTCTACCTGATCTATTTTTTGTCCAAAGATATATTGGATTTTAATTGTATATTGGATTTTAATTGTAAAAAATCTTTAAAGCACATTCGGTTATCATTAAAAATAGTGTTGTTCAAAGCAAGACAACTCCAAACTAATCTACTGCATCAGCTATGACTTGGCATGTTTATTCAATAACGAAGAGGAAAATTAAGTTATTTTTCAAGGTTGTTTTGAAATAAGACTACTAAAGTATGTACTTTGCTTAAAAATCTGTTAAAGTATTACTAAAGTATTTGATTTGTTAGTTAAGTGATTAATTGCATTGGTTAGTTTAATGACTAATTACGTTCAAAATAATTGATGGATTGATTGATTGATTAATTACAGCTCAGTGGAATCATATAGAAGATTTGGATGAATTCTTCATTCAGAGTTATCAGTACTATCAACGTAATGGATTTATGCTTATGGTTGTCGAGGATATTCTCCTTCTGTTGTAAGAATTTACAGTTGCCTCCTGTTTACTCTCATTTGTAATAACTTATGGTTGCTAATAACTCGTTAATTACGTTAATTCAATTTCGTTTATTACATTTGTTGCCTGTTCAGATGTGGAGCAACTCCCATTATGTTATACTTCGATTTGAGTGTGAGAAAACTTGTAACGATGGCATTTTTTTCATGTAGACCCTTTTTGATTGTAGTCTGATACACGTGTAATATTAGCATTTGAGTAATGCACAGCATTTATATTCTATTTGTGCAGTCAATTTGCATTTGTAACGCTCTTTGGTGCTTTCTTGATCACCTGCGTCAACTACCCGAGAATTTTTCACAGCCATGGTAACACAACATCATACAGTGATGTCATCTACCCTGTAGAGGAATGGGGTGAGAGGTGCGTGTATATATTAATTACTTTTACATCCTACGCCTTATCATACTGTCATGTAGTTACTACTACTGCCATTACAGCATCTATCAAAACATATCACAATGTTTTTTTAAATTTTAATTGCTATTATGAGAGAGACTAATTGAAAGATATTTAGTGTAAAATAACTTTAATCATTTCATGATGAGCACATTTATTATAACTTATTTAATATTTGGCTTGCCTCTTCATATTTAACAATTATAAATTGTGATCCAATATATCTTTTTGATCTATGAGCCTAGTTTATAAAGTAATTGTCTGATAGTGGACACGTTACTGCATACATATTTATTATAAATATACGAGATCGTGTAATTGACGTTGATATTAATTGTAACGTGTGCGATCATTTAATTGTCTTTGGCTTTCAGGACCAGTACGTTTGTAATAATATGCCTGGTGGTGGCGACCGTGGTCTTCATATTCAGACTCATTCAGTTCATCAGCAATCTGTTCAAGTACTATCGCATGAGATGTTTCTTCCTCTATGCAATGAAAATCTGCAGCGTAAGTACGCCTGTTGTTCATTCATTAATAAATTGTTGTGTCAATTATGATCAAGGAGAAAGTTTCCCTATTTTTAGCTCTGGAAAATACAGGAAACATACGAACTAATCTAAATGTAGCATGTTCCTTGTTGGAAGGAATAAATGCATTGAAGAGATCTATTTGAGAAGTCCCAGTTTTAGGCTATGATATTATGAGGGGTTGGCTATTATTACATTAGCACAAGCAGATCTACTCTAAAAAGTATCATTATTATGTAGTCATTTTGTATGTAGGTTTTATTTGCTGCATTGTGTAGTTGATTGAATGATGCACATAATATAAGTGAGACTGTACTGCATATTGCTGGTGTGATTTACGTTCTTATACATTATGTGAATAAAGAATTAGAAGTTAGATTCGGTGCTAGTTAATTTTTCGATTGATTGATGGATATATAAGTCGACTAAACTATTGTCTTGTAATTTTGGAATTGTTGGTTGTATTGATTGATAATTTATTGATAAACTGATGTATTGATTTAAGGGAAGATGATGATGATGATGTTGGATTTATTGATTGTCTGCTGTTTATATAGAATGAGATGTCCAACATGACGTGGCATGAAGTACAGAGACGATTGCTAGAGGTGCAGCGTGAAGTGCAGATGTGTATTCACAAAGCTGAGCTCTCGGAACTAGGTTTGTCTGCTATATAAATATAAATATAAATAAAACTCATTTATGTCTAGTAAGTCTACAGCCTATTGTAAAGCTATCATCAATCGGTAATCTCTCTCTTCCTCACTCATTGTTGTCTAGTGAGTCAATAACATACTGTGAAGCTATTGCCAATCACTGTTATCTTAAGCGCTTAGAGGTTCTGAATAGTGCGATATAAATAGATGCAATATATTGTAGATGTATGACAAACTGATGGTTCATAATCGAAGCTATGAGATATGTGATTATGACAAAAGTTGTTTATTGCATTAAGCATAGTAGCAAGTGGATGGCATTAAGACTAATTAGATCAAATTAATATAAAAATTGAACTTATTAGTAACTTAATGCTTAGGAAAAATTGACTTATCGTAATGGCAATAGTTATAGATGGACGGTCTAGTGACGAAATAGTTGAGCTAAATATATTAAATAAGCTATGAGATAAATATATTAAATTAATTTTCAATACATCAATTCATCAATCAATTCTCAGCATCTTAATACCTGGTAATGTTTATTAATTTGAACTCTACCATAGAGAGAGAAATATGTTTTATTTCACAAAATTTCACAGAGTAATCACATCAATGAATGCGTGAAAAAAATTGAATAGGCATTATCTGAATCTAAGTAATAAGTGCAATACGTCCTGTAAGTGTAAAAATACGTCCTGTAAGTGCACAAATAAAACAAAAACAAAAAAATTTATATAATAAATTGAATAAAAACTAGGCCATCAAAGAGGACGCATGGCATCCTATCCGGTTGAACACCCAGTTTTCACTCCAGTATCATTTTCCATAGATTTCTGAACAAATGTTACTCGTAGTGCACTTTATGTATTAATTTTAATTTATACTTGTAGATATTTACCATAGAATGTTGCGTTTCAAGAACTACATGGTTGCCATGGTGAACAAGAAACTTCTACCTGTTAACTTCAATCTACCATGCTACGGAGATTAGTAAGACAGCTTTATCATCATCTTCATTAACTGCTTTATCATCATCTTCCCTTAAATCCCAGTTGAACTAGGGTCGGGATGCGAATAGACCTTCTTTTTAAGTTTTTCCAGTCATTTAAATTTTATAGCAGTTTCTGGAGCCTTGGCACTCACCAACTGAAAGCTCTTCTGCCTTTGGTTTGAATTTTGTTTTTTTATGTCACTTTTTTATGTCACCTTCTACGACACGTGCATATTTACATGGTTGGTCTTCAAGCAACCCAGACACAACACAAGACTGCTTTATCATTCTCTTTATATTGTAATATTCAATCTCTTTATATTGTAGCAGTGAAATATTCTTTGAATTGGTAGTGTGTCTTTAAGTTAATTGTACAAAATCATATATTAAATGACTTAATGATTTAAATTAATAACGATATTAAATGATATATATGCTAAATGACATATGAAATGGAATATGTACTTGGGACCTGCCACTTGGCAGAGAAAAAGAGAGATTTTATTTAGTGCTTTGTTTATACTTTCAGTTACTTCTTGTCGACTGGACTGAAGTATAACTATGAGATGATCCTATTCTGTGAGTAGTATTTACTTTGTATTCATTTTTCTGTTGTACATCTTTACCTGGCTAAATATCAACATAGTAAATTTCAGGAGAATTTCAGTAGAAATGAATAAACATTTTCAAGGAGCAGAATGTTAAACGCAAAAGCTTGTTAAATGTTGTCTGGACTAAATTTATTTATTTTCATTTAAGCATGATTTGAACTCTCAATAGGCATTCTGTAATGACCTTAATGCGAGTTAACCGAAATTAAAGCTATAATCTTTTCCTCTGACTTTTTCTCTATTTTCAGAAATATTTACTGTATACTACGGCAATTTTATGAATTTTGTAGGGGGTCCATGGTCTCCATTTCAGAACAATTGGGAGTTGAAGGCTGAGTATAAGAGTATACATAAGAGGAAGGAACTGGCAAACCAGTCAGTTCTCTTTCGTTGTTTTTTAGCTAAAATTATAACCTGTTATTTACTATAGTCTATGAAATAAAAGAATGTTTATAGTATTATATAAAAATATCTAGTTAATTATATTAAATATTATTGATAGCGCAAGTTATGATCGAAAAGACATTAAATCATCTGTATTAAAGCAGCTCTTAAGTAGTCAAAAGGTAATATTTGACTATAAATTAAACTATCACATCTAGTATTGATTCATCTAAATTGATGGTATTTTCAAATGCTTGTATAAAACTATCCGGCACAGTTGTGACCCATGGTCTGGTTGACCCTTCATTGTTGACATTGTTAAGTGAGTCTCTTATTTAGTTTGTAGTGTGACTGTTAAATTACTTAATTAATTAATTGATCTGAGCTGTTAACTAACTGTATCATTGATTCTTTAGTTTTCGTTGTAAATTGTTTTATCGATTATTTATCTAAAAAGTGTTGTTGACTGATAAACTAACTGAACCACTCACTGACCGACTGATTAATTGATTGATTAATGCTGTACTTTGTGCTGCTGACCGATTTGATATTTTTCGCTAACAATTAATTAATTAATTATATATCTTCTGTACAGACTATCTAAGCGCATCCTGTATATTGGTATTGGGAATCTAATCCTAAGCCCCGTCATCTTCCTCTGGCAAATCCTCTACTCATTCTTCAGATACGCCGATGTAAGTGGTTGCCACTATATAGTAATGAATAATGTTTAAGATTTAAAGATTAACAGTTGTTTTCAGTTCTGATTAGCAGTTAGTTTCACTAATAGTTAATGATTTTTTAGAAACTGGCAGATTATCTAACAAATTTTATTTTGTCTGTGTTTCAGTTTTGTCACCTAATTGAATATTTAATTTTATAGGAGTTCATATATTTAGTTTAATGTGTATTTCCTAATGGAAACCACCGAATGTACTGCAGTTGCAGTATAGTATACACTTTTTTTGAGACAATTTCATTGTAGAATATTTTATTTTAAAAGTAATTAAATATTAACTTTTTCTGAAGTTGCATTACTAAATACAAATAAACTGCTTTCGTATGGCTGTTGTTGAGAGATGGCGTAATTAACGTTAAAAAACATCTGTATATTTGCTAAACGACAGCTTGCTAAGAGAGAACCAGGGTCTCTGGGAACAAGAATGTGGTCTCACTATGCCAAGCTCTTCCTCAGACATTTCAATGAACTGGATCATGAATTCAGTGCGAGGTATGGATTACAGTTAATCCTGGTATTTATAATTGCACTAGTTATATGTAGAGCTTCTTTCCATTAGACGTACATAGTGGGAATTATAATCTCGGCCTAATTTTTGGATGATTTTCTGCTTTGCTTTATATCTGAAAGTCAACTTCAATGGCTGCATCTGGATTAAAAACAAAAAGCCAAATGTAACGTTAGTTTCCTGTTCGATGGCATGTCAAAGTCAGGGAGAGCTTTGGATTTAAGTTCTAACCTACTGATCTGCTGTCAACAACAAGTCACTGGCTCAGCCCATATGAGAGAAGCACTTATGAGAGAAGGATCAGAAGTAGATTAGAATAAACTCATTTAGATTTTAGATGTAATTCTAATTTATACTCATTGACAGCGAAAGAATGCTGCTTGCCTATATTCTCATAGGCTTGCATTAAAGTTAAATGCTGTAATTAAATTTCTGTAGTTAATATTCTGTGCAGATTAAATCGTGCTTACAGGCCGGCCGACAAATACATGAACTCATTCATCTCACCCAGTGTGTGTCTCATTGCCAAGTTAGTAATTTTTGTCTCTCTCTCTCTCTCTCTCTCTCTCTCTCTTTATATATCTCTATCTCTTGCTCCTTGATTCATTACTGACACTGTCTTTGCTGTGACTTTATCTTCAGTGTTCAGTAAAATTGATTAGAGTGATTATATTCAGATTTCTCTAGAGACATTTTTATATGAATCTTTTATTTTTCTATACTAGCAATTTAGAGAAAAAGAAAGAAAAACAATGTCTATTTTTCATAACTGAGTGATAAGTATTACAGAGTAATACTTATCACTCAGTAACACTTATCACTCAGTAACTTCATGTCAGTTAATAACGTTAAATTGATGTTGAGTATTTTCTATATATATATATATATATATATATGTATATATATATAATATATATATATATGTATATATATACTGTATATATATTAAATTATATACATATATGTATAATATGTATATGTATGTGTTATATATATATATATATATAAATATTTATAGCATTTATATATGTATAATTGTATATGTTATATCTATATAAGTATAATATATATATATATATATATATATATATATATATATATATATATATATACATATTATAAGATACAATATATATATATATATATACAATATATACATATATATATATATATATATATATATATATATATATATATATATATACATATATATATAGATATATATATACAATATATATATATATATACAATATATATATATATATATCTATATATATGTATATATATATATGTACATATGTATGACATCTCTGACATCATCCTTGTATGAGGAAACGGACGTTAAACCTTTATCTCTGGTGCTGTATTGTAGGCACGTGTCGTTTGTGTTTGGTGCTATCCTGGCTGGTCACGTGCTGCTGGCACTGCTGGACGAGGACATCCTGCACGTGTCCCACATCCTCGTCGTCATGACCAGTCTGGGAGCGGTCATTGCCGTCTGTCGCGTCTTCATACCTGACGAGGTTAGAATTATTACTAAAAAGCTGGTAAAGCTAATGTTAACATCAGTTTCCTCACCAGAATGCGATGTCAGTGATGGGCGAGCCCAGGATTTGAATCCCGCACATACTTATCCACGGTCGAGTATCTTACTGACATCGTGTATCAATAACGGTCAATTGGCGCTCAATTATTGACTTGCACACAACACATGATGCTCATATATTGCAATTACATGTGCGCAGCTCAGGGTGCTCATATATTGTAATTTTATTGACTTGCACACAGCGAATGGTGCTCATATATTGTAATTGTATTGACATGCGCGCATCACATGGTGCCAAAGATGAAAATACGTCTTTTTACGTTTTTTATATCTTTTAAAAAACGCGTTTTTTTACCTTTTTTATTTTTTATAAAATAAAAAACGTAAAATAACGTAAACCATGGTTTGACGTGGACTGCACATAAATATTGAGAAATTGCCGTTAGTTTCGTGCCATAAACATCATTATATAAAGGGTAATTCATTACATTTTTGATTTTCCTAGTTAGGCAGATGTTCTAATTTTTAAGACATTGTCTATTTCTAATTTCTTACGGATTAAATTTTCTTGTATTGATAATTATGAACAGCTGACAGTGTGGCTGTATGTGACCTGAAAGTATTTGTTTATATTTGTATGGAGTATTATGGACATACTTTAGAACTTTAGATCAAGTCTAGTTGTAATAAAATTGTTTAGTGTTATGGAATGAAGGCATGGTAATACATATGCAAGTTACGTGTACTCTACTAACGTTTTTTTCAACGTTTTTTTTACGTTTTTTATTTTTTGGGAAAAAACGCGTTTTTTAACGTTTTTTATTTTTTGTTAAGAAGGTTTTTTCATCTATGAATGGTGCTCTTATATTGCAATTGTATTGACTTGCACGCAGCACATGGTGCTGATATATTGTAATTGTATTGACTTGCATGCAGCACATGGTGTTCATGCCAGAGTTTCTCATGCGTGCCATACTCGCTCAAATTCACTACATCCCAGATGATTGGAGAGGAAGAGCTAACACTTATAAAGTGCGAGACGAATTCGCTCAACTCTTTCAGAACAAGATTGTTAGTATTTCTCTATTCTCTCCCAGTTGTAGTTCATTAATTAATTGTAGCTCATTAATTAACTGATTTAATTAAATTATATCCTATATTGTGTTAGTAGGGCAGTTGAAAATGATGTTGGATATATTTCTGTTATCCATAATTATTTGAGATTACTTAAGTTTTTACATATGCTTTAGGAGGGCAGTAGTTTTGGCTGTTCGTTCTTTTTCTCGATAATACTTTTTCTAAATATTTTGTATACGGTAAATTTCAATTTTTTAAAAGTGTTTTGGATATATTTTATGGCAGCTTTTTTGTAAACTGAAAGTTTTGGAGAGGTATAAGTAGGTTAATTAACTGGTTTACTGATTGAGTTTGTTATAATAACGATAAGTATAGCAGAAATCCTGATGTTATCATGGGTTTTAATCTCTGGGCTCAAACCCCAAACGACCATCTCTGGCATTTTTGTTATTCCACCAGCTGATAAAACTTAGCTTTATAGTTCTTTTTAACACACCTTAAACATCAATTTTGTTTAAACATATGAATTGATTGATTGCTTGACTGGTATGATTAATGGAGACCTAGCAGTGGGACCATTGAGTTCTGTAAGTACTCCTTTCTTTCTCTGATTGACTGATTGATGGATTGATTGAGTGACTAATTGATTGATTGATTGATTGATTGATACAGACTTATCTAACAGAGTAGCTATTGTGTCCTGTGGTAACTCCTCTAATTCTCTTCTTGATTGATTGATTGATTGATTGATGGATTGATTGATTGATATAGACTTATCTAATAGAGGAGCTATTCAGTCCTGTATTCACTCCTCTAATTCTCTGTTTCTCTCTGAGGAACAAGTCTCTGGAGATCGTTGACTTCTTTCGTAACTTCACGGTGGAGGTCACGGGTGTGGGGGATGTCTGCTCGTTCGCTCAGATGGACGTCAGGAGACACGGACATCCTGACGTAAGTGGCATCTCTGATATATCACTCTTCCGCTCTCTCTCTCTCTCTCTCTCTCTCTCTCTTTCGCTATATGTTTATATATACATGTATATATATATATATATATATATATATATATATATATATATATATATATATATATATATAATCATATATATATATATATACATATATATATAATATATATATATATATATATATATATATATATATATATAAAAGACGATTTATATATAACGCTTTATATATAAAGCGTTTTGTATATATACATAAACATTTACATTTCATTAAACTTTTGCAGAATGGTGAAAATTTGCTTTAATTAAATTTCTACCTGGAGCTGCCAAACTAAGCTTGTTTTTCTATAGGCTCTAGTTTGTTGTGATACCTTAATTTCGGTTAATAAGGCTGATCGCATAACAACGTGATGTGAGCAGCCCAAAGCTTAGAATGACTTCTCTACTACAAAAACCTTCTGTAACTAAAGGCAACATGTGATGCAATTTGATCCCTTCCTAGTTGCACCTATTATATATTATTATTAGCTTTACGGATGTTTAATTTTTCAGTGGACAGCAGCCCCCCACACCATGGAGGAGTTTAGAGAGGGCGGAGCCAGAGATGATGGCCTTGACCTTGAAGCTAGAGATGCCTACAGTGGGCGGACAGAAAGGGCGGAGCTTGGTAAAACTGAGCTGTCACTCATGCATTTCACGGTTTGTTTATTGCATTTTTCTTTCGCTTAAGTTATTGCAGTTTCTGAAAAAGGCGTGACGATGCAATGAGAGCAGTTTTCTACTGAGCTATTTATTATTTTACTATTGCCATGAAAATTATTATTAAATGACAACGTTATCTTAATAATTTTTGCTACTTATAGGATGGCGAAGTGCACTGGGTGTCGACATTAAATATTGTAATCTCTGCATCAGTTAAAAGTTCTTGAGAATAATGTCACTCTTCAGCAGTTGTATTAAGTTTTGAAAATATCTCTAGGCAAAAGGATATAAAATATTGGAGGGCGTTGTCCAGTTAGGTTCGAATTTATAGTACTGTACTTGTAAAATATTTTGTCCTATTTGTGCTTAATTGATCGTTTGATCTCACCCTCAATACTAAGGTTTGCACATGTCCTATTCGGTGGCAAATCATAAGGTGAATAGAGAATTGGTGGTGATCTGGTGCTTATCCATGTGAAGTTGTGGCTAAGTGTGCGCTATGGCTCTAATAATGGTAATTTAATGATAGAGTATATAGAAATAATGGTAATTTAATGCTAGAGTATATAGAAATAATGGTAATTTAATGATAGAGTATATTTTATCTAATCATGTAGATTACTAATCCGGAATGGCGTCCAAGAACTGCTGAGGATAGATTCATGAATGCCATCAGAACTCACGGTAAGATGTGCTTCTAATTCACAACAATTACAATTAATTGTAATTAAAAAATATGTACAATTGATGACCAACGTGTTACCATGCCAACGTGTCACCATGCCAACGTGTCACCATGCCGATGAGTCACCATTCCGATGAGTCACCATGCCAATGAGTCACCATGCCAATGAGCCACTTTGCCAATGAGTCATCATGCCAATAGGTCACCATGCCAATGAGTCACCATGCCAATGAGTCACGTGCCAATGAGTTACTAGGCCAATGAGTCATCATGCCAATGAGTCACCATGCCAATGAGTCACCATGCCAATGAGTCACAATACAAATGAGTCACCGTGTCAATGAGTCATCTTGCTGAAGATCAGTAACCAGTACAACAGCGGTGCAGAAAATCTGAATTCTGTGGTTGTAATTTATTTATATGGTTGAAATGCATTAAGTTCTTCATCGGAATCAATCAATTAATGTACGCTGAAATCAATGATTTAGTTTTGTTCTATATTATATATAGCATTTCACTGTATTGTAGTGTATTATCTTGTATTTTATTGTACTGCATTGTGTATAAATAGTGTAGTGTATTGTAATGTATTGTATTATATTGCATTGTTTTGTATTGTATTGTATTATAGTGTATTGTATTGCATTGCATTGTATTGTATTTAATTGTATTGTATTATATTGCATTGTATTATATTGAGTTGCATTGTATTATATTGTATTATATTGCATTGTATTGTATTTTACTGTAATGTATTGTATTGTACTGTAATGTATTGTAGTATTTTGCATTGTATTGTAGTGTCTTGTACTGTACTGTCTTGTATTGTATTACATTGCATTGCATTGTATTGTATTGTATCGTATTGTATTGCAGCACAACGCGAGGCGTCAATGTTGAGCATGCTGCCAGCAGAGAATCCACTTCTGACCTCTTCTAACTCTCTCTCCATGATGGGAGCTGCGGTTTGTTGTGTACTTTTTATTTTATATTTATTATTTTGTTTTATTATATGCCTTTTGTATTACATTTTATACTTATTGTTTTATGAGGAACAGCGTATTAAGTACATCGCAGCATTACTTGGAGAGAATTACCGACCTCAGCTTGCCCAGTGTTGTTTAATATTTTTTTATTTGATGGAAGAATTAAATAAATATTTAGTTATTGGCTGTACTACTTGAAGATACTTTTTCAGCTTTATGTAGCTGATGCACTTTGGTTTAGCTGATATATAATGAAAGGGTTGAATCAATATTTTACGAGACAAAGTAATACTTGAAGATTACTACTGTGCTTTAAGTAGCTTTTATTATTTGATTTATTTGTTATGTAATGAAAGAGATAACTAAAGTAAAAATGAGCTATTTTCAATTACAATGAAACTGAACTATTTTCATTATCTACGTGAAAATTGCCAAGCTTTTTGTAACTAGTGTACTTTTGTTACTAGTGTACTTTTGTTACTAGTGTACTTTTGTTACTAGTGTACTTTTTGTTACTAGTGTACGAAGATTATTAGTCTTTTAATGAAAATATGAAAGCATTAATTAATTATTTACAACATTTCTGGAAGAGTTTTTAAAAGCAGCATTTTATATTTATAAAATGGATAATAATGAGTATGTTATGGTATTAAGCTTACAGTGTTATTTAAAGAAATTAATGAGCTTGAGATTTTTAATGGAAGCCAAACTTTGTATTTCCGGGTTTCACATTTGTCCTATTGTTTAACGATTTAACTTAATAGGTTGTAATATGTAGTTCAATAATTGCTTTTAGTGCAGTCAGTGTGAAATAGGCCTAATTGTAAATTTAGTGTAACTGTTTTGATACAATTTATAATCAAAATTGTGTCAAAACAAAAAGTACAGTTACAGAAGTGCTTTACTGATTTATAATGTGCATTCTGACATCTTCATCTATAATCAATTATTGTAATCTAATGATTTTTCTCAGACTTCAACAACTTCCTGTTGTTGATATTTTCAGCAGAACAATATGTTCTTCAGCACGTTTCACAGAAGCCTCTTGACCCTAGGCGTTCAGCCCACCTCACTACAGCCTCAGCCGCCTCAACATCAAGCTCAGAATCTCACTGGCGGTCCCACCAACGAATCACTACTCGTGACCCATGAGGCTCAGGGGACCACTCAGGGGGTCGCTCCCTCGCTACCCCCTCAATCCTTTCCCCTAAACTCACCACCAATAAAATCCTCGCATGCCCAGACCAGGGGATCCATGATGCGTGGGGCAGGCATGCGCCATCTTGATCTGCCGATTTCTACGAATTACGTGGGTGGAAACGCTGGTGGATTAATGGCCAGTATAACTCAGTCCCCACCTTTCGCCACCCCGCCCGAGGCTCTATCTATGATGGGGCACCAGATGTTGCCTGGCGGGCCAGTGACTGACGGGGCTATGATGGAGATGTTGACGGCAGAGATGAGCCTGGGCGCTCTCTACATGCACGACTACCACGCGCTTAGGTGCAGCTCAGCTCGCCAAGGCTTCCTCTCAAGTGCTGCGCTCGACGACGACGAAACCGCCAGAAGATTGTGGTCGTCCAGTTTCTCGTCGTCAGCCTCGTCGTCAGCACAGCCTGGTGTTGTGACCTCCCCGGGAGATGTAGAGCTACTGAGAGGTTCTCACTATCAGTCGACGAGGATGCCGAACATTCAGGAAGGATCTGAAGATGAGGAGGTGCTGAACAGTCAGAGGCTTGGCGCAATGTCGGGGAGGTCTCAGCGAGGCACTGAGAGAGATCATCTTCTGTCGACGAAAAGTGGGGATAATAATGTTAACACTTGATAGATAAATAACTCTCGCTTAGATACTTATCAATTATTTATGCTTTTTTGTTTTTTGTGTGTGTAACTGTGTGTTTAGTGCTTGCGTAGTGATATGCCTCCTGCTTGAGTACTACCGAATTTATGTTCCTGTTCCGCTTCACAGAACACAAATATCTCTAATTTTTTTGGTAAAGTATTTTAAGAGAAAGTACTCTGTTCGTAACCTGACCCTAGTTAAACTGAGACTTAAGGGAAGTTTGCTATGATGATGCTACGTAATTTTCTAATCCTGATCCTAGTTAAACACTGGAATTCAAGGTAAGATGAAGATGATAATGTTAATTATTCTAAGTTTAAATAAATTACAGTTTTAATTATTAGATTAGCACAGCAAGGTATGGAGTATATATAGGACGAGATTCTGAACAGTGGCTACAGTGAGGCAGAGGGGTTGCGGAGGTTTTTATCGTGTAGTTAGCCAATGTAAAAGGTAATTCTGAAGGGTTGCAGTTAAAGCAGGATTGCGTTACTTGGTATTCAGTTTACCTGCATGTAGGCGATCTTTCTATGATAATTATGTGGATGTTAGAAATTGCTTTATCAGAAATTTATAAAATCAATAAAGCAGCAAATTTACAAGCTCTATGCTTTAATTTGTTCAACAGTGGTTATTATTAGAAATAGAGTTAGAAATTAATTGCTTTATCAGAAATTTATAAAATCAATAAAACAGTAAATTTACAAGCCCTCTGCTTTAATTTGTTTATCAATGGTTATTCATGTATTTTACTGTCTGACCTAGAACCTAGGTGTTCTTCTTGCTCGATTTCAAACGAAAATCAGTGCCATTTTTCAGCGTTTCATTTGATAGACTGATATATTCTATCCTTTTAAACGTAAATTTTATTAGGGTTTTTTGTTTTCTGAACGTAAAGTCTTTTCGGTTGATTGCTGCCTGTGGTATTTTGAAATGTAGACTAATGATAATGAATTATGCTAAGGCATTGAAATGCTGAACGCTCTCCCCAGAAAATATTTTTTTGGATATGCTGAAGGCGTAATCGTGGAATTGCTTACCGTTGAACTATTGCTGTGAACTACTTAACCCATTTTTCCTGTATTTTATATGTACAAATGTATATAAAATATGTACTTATGTTTCAAGTTTTTCTGTTAACCTTTCAACGTTCTTTTAATTTATTTAACCTTATAAGGTATACTTAAAAGCGTTGTTTAGATGCATGCTAGCATCGTAATGTTTGCCATTATTCTAGTCGCTTTGAGATGGGCAACTAGGTTGTGCTGTTTTTGGAAGGCTTTTCTTCGGCATTAGGTGAAATAAAATTATTGACGTCTCGAGCATCATCTTTTGGTGCAGAACCGGACGTTAAATTATCGTAGACTGATTTGTTTTATTCAATGTTTCAGTGGTGACCGTATATCTATACTCCTGCTTTTGAAAATTCATTATCTTTGAATACTTTTTGGTCATAGACTTTGTAATCAAATATTGACAGTTCTAGATTAATAGGGATATTATTGATGATTGCGATTTTTAATTTTCCTTGAAATTTAAGAGTCAAATATAGTTAAATTTTGTTTAAATACAATACAAAGGTTTAAATAGAGCTCGAGTTATGTCGTTGTTTTGTAGGTGTCAATATTCATGTAGTATATTGTTGTGTAAAGCTAATGTTCTTTAACTTATATGTTTGTGGTTCATTACACTTGGCACATAATTATTGAATTCTTGGCGCAATACATTAACCACATGGTTGTTGTTGTTTTTTACCGTTGCAAAATATATTTTAATTACGCCAGAGTGAGTGAAGAAAGAGAGAGAAAAAGGCGCTTAAGGAGATAGATAGAGATGGCTAGAGTCAGAGGCATTTTGTAAGAGATTAGGAAAAGAATGCCAAGTAACGTCACTTTGTACAAGGATTCTTTCACTAACTTGTCGCAATCTCCCATATGCGTCAGTCTGCTAATATTGGTTGTTGTTTTAGGAGTCAACATCATCTTAACATCAACTTCAGCAGCTTTCTGCATAATAACTGAGCCATGTTGTGGCCATCGCCAGTGTACTTAAGAAGTTACCAATTCTGTAAACATTACAACGTCCCTGACATCGCCTTTAGGTCAGGAAACAGATTTTTTAAATCTTCATAGATTTGTGTAGATTTGAACTATGCTATGCTATAGTTTTATTTAGATTTTGGCTATGCTAACCACGCGATGGTTAAGTGGAGGTGTGCTCCATGCTAACTATGCGATAGTTTTTGTTAATCTTTGTAATTTCTATATAGTTTGTTGCGATTTGTATTTAGTAAAGTAAATATATAAAAAAAACCTAGTATGTATGAAAATAAAAACGTTAAATTAATCATTGCTTTTCAATTGGAGCAATTAACATCGAGTAATGTGACATTTTCACTTACGAAAACAGTGTTAACAGGTTTCCTATTGCGCTGTGTGTCATGTTTCTTTTATTTTAAAAAAATTTGCTCCTCATAGTTCGCTTTACTGTTGTCAATGTTTACTTTGTCTCACTGTAGCGATAGAATCCTTATTTAGTCTTTAAATAGTGAAACAGTCACTACATACGTTTATCGTATACTTTGATATGCTATTGAATTTTAACTATCAACAATTGGGCATACATTGAACTCTGAAGTATGAGCTTTTCAAGCTTATTAACTCTAGATGTTAACGAATCTATTTGTCTCGCTGTGCTCTAGTTGGCACCTTACGTAATAGGTTTATGAACGATGGAAGCTATCTGTGTGTTAGACATCACTGGACAAAAATACGTAGAGTTTATAAAGTTGCATCTTTGTAAAGCTTATTTCTGTTTTTTATGTTAAATTGCTTGGGGTAGTATTGGACCGTGCGGCACCTCATCATCATCTTAACATCATCTTATTATCATCATCTTTTCATCATCATCATCTTATCATCATAAATATGCTTCGTTCTTATCGTTGTCTCGTCTTTCCGCCCAACGTTTTATTAACGTTTTGTCGTACTAAATACACATATTAATAATATCAGTAATAAAGCTGAGTTTAACGTCTCTTTCCACATCACAAGGATACTGTCAGAGACGGCCCGGCTGTAATTTTCAACCGAAGACCTTCTTGTCGAACAAGCTTGCTCTCCATTCGGTCATCCAACCGATACAGTCAGTAGCAACTGTCCGTTAATTAGTGCACTAGTGTTACTGGGGCACAAAGTAAAGGATCAGCTGAATTAATAAGTCAAAGGACGATTAATGAATAAGGCTGGCCTATTCGGTTTTTCTTACGTCTAACATGTTAGGCCTTTGGTTGAAAACAATTAATTAAGAGAATGAATAGATTATTTATATAATTAGATTTTATATAATTACTCAATATCAAAACTGTCTTCTAAAAAATAAACTGTACTGTTATGTATATACATAGTACATGTTGTGAGTATGTGTATTTGTATTATTACTAGTACGCAGGTTTGATGAACGTTTAATTAAAGATTATCTCGGTAGTGCTCTTTTCCAAGCGGCCGGTCCAAGGTACATATTCCTACTCACATGCTGCTTTTCACTCTCCATAAAGAGCACACCATCGATTAAAGTGTTTAATCCTGGCGAAAGATTTCATGATGAGGTGGGTCGCCTCGATCTTCCTCAGCTCATGCCTTAGTCGCCTCTTACGCACACGCGGCAGCTTGTTTGCATTTGTCCTGTTCTGTAGTGGTCCCAACTACACCCGGACTCAACGCAGGGCAAAGATGATATACTGCACTATATTTCTGTATTTGTCGTGTTTTCTACAGCAAATGGCTGGTAAATAAGCTGTTAGTGTTTCTAACAACTTTTGGATACACCTTTTTAATTAGAAATTACCAATACCTTGCTTAGTAACGTGAAATGTAAGTTAAAGATTTTCTACTTATTCAGTTCATGCACAGACAGTTGATAGAATGCATGCCTAATTATGTTGATTTATATATATACGATTTATTTGTCGGAAATGCTAAAACTGTGTTTATTCATAGTTTACAAAAATATAATCATATACTGAGCTAGCAACTAACTATTTGTCTGTACATTTACGTGTACGATCGAAATGTTTAGATGTACAACGTACACTCTATGTTAGATTCGGATGTCGCTTTCTGAAGCCGAAATAAACGTTTAGTTTTAAGTTTATTCAAGTACCATTTTTTGCCTCGATTGATGTCAATGCATAAGCCTACGTAACTCCTGATAGCGGAGTTACGTATCTAGGAATTATTGTAACGGTGAGAGAGAATAAATAATTCCAAAATAAACGAACAATGTTTGGATGGTCTTTGTACAAAGGTCACAATACAAAAAAGTAAAAGTAACCACGCAATATAATGAAATGATCAACTATGTTGATATCTATCACTCTTATTACCATATGTTCAAACCGTTAAACAATTTCTAAACCATTTTCAGTATAATCAGTCCAGTGAATGTCCGATATTTTACTCACAGAGCAGCGTGGATGGCATTCGAATCCACGAAAGTTCAATTCACCTCAGGATCTGTCACTTAAAACTTCATGAAGTTACTCGTACGCTATTTAGACATTCATATTTTTTATATGATAATAATATAATAAGATATTAAAATAGAAGAACATGGATATATAGTCATGCGCCTAGAATATCTTACTAACAGAAGAGTCGTCCGTTTATTAAGTACTCCTTAATTAACATTAGTCTTATTCAATCGAATTTCCGTAATGATGGATGTGATTTTCTTTTAAAATCGTTGCTAATGTTATTCTCTGATATTATATTGTAGTTTCTAATATTCTAATCCCGACCCTAGTTAAATTGGGATTCAAGGGAAGATAATGATGATGATGATTACATTGTAGTTTCTATAAAGTGCATCACTACCTCTTCCCTTTTTAGATAAAATATGCTTATATGTGTGGCTGTTTCAAGATGTGTATACAATAAACCATTTCACATTGTTTTCTTCGATGGCCAGGAATTTTGTTTTTGATTTCACGGTGTATATATGTTCGTGCTTGTAATTTTGTATTGTTTAACCCTCAGTAACAAAATTAGTAGTTGAAAATATTTGAAATTTGTTGGGGTTTTATTAACTGTATCCTATAAGTTTAGAATGGATATAAATTTAATTTTAAAAAGTAACTATAGAATTTGCTAAACATAGGTCTACTGATGGAATTATTTGCCTTATTTTGGTCTAGTCGACATAAACTAAATTTATCCAGTAATGATGATAACTTAAACAAATAATAATTTAATTAATAATTTATGCCTAGTAGTTAATTTTAACTAATAATATAATTTCTACTTTATTTGCTAGCTTTAAATAAATAAAGGCTTATCTAATATCTGTCAGTCCATTATTGATAATAGTACGTCTCAAGTAAAAATATAAACATAAAATTAATAAAAAAATATAGACTATATGTAAAAGGAGACATATTAATCATCGTTAAACCGGTAGCGATTTTTAAAGCCTCAACGATTAGAGCCAAATCTCACAATAATGTCAAAAGTCCGAGTCAACCCACGCAATCCTAAACCACATCCTGGGGCACCCACACCCGCGCCCCGGGACATTTTTAAATGGTGGTGGGGGTGGAGTAGGGTGGGATGCCCTGAGACTTTTTGAAATTTGATTTGACCCTAAAGTTTCTAAATTCGTAAACCGGTATCGTTAATCGTAAAAAAATCATTTCAATCAATGAACTCAAGACTTCTATCTAATGTATTTGGCTCATTGTATTGATTTAGTTTAGGCGGGAGCCAGTAGCGAAGTCGGTAAGATACTCCACCACGGATCAGATGGTACAGGGTTCAAATCTAGGGCTCGCCCGTCACTGACATCGCTTTCGAGTGAGGAAACTGACGTTAACCTTAGTTTTTTTAGCTTTTAGTAATTGCTTCTCCTGTCTCAGTTAAAAACTCTTCTTGATTATATTGGATTTATTTTACAGTAGGTCGTCTCAACTGATCAACTCTGCTGCGGAATACGTAGAAAAGAACACGCGGGGCAGTTTTTGTGATCTCTTTGTCTTATTGGATTTTTGTCTTGTTTGCTTTTACGTCGTCTTAGCTTGTCTGCTTCTAATCATATAATGTAAACTAACCTGCTCTCTGCTGTGCTAGTTGTTGCTGTAGTTGCAAGAGACGTCCCTGACATTGCGTTATGGCGAGGAACCGGGTGTTAAATTCTTATTGATTGATTGACATAAAATAAACAATCTCATTCAATAAAGGAATGCCATAGTATAAATTCGGCAATTGTACTAATTATTTTGAGTTAAAATCTCCTTAAATTTATTTATTTATTTAAAAAATAATAATACTAATTTGGAGTTAATTTTATTGAACCGGCGAATAAATAAATAAAACCCTTAATCTAACTTTACTATCAGATTTCGTTATATTAAATTAATCTTTATTTTTGTACTCTTGCTTAACAACTTTTATCATTATTATTGTCGATTATTTTCAGAATAAACACTTGGCAATTCTTCAGACTGAGAAATTCAGTCACAACTTCAAAGCATATCCGTAAGCTGATTATATTTCCTGAACGTTCTTGTGTTGTGTTGCGGAATAAACGGGTTAGGTTGCGATTTTAAAAATGGAACAAATACTGCCACAGCTGGAATTTAACACGTGATAACGTTATCCTAAGATTAGATGCGAGGTGGCAGCTGTGTCAGACAGGCAGGAAGAGAATGAGCTACACAAAAACGATAAGTTATAAGTGTCGATTGTTGAATCTGCCGAGGATTTTTGACGTTCCTAATTTTGCCTTATAGCGAGGAACGAGACTTTAAATTCTTATTGATTGGTTGATTGATTTAACAGAAGAAAAATTAATAAAAGTTAACACTTGTCCGTGAGAATACAGGAATGAATGAGACGAGGACAGTTGCTATTTGACTGAAAGCTACAAAATATGTTACTAGTCTAACAGGATTACAATTTTGATAAATAAAAAGAAATAAAGTTGATAGCGGTAGACAAGAGAGAGCTGTGTTTATTAATTTGTATCACGAATCAACACACAAACAGTAATATATCAATCAAGATACAAATAAACGGTCATCAGTAAGAGCGAAATGCACAAAACAAGAATGAATATTACAGCAAGAGCGCTCAAGCCCAGAATAACCAATATTAACCCATTAACAGAATTAACCCATTCACATAATTAAATCTTTAACAGAATTAACCCATTGACAGAAATAACAAAATTATCCCATTAACAAGCGCAGAATTAACAAAACCCATTAACAGAATTAACCCATTAACGGAATTAACCCATTAATTGAATTGACACATTAACAGAACAAAATTTACCCATTATCAAAATTAACCCCTTATCAGAATTAACCCATTGTCAATACTAACCCATTGTCAGAATTAACCCATTGTCAACATTAACCTATTAACAGAATTAACCCATTGTCAGAATTAACCCATTCTTCTCTCCTGTTTCCTCAACTGACTGTAACTCGAGTGAGTCAGAAGGAGAGAGGGGAGATGGAATGAGGAATGACTTATCAATGGCCTGCCCTGCTTCAATGTAGCGCTGCTCAGATAGGCTGGTTAATCATAAGAAAGTCTTGTTATTCACACTCCACAGCATAGTCTACGATAAGAAACCACTTCCACGGTCGTCGCCAGATTAGGATTTTACACATCGGACTGTACAGACCCTGAATGAAGTCCCAAGAAATTTCTGCTTCCGGCTTTTCCTAATGCTACAGAATGAAAGGATCTTCATTGAAAAGTGAATTTAGCTTGGGTAATCTTATGGCCTACTATTTATAATTGAAGTGTGGCTGATAGATCTAGGCATAGGCCGTTAAATGATGAAAATATGTACGTTTGTTATCTCTGGGAGGCTTGATAATTTTCTGGAGCGAAATGTAAACAGGAGTATATTTGAAGGAGAAGTGAAAAGATAAAGCAACGGTCAAAGCTGATATAGCGTAGATCTCAATTGTTGAGCTGCGAGGCTTCTGTTGATGGAAGTGCTTGTGCAACCTCTTTAATTTCATGAAATGTTATGAGGCTATTAGGCCTATTTATTTATTATTTATTATTTATTTATTATATTGTTACTTATTACGTATTACATTATTATTATTATAATATTATTTTTATTTTTATTATTTATTATAATATTATTTATTATATTATTATTTATTATTATTATAATATTATTATTATTATTTACTATTATTTTATTATTTATTTTATAGTATTAGTTATTTGTTTATTATTTATATATTATTTATTATTTATTTATTAGGCTATTCGTAATATTTGTTTTTAGATCCTACTGCACGGTAAAACTGTAGGTCAGCTAATAGCAAAATAAACTTATCATTTGCTATTAGCTGATTTCTTTTGCTATTCTGAATCGTTCTACAGGTTTTCTGGACTTTGAATTTTGGACCGTTTTTGGACATTGTTTGCTCATCAGCATGGATTTGGTTCAATAGTGCTCGATGATGTCATTGATGACAGTGGCGCTATAATTGTTGATGTTGTTTTTGCTATTGTTACTGTTATTTTTGAGGCGATAAGGCAAAAATGAGAAACTAGTAATAGTTTTTGTCAGAATTTTGTAATTTTGTAATCTGTTTTTCTACATTTTGTTGAGATAGTTTTAGATAAATAATTTTTAGTTTGTTAAAGAAAATATTTGTGGAATACTTGCTAAAGTAAACTTTTGCACCGCTTGTAGCGCAGAATCAGTGTAAAACAATACCTTGTATTGTACAGGAATTACTTTTAGTTCTGCTATCAACCAGGGTGACAGATAAGTAGCAGAGGTGAGTGTTGATTGCCTAGCTCTTTGACTTTAGAAACTTTAAATCTGTCATCAGATCCGAATTTTCTATACAGATTTAAGGATTCAACAGAACTGCTCCAATGAGGCATAAAACTAAGTGGCTAAAGGATTAACGCATTTAATTAGAAATTTACAATTTAAAATTAATATAGAAAAATGTAGGAAATCTAATTGCTGATCGTGTGTGATTGTTAGTCGTGTCTTTCCATAAGATAATAATCTGTGCAATACTCTATGAATCTTCAGTCACAACTAAATTATTCAATTTAATGGCTTAAAAATATAATTCAAACCTATTTCCACCACTGGGAATTTATTTGAATTCTTTCAAAAGTTGTAAATTTATGCCATCACAAACATTTTGGAGGTCCATTTTGTGCTTCTATGTGTAATGACAATTGATGTGTTTAGTGCACTTAATATTCACTAATCGGTTCCAGCATGGGTTAGTAAAGTAGAAACAATTAAGCACACTATTATATGATATTACCGGACGTTAAATCTTGCTGTGTTGTGTTATATAAAAAGAAATTTATAAAAACGATATTTCTTACATTTATATATACAAATTGTTCTTAGTACATGAGATCATTGTAGTCATACGGGATACGGGGAACAAAAAAATTAGTTTTTTTGCTATTCTTTTTCTTGTAATTGTTCATAGGCCAAGCCTTTTACAGGTTAGACTTATTATAACCTAGATGGCTGAAGTAGAAACGTAACAACGTCATATCTCTTTTCGTTATAAGCCAACCATTACCAAGGGTATAAACATGAACTGGATCAATCGGTGTAACTGATTTAACTATTAAAGCTTAAGCCACGTTTAACGTCGGTTTCCTATGCTTAAAACACGCCAGAGTAATCACTAACGGCGGCACTACAGTAGAGTGATAACTTTTATCAGAAACAGCTTTTATAGTTTATACTGCGCTTGAAGTTACAAGAGCGACTCTAGAGCTACTCTGTTAACATAGAGAGACAATGGGCTCTGTATTTACTATTTGACGGGAAATCAGGTGTTTGAAGTAAGCCGTAGTGGTCGTAAATGAATTGTTTTAACACACAATCGTGCGCAAACACACATACACACATACACGCGCGCACATACACACTGTGGCACTTACACACACTGTGGCACAGACACATACATGTACACATACACACAGACAATCTCGCCCTCTAATGGACACTAACGTACTTGAATGATACGGCTGTAAAATTTAAACCGGAAGTCTCTAAGACTTCTGAACTGCTTATGCACTTACGAACCAATTTCGGCATTCCTGGACCAATCAGCCAAACTTGCAGCCCTTACTAGAGAGCTTACATACCAATAACACATTAATATGTATGCTAGGTCAAACTTAATGACAAATGTTGCCTGAAACATACATGTAGATTGTTGTTGTTGTTGCTGCTAAGAATGTCATATCGTTATTTCAAATAACAAATAAAATGTGGAAATTTATTAAATATGAAAGAGAACGAAATTAATTATCAGCTCCAATGCTTAGGCGCCTATTGAAAAAAGTGATGTGTGCCTTTGGGACGTCCCTGACATATTCCCTGGATGAGGAAACGGACTTTAAACTTTTATTATTATTATTATTATTTTCAAGACTACCAGAAATTGTCACAGAAAGTGAACGATTATTTACACACATGTTTTCGACTGAAGTCTTACAAAAACAATTATGTCAATAATTACAAGCAATACTATCACATGAGAAACATTTGAAGCTTTAGCGGTAAATTTCACTCACACCGGTTCAACAAACCGGTTTTAACCGGTTCAACAAGCCGGTTTTAACCGGTTAAATAAACCAGTTTTAACCGGTTCAACAAACGTACTTTTTGTCTCTGAATTCCTGCCAGACGTCAAAGTTAATCACCTCATCGTAGGCTGGAACCTCGTCAACAAAATCAAAGAATTCCTGCCAGAGATCATCCGGCTCAACCTCGAAGAACTTCGAATGTTTGGCGATGATCTTCAGGATGTCCAAGCTGTCCACAAGACACTCGTATTCGTTTAGCTCCACCACCAACCACTCTTCGTTCTGGTCCAGGATTGGCTTGCGCTTGTGATATTCCAGGATCGTCTCTGGCGTGTTGGGAAAATGTAATGGTTTACTGACGTCGAGTTGTATGGCTGAAGTCAGGGACGCAGAGGAAGTGGAAACTTTCAAAGACCGACGTTTTACAGAACCTCCCCTGGAGTCACTGCTTCCACTGGCGGGGATTAAATTTCCCTTCAAAGGGCGACCGGAAGCGGATTGTTTCTTAGAAGAGGTGGATACTTGCGTACCATCCTTTCCTAAATTATTGATAGTTTTTGCGCAACTACCGTCACTTGTGTTATTCGCTTTATTGACTGCTTTATTTCCAATGCCGTTACCCACTCGCCCGTTACAGTCTTTGCTACAATTTCCAACGTTAGTTCCGCTACTGCCAGAGTAACTCTTGCTACCGGTTAATTTTGGTTTGTTGTTCTGACCCGAATTAGATTTTTGATCGGAACATTCAGTGTTAGACTGGTTTTCGATGTTAGCCTTGGTAACTAAAAGTAACAATAAAAATATATACAAAAATGCATAAATGTTATTATATTTCTCCTGTAAAGTTCTTGAAATTCTTTGATATTGATAACTGAAAAGTAGTTCATAGTAATTATAAATTGACTGCAGGAAAGCAAAAATGGGAACCGTCAAGAGAAAAGTGCAAAGATAACATGTCGAAAATAGATTAATTAAAACTAATAAATAAAAATTAATTCAGCGATCAATATTATTTAAAATTCTATTTAGATTTGACTAAACTCTTGCTAAAACAAGCTTGAACTTGAGAATCGTAAAATTTGGATACTAAATTAAATTAAGTGTGTGATTAATTTAATTTGAAATTTGATAGAGCGGTTTTAAAATAATAAACGAAGCTGTTCTACTAAGAATTTTGCCGGCACGATCCAACTAGTATGATCTAAAAATAATAATCAACTTTCAAAAATCAAGTTTAAGAATAAATATCAAAACAAACTCTAGATTTTGACGTTTTCGCTGTCAATGTGCATTGCGTCGGTTTCCTTAAATCTCATGGAATTCTTTATAATCCTGAGTAACTTAACTCAATATTTATTATGAATTGAGTGCCATATGATAGACAAGCCGTTGTTTATTTATTCTCAACTCCGTCTGAACTGAACCTGACTGTTGCACTCTGTAATCTGTATTCATTCTCCAATCGGCAATTTCGTCTTTACTTCTACTAAAAATCCCAGAGTACATCGTCACTCATTTCTATTCCTTTAATGCTCTTCGTTTCTAATGTGTCGCTCATATCTATTCCTTTAATAATCTTCGTTCTTAATGTGTCACTCGTATCTATTCCTTTAATACTTTTCGTTTCTAATGAGTCACTCGTTTGTAATGTGTTGCATTTTGCGTGTGATTTAAGACAACAACCGCAATTAGGATTTCCGATTCCTTTTGGCATAAAAATTCACCACCAGAGATTAACCTGACTATAATTATAGTCAGATCATAAATTGTTTTCTTTTTCTTTTTTGATAGATTGCCCACTGTTGCTGATTGGTTGAGTGACAGAATCCTTAAAATACGTTTATTTGCTCATTGGGTAAAAATTCAATATTAATGCATTCATTCGATATTCGTTCCCCGTGTTGTGTCCGGTTTGCTTGAAGAATTAACCAACCGGTAACTGCACGTGTTGTAGAAGGCGACTAAAGCAATAAAATCCACACCAACGTCAGAAAGGGCATTCGTTTGGTGAGCGCCTAGGCTACAGAATTTTCTACAAACATTTAAATGAATGAAAAAGTCTCACATAGGGGATTGACTGATGGATGATATGATGAAGGACAGAGAGGATTTGAGACTGTCTGTTAGTATCCCGACCTTAGTTAAACTGGGATTCAAGGGAAGATGATGATGATGATGATGATGATGAATACATCATCATCGTCACCATCATGATCAATGCATTCATTCATCCTACATTCATATACTTCACTCTATATAGGCACCTACCGTTGACTCGCGTTGGAGGCGACACAGAGCGAGGTTTTGAAGCAGCCTGTGTGCCAGTGGTCTGCCGCGATGTCGTGGGGGCAGCGGTGCTGCGAGGCTTCCTGAGGAAGATCTCCTCAGGGTGGTCGATGAGGCAGTCAGCGCTCGCCTTGGCCATCATCGTCTCGTCTGAGTCCCCTGCCAGGGTCAGTCTATCGTAGAACAGAGATCTGTCCATCTGAGATATAACAATAGAACGCTAATGAGAGTAGCACAGGTAGTTATGCCGGTCTCTCTCTATCTGTCTCGCTCTCTCTCTCTATATATATATAAATAATATATATATATATATATATATATATATATATATATATATATATATGTATATATATATATTATATCTGCCTCTCTCTCTCTTTGTCTCTCTCTCTGTTTCTCTCCCTCTCTGCTTCTCTCTCTCTCTCTGTTTCTCTCTATGCCTCTCTTTCCTCTCTCTCTCTTTTTCTCTTTCTCTCTCTTTCTGTCTCTCTCTCTCTATCTATCTCTCTAGTGTTCTGCCAACTGGCAGATCCATGGTACATATTCATACTAATTCATACATTCTTCATAAAAAACACTCAATGCAAGATTAACAAACTAACCTTTCACAAAAAGTTTTGTCCTTTCCATAACTAATGTAGCCTAGAGCCTGAGAAAAATATGGCTTCTGTGATGATTTTCCATTACCTCACAAAATTATTGGTTATTCACCGCATGCGGCTCGTGCAGTTAACGGCTGATCTGTTCTTCAGTGGACAGGGTATATATAAATATAGAGCAATAACACTTAGCAAGTTAGTACCGCAGAATTATAGCCTTATACATATCCTCCTTTAGCACTCTCTCTCTCTCTCTTTCTCTCTCTCTTTCTCTCTCTCTCTCTCTCTTTCTCTCTCTCTCTCCTTCTCTCTCTCTCATTTAGCGATCTACCTAGAGATTTGATGCACATATTCCTACTCACGGTCTGCCTTAAAACTCAGTCCCATGCACAACATCATTTTTCGTAAGTATTTTAATATATAGGTTGCCATTTATTTAGGGTTTAGAATAAATTTTAGGATGTGTTAAGTGTATTGAAAGTTAGGATCACTCCTTGTTAGCGATTACTAGTTTAACTCGCATTAATTTTACAAAAATGTATTATAAATTGTGTGGGAAGATTTCGTAAATATTTTGCTTAACGTGAAATTGAATGTGGCAGCCTGAAATGCGATATCGTTGAATCTCAACCTCGTTATAAGATCGTGTAATGAGCTTGTACTGCTCACGATGCTAAAACATTGAGCTTCACAATTAACTCTGCCCATAAATCAAAAATTTAGCCTTCGCGATTGGCATTTCTATATTAAAATAAACCAACGCATCAGAAACTTTTTAACGCTGAATTCATCTTTCGATGAATATACAACTTCTAAATATACTAAATATTAAACCTCGTGCGTGTTTAGAACTCCCCTAACCTCTGTATAGAACACTGCACTATGTC
The DNA here is from genome assembly GCA_905160935.1 of Enchytraeus crypticus. Classification (NCBI taxonomy): domain Eukaryota; kingdom Metazoa; phylum Annelida; class Clitellata; order Enchytraeida; family Enchytraeidae; genus Enchytraeus; species Enchytraeus crypticus. Next base: position 1,052,102 of record CAJHZI010000873.1, on the reverse strand, counting down.
GTTATGAGAAAAAACAAGCCAACAAACATAACAACAACAATTAGTGTGCTACCGTCATCAATGATAATAGCTAGCACTATGGAGACCAACTTATACAATGCAAAGAGTTAATGTTAAATGGATGCTATATATTATTAAATTACGTCTTCCTCATATATAGGCCTATAGGCCTACTTTTACATTTTCGCAAAACCTCATAGTTTCTGAATACATTTATGGGCTACCTAAGATGCCGCCTAGTTTTCCATCATTTGCTTCTCAGCATTTTATTAACATGTGAAGTTATAAATCTTAACACAACAAATTCACATTGTATGCTAATTATTCGTAAAATAAATTTGCTCATGAAGGTCTAAATTATAGGCCTACTGTGTGATGATAATGTCTTAAACCGCCACACATACAGCAAATGTTTAAGTAAATTTTTCGCATAAACTAACATTATAGGGTTTTACAGAGTTATACCAATGTTGTTGTTACTGTCATCAATTGCTTATCTTATTTTTAGAATCGAAACCGAGAATCGAATTCACGAGAATTCAATTTATCTCAGGAACTGTCATTTAAAACTTCATGATCATACTGACTTCTCTAACCACTACGCTATTGAGACATTCCATAGTAAAATAAAACATAAGAAGCCTTTAAAACAGCTCAGTACTAGTCATATGAAAGCATTAGTTGCTGTTCTGAGTTCTTTTTTCTATAAAGCAGATATGAGAGTTCGGCTTTATAACACGTGGTGAGAACACTTGCTAACAATAATATTGATCAATTCCTCCCTGCAATGCGAGCACTACAGGCTGACTTTGATGTTTTAGAAAAATCTAAAATGCTTTCACGAAAGCAAAATTCATTTTATTTCATTACTTTTAGTATTTAATTATGCTAAAGTGTTTGATATTTGAACTTTATGAGTCACTTGATCCCTAAAATAATTATATAAATTTCTCTATCTGATCCCAATTTAAAATCTTTGTCTAAAGATGATTGTCAAAGGGACAACAATAATTACATCATTCCACAATGAGATTTTAGTGTTCACGGGTCCACCGTTAGGCTTGTCTAGCGATTGGTAGATTAGGCTTCTTTGCCTTTGCAGGTAATTTAAACAATATTAATAATCATATATAATGAATATCAATTGATACCAAAAAAGACTTCTTCAATGCCATATTCAACCAAGATTGTTATATGGAAGTGAAGTTTGGACAATCCCTTCTGTAATGGAATCGAAACTTGAGGCAACAGAGATGTGGTTCTATAGAAGAATACTGCGTAGGCGCTATATCTTATAAAGACCACGTAAAAAATGAAGATGTTTTACAAAGAATGTCAATTTGTCGTGATCTTTTGAACCGAATACGACGACAACAGATGACATTTTTCGGACACATTATGCGGAACAAAATAGTTGAAAATACCGTAGTGACAGGAATAAAAGAAGGAAAAAGATGCTAGGGTCGACAACAAATGACGTTTATTAAGAGTCTTAGCAAATGGATGCAGTTAACTGAAACAGAGATGATCAGAGCAACAATAAACAGAGACATATCGAGGAATATGACCATGACCGCCCAGGCTTGGAACAGGCACGGCACTTGGAGAAGAATCATGAATATAATAAACAATGGAAAATAATGAACTAAATAAATGCTAGCTAATAATAATAATAAATCAACTAATACTGGCTGACAATAATAAATATAGCTAGCAATGAGTAAATTTACACAAATTTATAATATGTATAAACTCAAACCTGTACGGTATGTCTGCGTGCAACTGACTTCTGTCGATAAGCTTTCAAATCCTCATCATCTTCATCGTCAGATGTTTTTAGACTGAACAACCTCTGAAATAGCGACGGTTTCCTGTGGGAGGGCCTTCTCTCTGAGCCTATCACCTGACTTCCTCGTCTCTTACCGGAAGAGCCCGAGATATACTGGCGCTTTGATAGCATAGTCTTACATCCTTCAGTGGACGCCTAGTTCTTTAGTATACGCACTAGTACGCTCCTAATGATACTTATTTAATACCTACCTTTATGAAAGCGTAAATTGGCAAATTAATTTAATACGGACGATATTTATATTTAAGTAGGACTAGATTTCGCTACAAATATATTTTTGCTTGATTTTCTGCCTAGATAGGTTATTTGTAACGCCGATTATGGAATGGGATTTTTTTTATAAAGGTCTTCTTTATTTATTTAAAATTATATTTCAACAAAATGAATAAATGTTATGTATGACTTGCGTCATTTGGAAGTTAAGCCTGTTTTCTGATTTCTAGTTCACTTGAGATCTATTCATCAATCGTTTATTAATAATCTTTTGTCGCAAAGAGCTAAATAATGCAATTATAATTATTTGAATTAGTACAGTACTATCTTTTGCCTTATTAAGTGCTTGCTCTGGAATGCATTGATAAACACTCTGCGAACCAAACTGGTAACATGTCTAACTGTACAACTATTTCGAAATAAGTTTAAAAATAAACAATATCATTTATACAAGTATATATATATATATATATATATATATATATATATATATATATATATATATATAGTATGTAAGTACAGTATATATATTATAATTATATATATATATATATATATAAAATATATTATAGAGGAAACTAGGTTTCCACATTTTCGGGCGAGGAAACTGATGTTTACATAAGCTTTAATATATATATATATATATATATATATATATATATATATATATATATATACTCTATCTACTCATCATATTGTTTAAGCATATCTCACCAATAAACTATGCCCTCAACAGACTTGATAATAATGAGGATTACGAGGTCGATTTTCCTTCCCTATTATCCGTTCAATCTTAGTTGCCTCTTGCGACATGAGCAGCTAGCGGTTTTCTATCCATCACCGAACTAGCACAAAGCGGGCAACTCTTATTCTAGCCTACAGAATTCAATTAAGAATACAAAAAGAAGAATTTATAGACTGCCTTGTATGAGCAGACATATAATTGTGGGATTGTTCATCTGATGTAGTCATATGAAGTCATAACGTGATCTATATAACTTGGAATAAAATACACTTTAAAAATTGAAAATTGAAATAAGCAAATTCAAATGTAATGTGCATATATTAACATTAAGGCTGAAATATATTTACGTTTTTAACTCCACCGCATGCATTAAGCTCTGAGTCGATCAGTCAATTTTTCTCGTCATTTAAAAATGCATACACTATCATATATACACGTATACAATACATACGTATATATATATAATGTATTTGCTATTTTATACTTTCTACGACAACAACGCTTTCACTAATTTTATAGATTTCTCGTAAATTAATTTTCCTGATTTAACCGATAAAGTGCTATTAATAAAGTGTTAAGTGCTATGTTAATAAAGAGCTCAGCAATGCTGTACATCGGTCCATGCGCTGTTTCGATATCAACAACCCTGAAAACTTACGAACTGATCCAAGTCACGAAGTGAACAGATAAATATAGGAGAGACAGAGGGAGGGGGTGAAGCAGAGGGAGAGAGATAGATAGAGATAGATAGAGAGAGAGAAAGAGAGAGAGAGAGTTAAAGTAAGAGAGAAAGAGAAAGAAAATCACAGAAAGACATCACCTGCAGATAGATATCCTATGCACAGTTATGAAAGGATTGAGATAAGTGGAGAAGATTACATTATATACTACTAGGAGTCTAGCTGAATAAATTGCATAACACATTATCATCAAATTTACGTTTGATCTTCTCATCTTAGGGACTGAGTGAGAAATGAAAGTGCTTAATATACGGTAGCTTACAGCAGGAAGACTCTAAAGCAAAGTAGTAAAGATGATGAAAGTGGAAGAGATATGCGGAATTATGAACGTTTGTTATCAATACACAAGCACACGACAAGATAAAGAGTTCATCCTCAAGCATTTCTCATCTAAAAACTAGGAAACTAATTTAACTGGAAATACTGAATTGAGTAAAACGAATCTTTCTCTATCTCGTCTATTAGCTCTCTCCCCCCCTCTCTCTCTATTTCTCTCTCTCTCTCTCTCTCTCTTTCTCTGCATTTACTCGCATTTACTTATGCTAAGTCCATATTGAAAATTTTATAACATTAATTCAGTCTTCGTTTCTATTTTAAAATAATCAAAGTATTTATGGAAGCATCAAATGTATCAGTTATAGAAGGTTTTAAGAGTGTCCAGTTGGGTCAATTAAGTTAGAAATAATTTCCTCGTCTTAACGTTACTCGTTTTCTAAATTGTATAAGTGCGTACACTGGCACTAATTAAAATGGACACAAACTATTCAAGAAAATTAAAATTTCTTTAGCAGTTTACCATTGTCTTCCTCGATATCTAAATATTTAGGTGCATTTCGGATATGACGCGTCCGATATTAAAACATATTATAAAATATATCATAAAACATATTATAAACATAGTATCTATCTCTATTCAATAAAATTATAATGTATCGATAGAAAATATGAAGCCATCCTGGAAGCCTAGATAACTCCCCATTATCATCTTCACGTTTGTTGAATAATCTCCTACAGGGTAACAGACACACTTCGTTATCCGCAACAAAGTTCATATAATGCGAACCTATTTATACTAGATATCAAATCCGTATCGAGTTATCAAAAATAGAAACACGACACGCGTATGGCAGGTTACAAATACTTGAAGCGCATGGCAATGATGGTAACGGGACCGAATAAATCTCTTCTGCACATATTTATCTCAGTGCATCATCAAAAACATCTCATTAGGGATCTCTGAATATCTATCGCTTTCCAGGTATCGTATCTTCCTGGGATAGAAGAAATTTGGTTTTAAGTTCATCTTGATATACTCACACTTCATTTACTGCTGCCTTTTTAGAGAAAGCGAATGAAAAGTTTTGCCGGACTCTCACTATTCAGAAAATTAAAATTACAGATTATCACCAGCTTAACATTTTCTGTTATTCTTTGTTACTCCGGCTGTAGAAAAGAAAATTTAGCAGTAAATTGAATTCTCATTTTTGAGTAAATAGATACTTTAATGTTTGCTGCAACATCTTTATTACATGTATCGGAGCCACCAAGAGAGCTTACAAATAATACATTTCTTCTTTGAAGATCTACATGCGTTTAAGACACCTGAAAATCTTTTAGGATTCGGCTGCTTTGGTCTCTTCAATTCCAATTCCGAGAAACCCTAGGGTACAGACAATTTAATAATTACTTTTCTCACTGCTAAATTTCAACAGTTCAGTTTAACGTGTTTAACGTCGATGTCTGCACGAAATGGATACTAACAGAGGCGGTACGACTAAAATTGGAACGGTTGAAATAAGTTATTTTAAAATTTTAAAAAGTCTAAACAGGAAGTTTTAAACTCGTTCAAAATACTATAATTGTATAACTTTCCACTTAAAAGAACAATCACGACAGAGAGTTACTTGTATAGCATCCTACCAGTCTGGCATTGCAGACAAAATATTCCCGCTCTACATTTCCATCGTGGAACTTTTCATAGAATGAGTAACCCGTTGATAACGTTGAAATTTTATTACTGGATGGATCATTTTCAAATAACTTAGTCGAAGCTTTTCGAGTACCAACTGGTTGGTGTTATTTATTTATACCGTCATATAATATTGAAACAACAACAACAACAGAAACTTAGAGAAATAGTGTGATCCATGACATCATCGAGACCTATGGTTTTGAAGCTAAATCTATTTAGCGTAGCTGTAAAGCTAAGTTTAACGTCTGTTTCAGTATCGCACAGGACACTGTTAGAGATAGTCCTTTTGGGATTTCAAGAGAAGGCCTCCAGCTTCTCAGGCTAGCGCTCTATCCATTATGCTGCTCAACCGGTACTATAGTAGTGACTGGAGAATTCAGGTGTTTCGTGCTTAATTTTATGTGAAGAATGATGATGGTGATAATGATGATGATGATGATTATGAGGATGATGATGATGATTTTGTTATAATACGTTTGGCTTACAATGATACAATCACTAAACAAATAGTGATTTTATATTAAACACTAGTTTACCAATTGCTTTCTACAGAGGGACTAACCAACAGCAACAGTATTTAGTATAAGACTATGTTGTTATAAAATTCATTATGGCAAATGCACAGTGTTGAAGTTGTAGATACAGATTTGCTTCTGCCTGAATTCACAAGCATCCGGAAATCAAGCTTTCGCATTAATTCAATCGTCACGTGCTACAAACTTGGCCAAAAAGTGGTACCGGATGATTTGTCCACAGTCAAGAACGGATAAGATGTCTGTCTGCACTCGTGAATAAAGGAGTCTACTTATAGATTTCTCTTCTCTTAAGTGCACTGCGAAGTAGCAGGTTCAAGATACAGTCATACTCAAAGCCTGCTTTCTCGCTCCATAAGTGCACTCCTTATCAACATGTTAATCCCTTCACAAAGTCTATGCCTTATCCATACCTTATGTAGCCTATAACTTGGGAAAAGTATGGCTTCTGAGGTGGTTTTCCGTTGCCTTCCTCAGTTGTATCTATAGATAGGATACTATATTATAGCTTTAACTGAGTCGCACTCTTACACACACATATCCAATCAATCTTAAATATATTAAACTTAAACATTTATGTTCGGCATCAAATATGGGAGAAATCAAGCGCTCCCACCAGTTAGCGGAGGCAAACATGGAAGAAATTCTTTCAAGTCACCATTTTGCTCTGTTTTCTGCAAATTTTTTTTATCGGAGAGGTCCACTAAAACACCCTTAGGCCTACAGTCCGTGACTGGATCAGAAGGTGCACGGATATTTCGCTACCGCTAGGTTTGAACGATGTGTTAATGTGCGTAAAGTAGCCCCAGGCTATATAGGCCTAAGTTATTTTATCACAGAAGATAAAAATATGAGTTCCTATAGAACAATTTTAAGTCCGTAGACTATTTATACAGTAGTTTACTAATTCTGTAAAGGCAAATGTTAAGAGATTTGTGTCATGTTTATGGTTCTAACTTCAACAAACCAAGAGCATCAGAAGCGACGGGCGGACCTAAAGAGCCAGGCAGGTTGAGAAATGACGGGTTTAAAAGGTATTTAAATAAGAGTGACAATAACTTGCTTAGTCTTCGAAGCTGTATCATTTGGTCAACAGTATTTACTGTTATCCTTGTACTTCTTTGTTAGGCCTACTTCTTTGGATGATTACAAAAAAGATGGACCTAAGTGATTTTACTCCTAGTCTAAGCGGTACATTGTTTACGTATTGTTTGAGGAATAACCTACTGCATTTGACAATAGCCATAAATATAATTTAACGCCATTTATCAATTGATTATATTATAGCTTTCTATACATTTATTGTGCCCGGTGCACAAATAAATTGGTATTGAAGCCAAATCTTTTTTCATTCGCCAGATGAAGATAGTTTATTACACTTTTCAATAGCTTGTTGATGGCCAAAACTTCCCGATGAACAGCATAAATATTTATATTTCACAATAAACCAAATATTTTAAAGTTAATTCATATATCAAACAATCTAATTGTTATAAATTTGACTTTAAAAAGACTGTCTTAAAATTAATCATCTTGAAATAAAATGTACGTAACTGTTGTAGACGTAGTTTCATTGGATTTTAATTAATACATCAAAACGCAACCAAAATAAATATGTTTACACATAGCACCATTAGGTTAAGGCGGTGATTATTTTAGTTATTGTATTTGTTATTATTTTTATGAAAGAAAAAAGAAAAAGTGAAGAATTTGATTAGATCATAAAGAAGCCCAAATCATTAGGTAGCAATTAACTTAAACAATGTGATTCTTCGAGTGATTTCCATTCATTCCTATTGATTAATCGTCGTTTACGATAAGTGTTATGTCCTTTATTTTATTTTAAACAGATATAATATAGGCTAGTTCAGCTAAATTTTAATTAAATTTATTGCAAGACGTCTCCGCTAACATCAAGTTCTTCTTCAGAGTTCTCCGACCTAAACTCCTCATCATCGTCGTCGTCAGATTCGTCGGTTAAATCTTGACCGTTAGAATCTCTGATACTAAGAGAACGCCCTTGATCATTTGAATGATCGTCTAAGCTCCCGGGGTCACGTGATTCCGGTGAAGCCTGTGATAGGTCAATGCGATCATCGTCCTTCGTTCCATCCTTCATGTAAACATAAATATGTACTTTTATTTATTATTATTATTCTACATGTACAAAAAATGTATGTATAACATAAACACTTATGTCATTTTATAATTCTTTGATACTGTTTGTATCACAAATTCAATTTGCACGTAGAATGATTTATCTGTAGTTTCATGTTTCATACGTCAAGCTCACTTAATAGTCTATTTCTGATTCAGACTGATAGGCCTACGCCATTTGTGAAGGAGTATCTGTGTGAAATTTCGTAAGTATTATGCATAGATGTAAAAAACTTTTTTTACGTTTTTATATCTTTAAAAAACTGCGTTTTTTTACGTTTTTTTAGTTTTTATAAAATAAAAAAGGAAAAAAACGTAAACCATGGTTTGACGTGGACTGCACATAAATATTGAGAAATTGCCGTTAGTTACATGCCATAAACATCACTATATAAAAGGTAATTCATTACTTTTTTGATTTTCCTAGTTAGGCATATGTTCAAATTTTTAAGACATTGTCTATTCTTAATTTTTTACGGATTTAAATTTTCTTGTATTGATAATTATAAACAGCTGACAGTGTGGCTGTATGTGACCTGAAAGTACTTGTTTATATTTGTATGGAGTCTATGGACATACTTTAGAACTTTAGATCAAGTCTAGTTGTAATAAATTTTTTTAGTGTTATGGAATGAAGGCATGGTAATATATATGCAAGCTACGTGTACGCTACTAACGTTTTTTAAAACTTTTTTTACGTTTTTTATTTTTTGGGAAAAAACGCGTTTTTTAACGTTTTTTATTTTTGGTAAGAACGTTTTTTTCATCAATGGTATTATGATTAATTGTGATAGACAAAGAAAGCAGGATATTGCATTATTATTCATGTTCTCAGATATCGCGCAATTATGTGCAATAACGAAATATTTGACTCGTTAAACATTGATCTAAAAGGGTTACATATAATAAAGTTTTGAAAATTTTCCTTTGCCTAACCTGCTTAAGTCGTCTCCATTTTGCTCGTCTGTTTTGAAACCAAGTTTTGACCTGAAACAAAAATAATGAAATTTATCAGAACTTAAACCGATCGCCCTTCAAAAATTCATTTGAAATTTTAGGCCCTACCAATCGTCCGTCGAATGCACATGTATAAATAATAATTAAATTATAATACCACACATTCTACAGCCTACCGCTGTAGTATAGATAAACCACATACAACTCATGCACTAAGAAGCGACCAGATTTTCTCAAAACCTTTGTAAAGCTAATAATTAATAATAATAACCTCCGACAATTTTTATAGCTGTGTTATGGCCGGTGTCCGGTCTTCGAGACCGCTTTACAGGTTCCTGGCAGGTCATTATTAATCCTTTCAATGGTTAATCATATCTTTGCTATTGACAGCGCCAGTCGGCAGCAAGCAAACTTCGATATAAGATTAACCTTCCATGGACCCAAGGGGATATTCATCATTACTTGACTGACCTGGGCTTTGAACCCAGGCCACTTGTAGCCGAGGCGAACACTGTAACCGTTACGCTATATCTCCTCCCCAAGATATCCACTAGTTGCTCGATGCAGTGCTCCTTTCATAGCATGCAAGGAAATCGTTTATAGAAATATACAAATTCGATCTGACAGAGTTGTTAGAACACCGACACAGTGAAATAGATCTGTATCAATGGACAATACAGCGTTCAACACTTGAAATGAGCGTAATTACATTTTAATATTATCCTGCATGGAGCGGCAAAATGTTATGACAAGTGTCAATAAAACAGTAACGGTAGAAATAAAGTCAAGCTGACATCTAGTGTATAATTATACTCAGTTGTTATTCTTAGAGCATTTTAAGAAGACTGCTCCGTCATACTTGAAATTTATGGCTTTAATTGCCTTAATTGATCAATTAGAACATTAGATTAACGGCATTTAATTGCATCAGGTGAATTAATGAAATTAATTTGAATTACAAACTATAAAGTGCTGATATTGATTGCCGCAATATTACTTAGAAATGGCAATTCCTGTGCCAATAATATAATCATCACGGCAGTAACTACTTTAAAATGCCTCTCCTTGGCATTGTATAACAACGCATTGTTTTATATTGAGCTTGATTTAATTTCAATTTTATTCCGAAGTGGCATCAATTCTAAGAATCTATATCTGAAACGAGAGGTTAGAAAAGGAATGAATAGTTAGAAATTCTGTGGCTTATTATTCTAACGATTAGGACTTATTCTAATGGTTAATTCTAATATTAATTCTAATGATTATTTCTAATAATTTTAATTATAATTACTTAGAGTAGACCGAACAGTACACGTAAGAGTACACTGTAGTAGTAATGCAAACAATTTAAATTGTGACTGTTTGAATACATTTATTTCATTCAGGTAATTTTTTCTAGAATATTGATCACAAAATGAATGTTTTAATGGTTGCATGATTGTATGCATTATTCCTCTAAACAGTTTTGCCAAGTACAAAAGGCAACGATTACTAATAACCATGGAAAGGAAGGAAGGAAATGCTGAAAACTACAAAAACAGAAACCAAGAAAGGAAACCATGTAGCACATGCGGTATATCATGTGTGTAACTAAAGGAACAAAAAGAAAAGTTTGCAGGCCTAATGTACTGTGTATATTTATGCTCGATAAGTGCTTCCTCGATAAGTAACTATATAGCATTCCTTTGACCGAAAGGTTAATCCTGTCGTAAGGCTAAGCCTTTACCAAGTCTTAATGGCGTTTTAATTCATGAACATTTGGCTTTGATGTGATTTAGTATTGCTTCTTCAATTGCTCGTTATGTTACATAAATATTGTATACCTTTTTATATTCAATTTTATTATATTATATCTCATCGTACCTAATATTGCATTGCGTACAGTGGTGCCATATTGTTCTGCTTATCGTTGTAGTACACATTCTAAGAAGGGAAAATCTACTAAAAGTGGTCAAATAAGGAATAATGGAAGGAAATAGAGGTAAAGGCAGACCGAGATTATGAATGTTAGATGATCTAAAGATCCACTCATATATGTACATGAAAATGAAATATGTACATGAAAATGAAAGCCGAAGACAGAGAAGAGGTGATACATTATATTCCATGAACATGCCAGTAGACAGTGCACTAAGAGAGAGGGAGAGAGAGAGAGAGAGAGAACCTTATAGTTCAATTTTGTTTTACTTGGTTGTGTTATACATGTATAGCATTATAGAAAGTCTCTATAGCGTAGGGGTAACGTCATGAAGTTTTAAATGACAGATCCTGAGGTGAATTGAGCTCTCGCGGGTTCGAATCGCTGATCTGAGAGTAAATTCTCGGACATTCACTACAATGGTTATACGGAAAATGGACTAAATTGCCTAAAGGTTTAAACATGTGGTATAAAAAGTGATAGATATCAGCATAGTTGATAATTTCACTATAATACGTGTTTTACTTTTTTGTACTGACCTGTCTCTCAGTTAGTCTCAGAGATTTTGCTAACTTCTTCCTCTCGCTGGGGGACATGTACTTTTGACTGTCGAACTTCTTCTCTAACTCAATCGTCTGCTCATTGGAGAACCTCACCTGACCACCCTTCCTCTTGTGCATGGGTCTCGGTAGAAATGGACCCCACAACATTGGCCCCCTTGACATCCCGGCTGGCCCTAAAATTCAAAACTTTTGAATTTATTACAATTATTATAAATTTGAATTATTATTTATTCATTTATTTTTTACCTTCAGTTTTAAAATATTTAAGTCTATTATGACGATAATTACGGTATTTTGATAAATTATGGTGATGTAACATTTATTATTATCAATTAAAAATACTATATCGAAGTAACTGTTCCAAATATCTATCCTGAACCACATGGCATGACTATAATCCTTTCAGAAAATTGCGAAGTGCCTTACAGATAGAAGCTTGGGGTGGCTCATTAAAGATAACCTGTACAGCTTTCCAAATTGGTTACATCCGTTGGTAAAGGGCTAAAACTACTGTAATTCTCATTTCTTATCATATATTATAAAACAAAAGCTGTCAAATCAGGAGAACATGGAGGATTTCTACAAGATTATAGTCAAGTTCCTCAAGATTGAAAGTCAAAAGTTGATGTGAATCGAGTGACGTAAGCTATGCTTCAGGTAGCCAAAGCTGTGAACCAGATTTGTGGGATATTGCGAGGCCTCTAATTTTAAAGTCTAGTAAAAAAAACTCCGGGATACAGAGACTCCGGGAGGAGTCTGCTACTTAAATGAGAACATTAGATCGATAAAACTCTCCAGAAGCTGTACAATCCTGTGATATGTACACTGGGTTGGCATCAAACAATAAGGTTGTGGCACAAGAAAGGGTATAACCGGACGTGTGCAGCTCGTATAGTCGTGAAATTTTGAGAAAATGCGTAGAATGTTCCTAAAAAATATCTTGGTTATTTACATCGCAGCATACAAAGGGTGCAAAAATTATGGGAAATGTTCTCGAGGGGTGCCATTTTTTATGACGCAGTCTGTACATATATATATATATATATATATATATATATATATATATATATATATATATATGTATGTATAATGAATATATAATATATATATATTATATATATATATAATATATTAGATATATATATATGGCCTTTATGGCTACATATATATATATATATATATATATATATATATATATATATATATATATATAGTACATATATATTTGAATATTCATGTATATACATACATAAATATATAAAAATAATTATATATATATACATATCTATTATCTATATACAAGCATTAGCTAATGAAAAGGTTTTAAAACTTTACTGATCCTAAGATGGTGAGTTCCGTTTAAAGGGAGCCAATTATATAGTAAAATATCGGACATGCATTGGGCAGGTATCGTGAATAATTAATCGTCAACTGCTCAACGTTTTACATACTTCATATAAAAAGTGATAGATATCATTATGGATGAAGATTTTCCGTAATATATGTTTTGATATGTGCTAAATACTAATTATGAACTTGCAGGACGATGAAGCTATTGATTAATATTATATATTTATTTTGATTAATTAACTAAATGGAGCCAATGACACTGGAGATTTGTGTTTACGACTATGGATCAATACACAAGAAGTTTAAATCCCAGCCTCTCCCGTCACTTCTGCCATTTCTATAGAAGAAACTTTGCGATTTACGTGAGCTTAGCTTTTAGCTAAAGGATAGGGGTTTAGGAGGCCCACCTCATTATAAGCTGAATCCCCAAGAATAATGGTAGGCTATATCAAAAGGAATGTGATAATAAGTTAAATATCCACTCATATGTGGGCATGAATAGGAAAACGGAAGATAAAGATGAGTGAAGGCGTTATATACCATGGATCTGCCAGGAGGCAGGGCAATAAGAGAGAGAGAGCTTTTAGCTTATAGCATTTATCAGCTTGAAATTGTCCAAAGACATACACCTTTATTAGACAAATCATATAGAACACTGCTATCGTCATATATGATTAATTTACATTGTTATCTAAAGAGGCCATTAATCTGTGATAAGAGTAAGTTATCGTTAATAACTTCTATGATATAGGCACAACAACAATTAAGAGTATGTTATACGCTATATGAAAAAGGTTATTAAATGTATTTGATAAGCTCTACTGATTAATCGCGCGGTTATACGCAATCTAATCTGCTAATTGAATTTGTATAAGTATTGTTCACTATTTGATCAGCGATCTAAGCGCAACTATGAAGGGATATCAGAGTAGGCCGTCACAATGCTAACGTAGAAGATACTATGTCCATTGATGTACTTAGCATAAAAATAGTTGAGAGGAATTTAGACACTTTAAGGGCATTGTGCTTAACAGCATAAAATTTGAGACTAAATTTGAAAATTAGGCGTAATTCATAAGAGAGTAAAGATAGTTGTAGGCAATATATGGACTGCAGAAGGCAATTCAAAATCGCCTCAGATGCCCTTGTAATTTTACATATTACGAGCCGAAGTGGTTTTGAATAAACCGATGGTATTGCTAGTTAAGAACTTATTTAGCTTCATGCCAGTAAGATCTTGTGAATTGAAGTTTCGCACGCTGTCGGGTGATAATCGTGAATTTTTATTATTAATAATCAAGATTGCAAGCATATTAAGCTATTTAAAATTAATCTGCCTTAGGAGATAAGTAAAACCTGGCTTCTACAATAAATATTCACATGGTAGATCTCGCAGAATATGGTGATAAAAATGTATGGGTAGTTCTTGGTATTTTAATGAGATTTAATCTCTCTCTAGCGTTCTGCCTAGAGGCAGGTCCAAGTTACATGTTCATATTCAGAATTTGTTTCCACTCTCCAAAAAGCTCTCCATTCATAGATTAACAAGTGAATCCCGTCACAAAAGGCTACGTCTTATCTATATCTTATGTAGCCCAGAGCTTGGAAAAATATGGCTTCTGATGTGGTTTCCCATTGCCTTCCTCAGCTCGTGCTGTATCGTCTCTTAGGGCACGTTCAGTCAACGTTTGGACTATTCTTCAGTGCCCCGGACACAACTCGGAAAACATCAACATCATTACCAAGTCTATTCTATCAGAAGCTTGTTCAATATTTTATGTACCCATATATACATATACTATTATGCATGTTTACATATACATGGACATATACATAGACATGTACACATGTCTATACATATACATAGACATGATATTTTACATATAATTATAATAGATATTTGACATATACATATACATGTACACATACTCAGTGGTTAAATTGGGTGGCTCAGGGGAACTGCGTTCCCCTAGTTCTCATTTTTCCTGAGGTGCGTTCCCCTGCTAGGGGCTCATATTAGATACTAGGAGACCTGGAAATACATTACGTGGGGCCCGAAGAATTCCGACCATTCCCCTAGCTCTGAATTCCTACTTTAACTACTTCATATACATATGCATATCATCATGTATAGATATACATGTACATATGCATATCATCATGTATAGATATACATGTACATATACTGTACATATCATCATGTATAGATATACATGTACATATACACACATACAGTATATATACATACATATATATATATATATATATATATATATATATATATATATATATATATATATATATATATATATATACAACTATGCATGTACATTTACATATACATACACTCATACTATTCATATACACGTATATGACAGTCTTTTCAGCGATACTGGTGTTCGGATTATAATATATGACAAGACGGTTCGACGGTTAACAAAGACTATACGGGGATTGTTAATTGGAGATACTTAATTGATGCAATCATCTTCAAATATGTTTACTTAACATCAGTTTACAACTTTCGCAGAGATTAAAGGAAACTGGCAATAATGAAAGATTGTTAACTTCAATCTCTGACAAATAATGGAGGAGTGGTGGGGTCTAAGATTTAAACTCTTCACTTTTCAAAGAGATATAACTGTTTTCTAAACGATTAAAATTTCTGAATTGGACTTTAAGATATCAAAGTATCGGAAAATTTTCCGACATTTGATACGTTGTTGACAAATAAATTTAATTATTTGGATTAAGTTATTAGACAGCAAATGTTAATTAATTTTTGCTATGCTATTCCTACAAAGGCAAATCTACATGTAGAGTTACATATTATATCGTATGAGATTCTAGCTTATGTAAAACCTTACAGCGATTTCGTTGCACGACATGTTATTTTGTTACAATTTTTTTATAAAAATTCCGGTATAGAAATACATTTACAAAATTAAATAATATATATTTTCCTAATTTTAACTTTGCTTTACCGTTAAATTTGGTTTCATTTATTTCTATTTATGCACAAATCTCACCAGGGGGTAGAAATCCCGTTTGATGACGATTGAAGATGGACAGATCAGGCGGATACTGAGGTAAGGATGACATGGGATTGTATCCGGTCAACTGGCTGACAGTCGGATGATCGCTCAAGTGTCCCGGAAGTCCTGAAGGAGAACCTGGAAGTAGAAGCCTATCCATCCGCCTAGAAGCCTGGATACCCGGATCCGTTAAATACGCCGGAAGTTCCATGTGCCTACCGCCCAGGAGTCCTGATGTCATCCAAGGATGTCCGAAGGACGGTCTCTGTATATTTTGTAGGAACGAATGACGCGGGAGATCAATGCAGGACAAGACTCTCATTGGATCGCCGTACTCGGCTGGTACTTGGGACTGAGATATCGCGCTGCTTTCATTCCCAATGTGGCTCATTTGAAGAGCGTTTGATCTGAATATTCTTGACTCAATGTTTCTAGCGAAGCTCTCGTCATCTCTGCTGATTTTAGCAGTTATCGAAGCGGATGACACATTTTCAGACTCGGGAAATTGGAAAAGATTCGTCGAGTGGTAGCCGTAAAAGGCGGAAGATACTCGTGAAGGGAGTTTGGAGGACTGACTAGAGTTTGAACCACAGTTTTCTGGCGGGGTACAGGAAGGAGAGACCAACTCCTTATTGTATAAGTTGTGGCGAGTTGACTGTAAGCTGTCCCCAAACGATTCATCCAATTTGGAAGATTCTCGACTAGACAGGTTTAAATGGTCGGAATTTGATTTATGAGATTCAAGAGATCTTCGGTTATGCGACAAAATCTCTGACTTGCTTTCTTCAATCGGTTTTTCTGCTGTATCCCATTTTCTCTTTAAAGGTAAAATCGAATCCAACTTCGAGCGAATACGATTGAATCTGGAATCTTCATAAGCTTCCACTGTTTGTTCAGACTTAATACAGGCATATTGAAGAGGTCTATGCTCTTCTGTAGAAGTCGAAGAAGGTGTCGGTAAATCATTGAATTCATTTCGATCTTTTCTACCAAGAATACCATCTATTGTAAAAGACGGCTTACTAGAAGGCTTTGCAATTTGTCCCTTACTCTCTACAGGTTTAAAATTAGCAGTTAAATTACAATAAGAGGAATTAGGAATTTTCTTCTGGGTTTGTTCCACTTCTTCCTTATAGGAAACAAGGTTCTGCAAATTTAACGAGGGCAAAGGTTTTTCATCTTGTAACTCCTCGTTCCTCGATTCTAAGTTAAATATATCTGTTGAAGTGGACTTTATGAATTCAGCTAAATTTTTTACGGTACTAGACCAATGGTAACTAACATCATCCTTATTTAGTTGCCCATTTGACCCAACCTGCCTACCTTCCTTTGATTTTTTCTGAGTAGAATTTAAGTCTACTTTCGTTAGCGTCCGGTCTTCCTCCACATATAGCTTTTGATGACCTAACATTTCAAATGTTTTCTCAATAATCGACTAAACTCAATACATCAGTCGATTATATCACGAACTATGCAGTAATTGACTGAATATCACTTCTGCAACTTAAATCACACAAAAAGTTAATTAAATAAAATGACTTTTTACAAGTTTATAACTTAGCAACAGTTTGTTTCTCTTTAGTCATTAGCCGAGTCCTGATTGTAAAAACCCCGACATCGCCTTCAAATGAGGAATCGGCCGTTAAATGTTATTGATCTTATGTTCATCGTCGTTAAATGTTAAGGTGGACCTTAAACCCTTCTGATTCCCAATTCTTTTTTCAGCAAATCCTAAATATCCACAACTATGCTTATTTATTGTATTTGGTAAAACTGAAAACCAACACTTGAGCGCTATCAGAGAATCGGATACTAGAAAGCTTGCAATTGTTGCAATGAATTAACTGAAACAAGCAGTGGATAGAATACTATGTCTGTTTTGTGAGATAAAGAAAACAATTAAGCATGGATATTGAAATGAGTTAGTATACAGTGGCGCAATCAGGCCCCCGATACAGAAACGCCGTTATCAGCTTCTGCGCTAATTGACAACGGAAGCGAGATGTTTAGAGTTTGGAGTGCGCATGATTTAGAAGTTATATCGGTTTCAATGATCTAACAGACCAGTTGCTCGCGTTGGTAAACTGTGCTCTAAGAGAGACACTGTGGCAGATGGGTGTGGTGTTACAATTATAAATACAGAACTGAGGGGTATCCACTCTTATCTTATCCCTTACACGACGCCTCGCATCCGCTAGATTCACTTCCTTTCATAACTGCTGCTATTAAATGCCAACAATAACGCACTAATGCATTAGAGTCAGTTATGGTAAACATTCTTTTAACGTAAATTTTTAAACATTTAAAATTATGCGAACACACACAAGGCTAACAAATAAGCTCATGCAATTAGGCGAACCGTTTCAGGTAGGACAGCACCTTGCTAATCGTAGTGCGATTCTTCGTTTCCAATGGCCTACTTTAGTTCTATTTAACATTAAGAAATTTTGTAGAAAGGAAGTTATGAGTAAAAACTACAGATAAATTAATAGAATTTAATAAAAAAAGAGAACATTACAAAATTCATGAGAAAACTTATGTAAATTAAAGTTAGAAATCTCATCTCATAGATCTCTCATTTCAGAGACATCTCATCTCAGAGACATCTCATCTCAGAGACATCTCATCTCATAGATATCTCCTCACAGAGACATCTCATCTCATAGATCTCTCATCTCAGAGACATCTCATCTCAGAGACATCTCATCTCAGAGACATCTCATCATAGAGACATCTCGTCTCACAGATATCTCATCTCAGAGACATCTCATCTCATAGATCTCTCATCTCAGAGACATCTCAGAGACATCTTATCTCAGAGATTTCTCATCTCATCTCAGAGACATCTCAGAGACATCTCATCTCAGAGACATCTCGTCTCATAGACATCTCATCTCAGACACATCCCATCTCATAGATCTCTCATCTCAGAGACATCTCATCTCATAGATCTCTCATCTCAGAGACATCTCATCTCATCTCAGTGATATCACATCTCAGAGACATCTCATCTCAGAGATCTTTCATCTAGTCTCAACGACATCTCATCCCAGAAGCATCCCATCTTAGAGATCTTTCATTTCATCTCAGAGGCAACTTATTTCAGAGACGGAAGCTGCGCTATACACTAATCATATTGATCATTTTGTTTATTCAATAATTTACTTATATTTGTTTAACATTGTCAGGTTATTTTAAAAAAATCAAATACGTAATTAAAATGTCATGCAGTCACGCACTTTTATAGGTTTTGTAATAAAACAGAAAGTTACATTGTTTTTAAAAACCAGTAGCACACATATTGATAAAGAAGACTTCAAAACCACCATCTTATAAATTAGGCCTACTCTCTCCGATGTTAAGATAATTGCATGCCCAAAGTACATTTTCCTACACGAGTCTGCTATTGCACTCAACAAAAAGCCGGCAAATCTAAGGTTAACGTCAGTTTCCTCACTAGAAAGCGATGTCAGTAAAAGTAATCCGTTGACCCACAAGGTGATACATCAAAGAGTTTGCCTTTAATAAACCGTAATTAAGAGAAAAATGGCGTCTTGTAGGTGGTTTACTGTGGACATCCAAAACGTCTGAGTAGTCGCCTCTTATTACATTAGTGCATTTTACGGTTGATCTATTGATCAATTGATCTCTACATCAATTGCCGAGGAGTTTGAATTAGAATGCATGGATAATCTCATTTACAATAAAAATTCAACTTCTACTTATTACACCTTAAACAATATAAGTTTAAAATTTTGTTGTTAAAATATTCATTTAACTGAACGAAGCATATTTTGAAATTGCTGTATGTTTCCGTTTCTTGATTAACCAAAATGACTTAGGTAATGGCACAGTGAGTTGGGCGGATTGAAGAGATTATGGGAAGCTGTGTGGGTTCGAACCCTAGATATTTTCAAGCAGCAGTTGACCATTTCAAAGCAGCAGTGAAACGTTTACTATTTCATAGTGGAAGATTAATCGTGTGCAAACTGCCTCTTTGGATAACTAGGACATCAATAGTAATAAATTCATAAAGTTAGTCGAAGGAAAACAGAGTGAACTTGTAAAGTAATCTAAAGACCAAATCCGATGATGACATTGTTATAAAAATCACCTGCATCTGGGTAAAAGTAAAATGCAAGATTCAAAATAGCCTATGTATGATCATTAACCAAAAATGCGTAATACCGATTTATTACAATATTGTGATAGTTTATCTAATATGTTTTTATTATTTAATAGTGTAATATATTATTATGTAATTAGACATTCTGGCAAACTAAATAGAATCAGCTTCTAAGGGCCTCTACATTCAATCAATTTAACTATGAAGAATGTTAAACGGACTCATACTTGATAACTGTTATAAAAGCTAGTAAAGCTAATGTTAACGTCAGTTTCTCACTCGAGGGCGATGTATGTGACGGGCGAGCCCAGGATTTGAATCAAGCACATACTGATCCGCTGTCGAGTATCTCACCGACATCGCCACTAGCTCCAGCCAATATACAATAAAGTATGGCTAATATATAATGAAGAATAGCCAATACACAATAAAGTTTAGTTACTACGATACTATATATATATATATATATATATATATATATCTTTCTATCTTAGTGCACTGTCTACTGGCAGGTCCATGGTATATAACGCCTCCACTCTCCTCTGTCTGCCGTTCTGTTTCTCTTCATTTCCACATTTGCGTGGGTCTTTATAAGCCATCTAACATACCTATGTTAAATGATTTATATATATATATAAATATATATATATATATATATATATATATATATATATATATATATATATAGAGGCCCTATATATATTATATATATATATATATATATATATATATATATATATGTATATATATATATATATATAGGGCCATAAATATATATATATATATATATATATATATATATATATATATACAGTATATATGTATATATATATACATGTATATATATATATATATATATATATATATGCCAGACGGCTCTTCTAAAACCTAGACTAATTGGCTACTCTAATCTCAAGGGTATTTCGAAATCAACTTACAAAATAATAGTGCATTCCATTTACTATACATTTAATATAAAAATACCATTAAAGCTATAAACTTAGACTTAATCTATTTGTATAACAAAAACCTTCGTATGAATTTAAAAATTACGCTCAAATAACTGTATCGTTGATTTAGAAGAACAGTGAAACTAAGAAGTAACATTGCAACAGTTTCAGAGCTAATTGCTTTATCTCAACTAGCAGCCATTGATACCAGTTCTTTGAGGCTTCTCATTGGTTAACGGCTCCCATAGAAGCGACCATTGCGGTAACGTAGATCTAAACATACATTTTCCATACAGCACAGAACTACACGCCCACCAAACTTTTATAATTTATCGAGTAACTAAAATACTTATACTTCGCTGAAATGACAATTTTAACGTCAGTTTCCTGGTAATACTGTCAGGCATTCTCATGGCATTAGGTACCAAATCTTTATCAATTTAATTACAATTGTCCAAGGCGTCTTCGCCATTTTTGCGATAACGCAGTAGCGTCACAAAATTCTCCCGGGGTACCTGAAAATCGAACTTAGGAGAGTACCGTACGGTACCCCAGCAAGTTGCCTTTTGCATCATAGGTCAGAGGGGGAAGACCCCCTGCAATTGTCGATTTTGTTATAACTTAGAGGCCAACATAAAAGCTGGATCAATATAAATATTCATAAGCTGAAGACTGCCATAAAATACTTTGAAATTCGTTTGTTAGAAAATAGTAAATTTAATTAAATTACAATTTTAATCAATACAATATCAGTGCATCTACTTTTCATCAAAAGAAAAGCTTTAGAATTTGTTTCCTCAACCGATGAAGTTGAGTGAAAGAGCAGAAATAAAAGATACGATAATATTGAGTGGTGCAATAATTGTAAAACTTTGATGAGTGAAATAAGTTTGAAAGGTCAAAATTCCAAAAATACTCAACTAACAACAACAACAACGATTAGAATGCTACTATCGTCAATGACAACTGAACGAGCGCTACATGTATCGAATCAAATCTAAGACGATGATGAGCAAAAATTAAAAGAATCCAAAAATGAAGTTTAATTCAAAAATCACTCGAAAGATTCTTCAAAGCTTGTAACAGCAATACAATTAGTGGACACATAAGACATTTCAGACCTAGAAAATGCTATATCACTTTATGCCTGTCAATGCAAGATCGAAGATGTCCTCAGTAGTGGGCTTGACTGACAATAGCAATAAATGTGGAGCTTGAACCCTTTAACTGATAGAAAACTAAACAGATCATGTTAATTTATCAGTCACAATGAGGTATATTTTGCTGTAAGCTAAGTAAGTAGGAAATCATTGCGACATAGGCATTTGAATTGAAATACACTTTCGGCACCACGACATTACCACACTACGATATTACGACACTACGAAACTGCGACACTATGACTCTACGACACTACGATACTACGACACTACGACACTGCGACATTACGACACTACGTCACTATCAAACTACGACACTACGACATTACGACACTACGAAGCTAGGACACTATGACACTAAGACACTACGATACTAAGATACTACGACAGAGCGTAAATTCAGATTGTTGTGTGGACAACACTAGATTTCCTACATTGTTGATAGAATGTGTACTGCAGCAGGGTTATAGGTGATGAGCATACTGGAGATCAACTAACGCCCTTAGAATAGGGCCGATAGGCCATCCCTAGGCCTATTTAACCTATCCGGTTCTCCAAATACTGTGCCGGTAATGAGTAAATTATCTCTCTCTTTCTCTCTCTCAGTGCACTGCCTACTGGCAGGTCCAAGGTATATAACGCCTCCACTCATCTCTTTTTCTGTTTTCGTTTTCATGTCCGCATACGAGTGGTTCTTTAGATTATCTAACGTTCCTTTTAATATACCCTTAATTTTGGGGATTCTGCTTTCACGAAGTGGGCCCCCTATGCCTTCCTCGGCTTCGACTAACATTTTACTGGGTAGTGGCGTTATTCCCTGAGAAAACTATCCTGTTTACCCAAATTAATTATAATAAAATAAATTATATGTAAATAAATTAGTACAGGTTATATGAGATCGTCAATCAGTTCAATACTTCAATAGAAAAGTCTTCAAATACTTCTATATTAACTACTTGATACTTTTGAGCCTCGTCGATTGATACCTTGAGTCTTCATAATTGTAATTAAGGCATTATAGTGATTGTACAAATGAGTAGCTCTATTTTTGCCATAGTTACAAGAATTTACGTAATGATACTCTGTGGCATTATGACAGACGAAATGATCTCTATATGGTTTTACAACACATTTAGATAACACACGTTAGCAGATAAAAATTATAATCCGAGATTATCTAGAGATAGTTTATTTACAACGGCACTTATGTATAGGCCCATTTGCTCTCTCTCTCTATATATATATTTTTGTATATTGTAATATGGTACTAAAATACTGTTCGATTAGAAGTAGTTATCGTAAAAAAGAAATTATATTATATATCGTAAACTTTAAATATATATTTAGAAATTACGCTAGGGAATTGTTGAAATTAAGTGATCGTAGGCGTAATAATGTAAACCAATCGGTGCATAAAGTAATAATTTTAAATTCTAATTTCAAATTACGAGGCTATGTAAGATGTTCTGTGTATCTTTCAAGATTGGTGGCTCGTTGAATTGCTGGTACAGAATCTCTCTCTCCCTCTCTGTCTCTGTCTGTCTATCTCTCTCTCTCTCTCTCTCTCTCTCTCTCTCTCTCTCTATATATATATATATATATATATATATATATATATATATATATATATATATATTACTGCATTGCCTACTGGCAGGTTCCTTGTATTTAACTCCTCCACTTTGTATCCTCTATCTTCCGTTTTCCTCTCATGTCCACAATCCACATACGAGTGGATCTTTAAATCATAACATTCCTGCTATGCCATTATTCTTGGGGGATTTTGCTATATATATATATATATATATATATATATATATATATATATATATATATATATATATATATTTATATTTATATTTATATATATATATGATATATATAGGCATATTTAACCTATAGGCCTAATGGCCTATAAATGATCTTAGATCTATATTATAGTGTATTGTTAATTATTATTAATTACTGACAATGTCTAAACATTTATGAGTTAATCACTTTTATCAACAAGCGTTTGAAGTGCCATATAGCAGCAAATGACAGAGACTCTCATCATTAATGCAGTAGAGAAAAGAGTTGTCATTATTTGTCATTATCATTGACAAGACAAGAAACCTGAATTATCCTTATCTAAGCTATCAGCGATCGTCTTATCCAGCCAATGTCTTGTCTAATAAGCTCTATACATGACTTTATATTGAAGATAAATTGTTCAATTTCTCGCCACTTCAAGTGTACTAATAAGCAATTTGATCATGGGACAATCTGTTCTGATATGAATGTTGTTAATCGGAAAATATTTCTGCTGCTATGAGATAGTGAGTGAAATAAATTACATACGCAACATTTGAGCTGTGTCAGAAATTAGATTCTGATAATAATTATTAATTATTCAATACACATATATTAAGTAAAAATTCATGAACTAATTTTTATTATCACAATAATAATTTAATCTTCTAGCCTACCTAATCTCGAGGCAGGCTGAGATTAGGTAGGTTAAATGATTTAAAGACCCAAAGTTTTCTTAGGGATTGACGCCCCTGCCCAGTAAATGTTAGTGGAAGCTGAGGAAGGCATAGGGGACCCACGTATTCATAAGTAAAATCCCCCAAGTGTAATGGTTTATCATGTTAGATGATTTAAAGATCCACTCGTATGGGAACACGAGGAGAAAACGGAAGACAGAGAAGAGTGGAGGCATTATATACCATGGATCTGCCATTAGGCAGCGCACTAGGAAGGAGTATTATCTATGAGCAGTCACGTTTAAACATAAACATCTAATAATATAATCAATGATTTGTCTAGTTATTCAAAGTTGAATCTACATGCTGCAAACCGAAGGTTTTGAGTTATCTACTGCTCGAGGATTTTCTAGAATACTGAAATTGTTTTGTGATAAATATTTTCATTTCACTTGCTGTTTGTAGCACTGATATATTATGTAACAGCCATCTAAGCTGGACACCCTTCTCTATAACCTTTGATTCGCTTCATGGTTTGACGCAATTGTTAATGATGTACATGTATTTAGTATTAAGTCAACAAATCATTAGGCATTCCTCACTCGAGCGCTGGGTTACGTAACTGGTGCACGACCCGTATTGCACACAGTTAAGCCATTTAGTATTTATTTTACAGTATGACCGCTTTTGACTTTGTGTACCTTGCAATCATGTTTATTTTAATGAGATGAATTCCAGAGAGGATTTAGTGAATCTTCGCTGTAATCACCATTATCATCATCATCTTCTTCTTCCACAGAATCTCAGTTTAGCTAGGGTTGGGATATCAATAGCCCTCCAAGCTTTTCTATTTGTTTACAAAATTGTAACAATTTCTGGAGCCTATGGGCCATCCAACCGAGATATAGCGCCGGGGAGACACCAGTACTAAAGGATAAATAAATAGATAAATAACAATTTAACGTCCGGTTCCTCTCCAGAGACAATATCAGGGACGTCAAAAATAAAGCTGTAGATATTTTCACAAATTTGTCAAAGGATTCTTAATTTATTAGATTAAATACAGCATGCTTAACGTAATCAATATGAGCACCACGACATGCTTCAGGATTTCAGACGTTTCCGTTAAATAATCAATACAAAATAGCTTCAGATTTATCTCTATTCTTCTTGATCAGTGCATCAAATATTCCCTGATTTGACCCCGCTATCTTCATCATATAATGTTGTCAGGAACTCCTTAGCTTACAAATTTAAACTTGAAATGGAAACTTACAAATTGTCATCCTAAATCCATCCGGCAATTCACTATTAAGCAATTACAATGGAGTGAAAATGTGTTGAAATGTTCTGCTGCATTTTTCTAGGGTTGGCTGCAGTTTCCTCTAAGAGAACAGATTGCATGGAAACTCAATTCCAATGCTGTTGAACTATGGAAAGGTTTGATTTAAGGATTCGACTTCTGCTCTTCAGCTTCTCGATGCTCTCTCTTGCAGCTCTTTGAGTGTCAATGCAAATACACTAGGATTACTATGAAGCAAGATTTGATTTCACAATTAAAATATCTCGACTCACGTTATGCTATGTTTTCTCGATGATATTGATTACTTTTTCAGAAAACTGCAATTTATTTCGAATACTGTACCATTACCATACCATTTCTTTTAATTCATGGTCGCAGCTGATGTAGGCCTATAAGTAGTTTATATATTAGATATATTTTCCCGGATATACTTCCTAGGTGGTCACCCATCCTTGTACCAACCCGTCGCGACGTAGCTTAACTTCGTTAACGTTACGTTACGTTACGTTAACGAAGTTGACAAGCAGCTTCACCGCATGCGCTAAATCCCGCCCCAATTTAAAATTAATGCGTGATTTATAAGTAAAAATTGATGGGAATAGTGGGATATCAAAAATAGATTGGTACTACCAACGCACGTCTTTGCTACACAACGGCAGGGATTAGCCATAAGCCGATTAATGCAACCTATACTCCCACAGTCAGAGAAATTCTGTACTTCGGTTCAGCTTTCTCTATCGAGGCTATAGGGTTAACCCTTGAGTGACCCCATCAGCGCTCAGATTTATCCACTCCGAACCCCAGGGACCCTCATTCGCTCATTGTACAGCCTCATTCAATAGTCTATACTGGAAAATCAGGCTGTTAGCCTTTGCTGTCCTGGAGTCACGGCTACTTGAGGGTTTTCATAATTTGCAAATCATCACGCTCTAATATAAGATACCATGTGGGAAAAGGTTAGGATGACTCGTCACTTCAAGTTCAACAGTCTATGGTGTGAACTCCTATGACCAAGAAATAATTTATTTGCCATATAATCACTTGAGTGAGATTTTAGCACAATACAATACAGATTATCTGCAGTCAAGAAATAAATTATTTACCATTTAATCACTTGAATGAGATATTAGCAAAAATATTATTAATACAATATAGAATATCGTTAATACAAATGTAATTAGTACAACATAAAACATCATCTGAATAGGTTCTGAGTAGGTTTTTAGCATACAAATATTATTATTATTATTATTATAGGGATTATGTTCTGGACTCACTTCCAGTAGGCAATTACCTTCAACGATAGTAACTTTAACATAACGAAACTAGGTCAGAAAGCACAACTGCTTGTTTGAGACCCAGTTTCATTTAAAGCTTTTAAATGAACGAAATTAGTGGTAGATAGGTTAAATGTGGCATACGTTTCCGCCAAATTTCCTGAAGTCAAAATAGACCTGCTTATATTTTTCGTGATTTCAATATTTTTAGTCAACATACTGTAGGTTTAATGATGGATCAAGTATTCAACTCGCTTGGAAAAGTCAATCCAGTAAAAGTATTCCCGTGATACGGACGGATATAATATATATATATATATATATATATATATATATATATATATATATATAAATTAGTTTATATTCTTTAAGACTTTATTTTATTTTACTTCAAAGGTTACGTTTTCGAATTTAATTAAAGAATATCTTTGAGATTTTCATTTTTTAACTTAAATATTTAATTCATGTGGATAAAAATGTAAATATTGCTCAAAATGAATTCGCAAGCTTCATTTAACTTAACGTATATATGATGTATAAATCGCATCTTTTGACTTTGATGAAATGAAATAGAAATAACGTCTACAAAGTGTCTCTAACTATGGTTTACACCCTGGGATTTCACGTCACTGATATCGCTTTCGAAACTGACGCTTGCTTTAGCTTTTCAGCTTTTACTTAATTTGATATACATTGCTCTACTACAAAGCTCAAATACATGTGCACTGACCTAGTTCTAATTGACCTAGTTCTAATTGACCTAGTTCTAATTGACCTAGCTCTAATTGCTTAATCAGAACATCCGAAGAATCGCATGTTTCATTTTTAAATATTCATAATATTTTTCTTATTTCGTAGCTATCGCTATCATATGCAGACAATTAGCATCACCTAATTATAGGCATAATAAACTGCGTTATCATATCGGTAGATAATTAATTACTAAGTATTTCTTCATTCTTCACTCGTATTGCTGCACTAATCAGTTACAAGTATTATATAATAGATATAATAGATATAATAGATATAATAGATATAATAGATATAATAGATATAATAGATATAATAGATATAATAGATATAATAGATATAATAGATATAATAGATATAATAGATATAATAGATATAATAGATATAATAGATATTAATAGATATAATAGATATAATAGATATAATAGATATAATAGATATAATAGATATAATAGATATAATAGATATAATAGATATAATAGATATAATAGATATAATAGATATAATAGATATAATAGATATAATAGATATAATAGATATAATAGATATAATAGATATAATAGATATAATAGATATAATAGATATAATAGATATAATAGATATAATAGATATAATAGATATAATAGATATAATAGATATAATAGATATAATAGATATAATAGATATAATAGATATAATAGATATAATAGATATAATAGATATAATAGATATAATAGATATTCAGACATCAATTCGTTAAATTCGATAATTTTTGTTAATTAGTTAATTTGTATGTAATCGTTAATTGGTTCATATTATCCGATAGTGTCAGACTCAATGTAGACCAGACAAACGCACAAAAACTGCTCGTGATCTAGATAGGCGACTAAGTAAGAGCAGGAGTAAGACAGAGGAAAATCACCCCAGAAACCGCTTTTATTATTAATACTTTTTTAAAATTATTATTATTGTCATTTATTCATGAATACGTGTATATGGGTTATAAAAGATCTGCATGCTACATATCACAAGAGGCCATGACTTGGTAGAAGTGGTAACGGACTGAAGATTGGAGGTTAGAGAGTTAGAGAAGTCCGAGATTGAGATACTGGATGATTTGAAAATGAAATCTTTTATGGAAAAAGTGAAAAATCGGAGGTTAGAAATATTCTACTAAGTAAGCCTATATGACATGGATCTCTAAGCAAAATTAAGTTGAGGAAAGATTTCACAATATACAATCCTGTTTATTAAGCTGCTTGCGTTATTGGAAATTGCTGCGACAGGTATATATCGGAAGCTGTAAATCCATGTGCTAGGATAACAGAGCAAACGATCAGGGAGTTTAGATT
This sequence comes from Enchytraeus crypticus, assembly GCA_905160935.1. Taxonomy (NCBI): domain Eukaryota; kingdom Metazoa; phylum Annelida; class Clitellata; order Enchytraeida; family Enchytraeidae; genus Enchytraeus; species Enchytraeus crypticus. The sequence continues at coordinate 1,022,705 of CAJHZI010000873.1, read as the reverse complement.
AAGATAAGAGTCCCATTTACTAAACACCAGTGAAAGCCTATCCTGGTTGCTAATCTTTTAACATGTTGGAAGCACATACGTTCTGATAAACTAAATAACGAATGAAATTTTTTTTAAATATGAGTTTGGTAAGCAGCCAATCCTACTTTACTGGTTAAGAGCTAGTGATATTTATGGAAATTATAGAAAAAGAAGCTCAAAAAATCTTTTAATATTAGATTAGGTAATTTTATGGCCAAGGTCTCTTTTTCTATAATAACTCTGCCATATAAGTATTGGTGGCAGAATAGAGGAGAAACATGCTTCAGCGTCTTCCTTGGCTTACATACAGTTTTGTTAGTTTAGAAAGACAAGGCTAACAAGAAGCTGTTGTAGCTCTTAGAGTGAGAAAATAGCCCACAGAATATATAATTCTGTTTTAAAAAGCTTACTTACACTGCAAGCAAATTGTTGATGTATTCAACAACAAATTTCTTTTTCTCTCTCTTCAGCACATGTTTTTTCGATCGTTTGGGGTGAATCGATTTGTGGTGATATGTGATGGGGGACGTCCCTGTCATCATCCTTGTATGAGGAAACGGACGTCAAACCTTTATTATTGATTATTTATTATTATTGATACATGTAATGACTGTACAATAGTAACCCAGTAGTAGCCAGTTGAATTGTGATACCAGTTTGTTTAGAGAATGATGTTTTTAGAGAATATCAAGGAAGACTGCTCTAGGTAGCGTAAAAGTATGTATAGGCCTACAACTGGTAGGCCTATACATCTTTTTGCACATCTTTTGCACCACGTCTGTGAATTTTACATCGAAATACACCAACAATAACTGTAATTCAGATATTTTGGTCAGTTTGTTGGCAGCTTCACTGATACTTCAGGGTTTATGTTGAAGTGTTGTCAGCCTCTCAACTTGTTTGAATGGATCGACAGTTCTGTTTCCAAGTATTGACAGTTTAATCCTTGTCGTGGGCTGAAGGGTGAATTCTGCTTGACCTATTGACCTATTTTATGAGTGGATAAGCTATTTCTGGAATATTCATGTGGATTTTGTGTCAGGTCCAACTGGAACTGCTACCGTTTATCGAATCAACTTGTTGGCCTTTCCAGTTAATCTCTTCGCTCTTATCCACCTTTCCAGGTGCTTGCCTATCCAAGCTTTTGTTGTATCTAAAGAAAACATTCAAATCGACCGCTGGATATCTTTCAGTTATGCTTGAAACAATATCGACAATTCCACAAGTTGACAAAATGGCTGAAATACCGGCTTAGTTTAGTTACGTGAAAGTAAATAAAATTATATTTGGCATTTATGGTTTGATAACTTAAAATATTCTTGTTAAATTCATCTACACGTTCTCGATAATTGACTCCTAACATTAGTTAACTCATTGTAACATTTAATGCAACAAATTAAGATAAGAAAAATCTCAACAGTATCCTGTATGAATCCGCTTTTTGGAATATGCGAGGAAAGGTTAATGTCAAAAGCAGTTGTCGTTGACTTGACACATAAAGAGAAAACAAGTAGACAATTTTACTTTTAGGCACATTTTAAATTCCCTCTTGCTCATAATTTTAATAGTCATGATCAACTATTAATGCTATACTCTAGTATTATATTGTTGATATAGTTTATATTATTGATATAATATTAGATTAAATATTTTACTAATTATTTCATTTTAATTATTAGGAGAAATCGATTTAATGACTATGGGCCTAATTTCATTTTATATTCTATGCTACGAAGTTCTGGTCAGATTATTATTATGATTAGCAGTTTACCTTGAATTTATAATGACTTTTAGACGCCATATTGGTATATAGCTAGATATGATAGCGAGATTGTTATGATTTGGATATCGGGAATTGATGGGACAGTGTAGGATTTCCACTTGAAGACGGAGCAAGTGTTTAACAACGGAGCCCGCGCTCTCGTTAAATCCAAACACTTGTCCACCTGTTCATGGGAGCTCAAAAGCTCAACTTTTCCTTAAGTCTACTTTACAATTTGTAATCTTTAAATAGAGGTATTTTTAATTTTAGTAGCATATATGATTTATTAAGTGAGTAATAATAATTATAATAACAATAATAATAATAATAACCCCAGGTTCTTTACACCGGGGTAAAAAATAGTAATAATAATAATAAGAATAATAGTAATAATAATAATAATTTTAATAACTAGAATAATTATAATAATTATAATAATAATAATGGTTAACGTCCGTTTCCTCATCCAGTTATGATGTCAGGGACGTCCCCACAGCACACATTACTACAGATCAATTCATTCAGAACAATCTGAAAAAGAAATGTGCTGTGGAGCAGTTAAGTCTTAAACGAAAGCCGGTCCGGTGATCAAAAATGGTCAGGGTAAATTGATTATATCTATGGTGGGAAAAGGTAAGTCTTCAGCTTGCTAGAGAAAGTTTAATAATAATAACGTACTGTGAGTTTAAAGTTTGTGAAAGTAAAGGAGTTGCAACCAACAGGAGATTAAAATATTTAAACAACCAAAGCTTGACCAGTACAATATTACTCGAAAAATTCAAAAATTTAAACCTACCATCTGAAGCGATTAAAATTTGGGAGTCTGAAGCGATTAGGTGGGATTCAGCGCACTTAATATAGCTACGCGTCAATGAACGAAGTTAAGCTACATCGGGTCCGGTTAGTACATGAATGGGCGACTAATTTGATAGATCGAGTGTTGCCAGGTTCGAATGAAAAGAATCCTAAAGTATTGGAAAATTATTCATAGATCCGCGCTGGGTGCCGTCAGTGCACTATCAATGGCAACTGTTACTAATAACCATGGAGAGGAAAGGCGGAAATAACGAAAACGACAAACATATGGGTCCCTAATAAGCATCTCTACTTCCTGATCATTATGCTGTTAAAAAATAATTTTCAGGGCTGCGGGATCATTTGTGGTCAATATTTATGAGCATTCTATATAATATTTAGTGACTAAACCCAACTGTAACATTTTTTGACTCAACAATAAATCTGCATAAAGTTTTAGAAAGTTTCAGAATATATATGTCTTACATTTATACATCATTCCATGCAGATTTCGTAAAACATGCACTACACGGGTAGGTGCATTCTGTCTAGGTATTTTGTCGGCTACACTGTAGAATAGATCGCCGAAAACAGTACTAGTCGTAAGAGGCGATTAAGCATGAAACAAGAAGTCGAGTAATAAGAGAATCTCATCTCGAAACTTGTGGGAGAATTTTCAGCGAAGATTGAAAATATGCTTTAAATGTACATATTAAGGAAAACAAAATTTTTATTCTACTATTTGCTTTGATAAGGTTTAAGGAGGTCCATCGTGTGTAAGCCGAACTTGGTGCTAAGCAAATGCCGAACAATCAAAAGCGGAAAGAAAAAGTGAAATATTGGCTAAGTCATAAAAAATTCATCGCGATTCGATATATCGAACTTTCCTCAGGTAAATTCTTCCATCAAACCTTTCCTCATTGTTAAGTGGAGTTAGTGAAGAGATTGTTGACCAACCATTAAATGTTCTATGATTACTTGTATTTATGATCTTCTCAAAGCGACAGCAAATACAAGGATTGGATGCCGGTGATAATGTTGCAATTACAGCCGGCTTAACGCTAATTGCAGAGTAATCCACTTACAGTAACCCTTGCTCGGTTTCTTTAAATACTTGTTACGCGCTTGATCAACATTCTAAAGTAGCGCCGTACTGAGAGATTGTGTCATTTGTGTAGGATAAATCATCTGGGCGAGTAGGAATTTTTAGAGAAAAATTAAATGCAGAAATATTTCTGTTCAAAATGCGATACGGTGTAATAGTATGTTATGTTGATATCAGATCAGATGTGGAGAGCTTGTAAAATACTTTTGGCTTTATTTATCTCTAGCTGTTACGCCATTCTCTACACTTTCTTTAAGAATGGTGTGTCAGAAAACCACTTTTCATTAGTTATTTTTCTCTTCTGCTTTGGTAATTCGAATGCGACTTAAAAATCTTAATTTGCTGTCGTAAAACATACTATAGTATACCTTTTTACCAAGGATTACATATCAGTGATGATGAAAATGAATAGGGCCTATTTTTTAGTTAAGCAGAAACAAACATTTTCAAGAATTAACTTCAGCTAGATGCACTAATACTATACAAGAAATTTAGTATTAATGTTTTATATTTAACAAGAAAATCAATCAATTTAACATCAGAAAATAGATTTGTCACTGGTTCAATCAATCAATAAATGAGACAATAGGAATCTTCTGTAAAGCGCATAATGAACTAAATCTCAGAGATTATTTAGCAGGGCAAGAAATGACAACCCAGCCTGCCTATTAGATTCAGGTTCCTATTAACTCAGGTTCTGCCAGTGTTGATTGGATCATAAATATTTCAGAAGAAAAGGATTAGCGGTAAACTGGATAGTGATAAAATGTAAGAAATGGCAAACACAGCGCTAATGGTCTCAGGCGTTTATGACGTCTTTAGAATTGTATTATAATGGCTCGAGTGGAAATAAAGCAACAATTAATATAATGATATGCTTGGTATTAATTACACTTGCTATTTATTTAATTGAGAGGCGCGGCAATTACCTTGAAAATGAGAACATCGATAATACGTGTGCATAATGCTATATAATATTATACTAATTCATAATAATATTAGTAATGATGATAATAATAGCAATAGTAAACTAATAACAGTAACAACGTATTGTTCAAATCGTTTCTATCAAAACTCTGGGCTATTTACACCCGGGGTTTAAAATAATAATATTAATAATCTTCTCAGAGATAATTATAATCTAGACAATTAATTATCCTAATTTTAAATAATAATAATAATAATAATAATAATAATAACAATAATAATAACATAAATAGTAATAAAGGCTCAACGTCAGTTTCCTAATTCAAGAACGATGTCAGGAAAGTTCTCACAGCAAAAATCATTAAAATCAATTCACTAAAACCCTTTTTCAAAGATATCTGCTGAAGAGAATTAAGGTCCTAAACGATGCCGGTCCGGGAATCTATGAGGGTCAGGGTAGATACTGTATATCTGCGATGAGAAGAGATTTATCTTGAGCCTAAACGCACAAAAGAGCACTCCATTGATCAAAAAGTTACTCCAACTTTTGTCTTCACAAAAGGCTATTCGAAGAATCCTGAGGAACTAAAAATTACCCCATAGCAAAACAGTTAGGTCAGTTTTAGAAGAATCAATACTGCGAAGGTTATTTATTATTCATTCATTGTTTCAATATTTTACTTATTATTATGCTAATATTTATAAATTTATTTATTTTTAGTATTAGCAATTGTGAAGATTTGACTGCAAGTAGGCCTATAGATCCTTTAGGACTATATAGATTCAATGAGTTAATCAATGTAATGAGTGTGCTCACTACTGTTCTAATTATTCCTATTGTGTTCATATCCCTATTGGAATTTTCTATAATTAAGCCAAAATAAAATAAAATTATTAAAGGAAGTCCGACTTCAGCGTCAGAGTTCTAAAGAATTAAACTGCTACCAGAGATATCAGCAAAATTTATTGAGTCGCGGCAGAGGTTTAAAAGCCATCTTGCGAATCCAATAATTTCAGTTATTCTGAAATTCATTGAACCCTATAAGGGAATATATAAATGGCAATTAGAAAGTAATCGTTATCACTGATAATGAAAAGGCTATACCAACATATGGGCTACTAAAGATGCAGTAGAAGCAACAGTAAAGAAATAGTAAGAGAAGATGAAGACTGATACAAGGAAATTTGAAACCTTTGTTAAAATTCGTATATAGAAATTAAAAGAAGATACGTGTATAATATATAATTGAAATGATTGTATAAAACTCTCTGCTCCGTAGCAATACGACAATTAAGGTAGACACTTTCTTCCCTGATTATGTATAAGATTCTTCTTTACTCACAGCTCAGTTCGCCCTATATGGTGATTATGAATAGTATAAGCCATTGATTTTTGCAATGTTGTAATATTCATGTGGTAAATGTTATCGAAAACAATTTTTAGTTTTATCTCGCTTATATCTAGCCAATTAACTGCTTATGCTATATCTGTAATTTGTTATGCTGTGTCTGTTGGAATTTCTGTGCTGTAACTTTCTGCGGTTGTCAGATTGAACGAAAATAAACGAATATATTGTTATGTTTGCTACGTTGAACGTCGATAATTAGAAATAGACTAGTAACAATATAAGGTACTCTATATTAAAACAGGATGCAGGGTCAAGGTATAACGTTTATTTCTTGCGGGGGCAATAAAATATCACAGCCAATAACGAAACAAAACATCGTTTTAAACCATAGGTACTGTGTACATAGTACACATATACATAGCACAGCTGTAGTAATTCATAGCTACATGAGAACACTTCTGAAGGGTTACTGTAGAATCCCAAACAACAACAATAACGACGAATCCAAGAACATCTAACATCAGCTAACTAGTCCGAAGGCAAAGCCAGAGACTAAGAAAATCCTTAGACAGATACTATTCAGCCACTTGGACCATCACTCACCTTCATAAGAAAATGCAACTACGGACAAATCTGTACTGTACATTAACAATATGACTAAAACTGCAAAAATCACGCATTCACCCAGACGAATACTGCATATCGGAGTATATGATTATATTGGAATAAAGACAGCGCAAAAAGTGCATCTTTACTTTTTATGTAAGCACATACATGTACATGTATACTAGCACTTTACCAAAACATACGCATACAATAACAAAACAAACTTAAAACTACACATACATTACACCTGTACCTCGTTCAAGTACAACGCAATTAATAAGAATCTAAACTAACTAGATTTGGACTTAGACTATAGATTAAATTCTTCTTGCGTTCTAGGGACGAAAAATCTTGAGAATTTGTTTAAATTGCATTAATTTTTATCTCTAAACATATCCTAACACACGGTTACCTCTGGCGATTACTATTACGGTACTGCATCGATTAACTATAGCGAATTTTATCGAAATGGATATACCGTAACCAAACGTTAAATTACAATTAGTGCGAATAAATGATATCTCAGGAGGTTTCCGTTGTCTTTCCGTCCTCAGCTCCTGTATAGCTGACTCTTTGGACAAACGAAGTAGGCACTTGGCATATCCTACAGAAAATCAGCGGCATTAACAAAACGCGGAAAAATCAAGAATTAGATTGAACAATAAGTCATACAAACCAGTAACATAACATTTTCTATGCAATTGTGACGTAATGATACAAGTGATAGCGTCAATTAAAGTATATTTAATAAAATAATAAGTATATTAATTTAAGGTATAATCTTCGTATATTTACTACTGTCTACGACAACATCGAGCACTACTAAGACAACGTTGCGAAGTCGTACATCAGAAAATCATCCCGTAGAAAAGGTGTATGCAGTCATATCATGCATAATCAATTTGTACCATCGACTCAATTTACATCGACTGTCTTCAAAAGACAACAATACTTCCCAGTGAGACAACAAATGAATGCAATTGTCTGATTTCAGGCTGACCAATCTATCTTTCTGTCGCTGAGATTATTTTCAACTGAAAACAATCAAACTATGGAACTGCTCAATAAAAACACCGTATTCACTACATTATTGTGCACTTCCTGCGAGGTTTCCGGGCTTTACTTTTCTTTGCATTCGCGGCTTCGGATTCCTGACTCCTACAAAATATAAGCAAAATAATATGAAATAAAAAATTACATTTAAAATAAATATATAAAACCATACATAATCATCTGCGACGTTTTGGCATTAATTGCCATATCTTCGTATATTTCCTGGAACATCATCCCTGGATGAGGAAACGGACGTTAAACCTTTATTATTATTATTATATTCAATAAGCAATTGCTTGTGGCAAAAGACATTCACGTATCAATTAATCAATCGATTATCTTATCAGTCAATCAATTTCCAATCAACAATCAATCAATAGATTGATCGTTTATTTAACCAAAATTGGCAACAAGGCCCCTCGACTTAGTTTAACTTAATTTTATTATGCGATATGTATATGTCGTACTGAGAGGGATGAACCGAGATACATCTAGCATTAAACAGTTAAGAATAGTCATACCGAATTATTCTGACGATCTTGTAGAAGGCAGCGTCAACATTTATCGATGGATCTTTCGCACTTGTTTCGATGTATGGAATCTAAACCATAGAAAAAGAAACAATCCTTAAAATAAGCGAAAATGTAAGCAAAAATAATAAATGCTTACAGAGTCCGTTTCCAACTTTTCCCAGCCAACAACGACTTGAAATTGTAATATTTTATTGGTTTAAGCGTAGTGAAACACATAGTAGGTTAAGTTTACATGAAACTTACTAATATAATGTTATGATTATCCATCATGATATCAATCACTTTTAATATCCTACATTTGTTACTTAAGCACCTTAGTTAATAGTTCAAATCTAGAGTTCTCACTATCATTGATATTCTTTTCAGTCAGAAAACTAACGCTAAAATTGGTTTTGAGCCCAAACTTCAGAAGCGTTCGGGATCGGTCATTGAGCTTCATAGCTTCTCGATCTTGTGCTTCTGAAAAATACGCTAACCACTGCGCATGTAATTCACTATTGCTTTTAATGCCCTCACTACTCAGCTATTTACTGCCTCCTTTATTATAATCATACTTTATAGGATTATTATGCATGTATGTTGTGAAATCACCATAATATCTTCCCTTTAATCCCGTTTACTAGGGTCGGGATTAGAAAATAATGTAGCAATTTCTGAAAGCTAGGCGCTCCCCAGCCGATTTCTCTACCTGGCGTTGGTTTGGATCTTAGTGCTTTGTCGCCCATTAAGATATGTGCAGTCCACGGTTGATCTATTCTCCAGCAACAGCAATACAAAACGGGCAACATTTATGCTGTAAAATAATAAAAAATTAAATAATAACATAACATAACATAACGGCACACTTGGTCAGGAAGCATAGATGCTTGTTTAAGACCCATTTCCTCCTTCCTCTCCATGGTTATTAGTAATCGTTTCCTTAATAACTTTATTTGACTTGTATTACTGCGTATTAAATCTTACTTTCAGTTCTTCGGCCAGTTGATAGCCTTCCTGGATATTAACTTTTCGCTGATATATCAGATCCACCTTATTCGCTACCAATAACATCGGGAATGAATCTCTGAAATAAACAGAAAGAAAATTGTATATAAATTACATGTCATATGACCCAGATATATCAATATTGAATAAAATATATCAATATTAAATAAACTATTGAATTAACGGCGCAATTAATTAGAGTGAAATTAGTGAAAATATATGAAAGTCAGCAGAAGTTCGCGGATGCAGACAACCATACATTTATCCAGAATATTCTATAATGCATTTGAAACAACATTGCCGTTTTCAGCAACAACTTGTAAGAAAAAAAAAGTACATTAAATTTGTATTTATACAAATTTAATGCAAATTATTAAAAAAATTTTATACAAATTTTATATATTGCCCGTCTACTTTTTAAGACCAACATAGACGTCCGTCGGCGAATGCGAGTAGCGCCAATAAGGGAGAAAATGCGAGAGGAAAGGCTGCGCTGGTACGGTCATGTTATGAGAAGTTACGACCATTCGGTTATCCAGACAGCGACGAACCTAAACACACACGGTCGTCGTCAGAGAGGGAGACCCAAGTAGCGTTGGCTGGATAGAATAATCGAGGACATGCGCATAGCAAAAGTTAATTCGAAATACGTCTACAAATGCGGCAAATGGAAGCAGGCATGTCGCCAAGCGGACCCTGCAGAAAAGCGGGATTAAAGCTAAGAAAAAGGAGAGAGATCTACTTTGCTAAGAAAAAAGAAGAGAAGTCTACTCTTTTAAGACCAGTGGTAAGCCAGTAAATACAGTTAAGTACTTGAGGCATATGAGTTAATACTATTAAAAGAGAACATTGTGCATTAGATTTAATATAATCAACCGTGGGTATATGCTAAAATGTTTCATGCTTAATTTTGTATCCTTAATGTTTGCGTACTGTTTAAGTATTTGACCGTTTGCCACAGAAATAACAATAATAGTAATAACAACAATTAGAGTGATACAGTCATCAATGACAATATCGAGCACTTAAAACAGTACTTTGTGCAGGCCAAATACACGAACTGTTGAATAAAGAACATATTAATATTAGATCATCTTTAATAAAAGAGCCACGAGGTCTCTATATCTCTTCATATCGTTTCCTAACAACTTCTTGTCACCTGTCTTTGACCCGGAGTATCTGGGTGTGGAGATGTCTGATACTGTTGAAGGACTGCCTGTCAGAGACAGAGTAGACCAGTAGGAAGCCGTCTCCCTTCCTCATATACTGCTCCCTCATTGCGCTGAACTCCTCCTGCCCTGCTGTGTCCAGCACTGAACAGAAACACGTCATCATCGTCATCGTCGACGTCGTCGTAGTCATTGTCGTCATCGCCATCATCATCATCATAATCGTCATCATCGTCGTCATCATCGTCATCTTCATCGTCGTCGTCGTCGTCATTGTCATCATCGTCATCATCATCATCATCATCATCGTCATCATCATCATCTTCCCTTGAATCCCAGTTTAACTAGGGTCGGTATTAGACAATTTTGCTGCAACTTCTGGAGCCTAGGCGCTCAACAACTGAATGACCTTTCTAATGTTGGTTTGAATCTTAGTGCTTTGCCGCCTTTGACGACATGTGCAGTCCATGGTTGGTCTATTCTTCAGCAGCCTAGACACAACACGGGTAACCAGACTGTGTAGGAACACATCATGGAAAATATACATTACAAATACGATTGAGGCCACGGAATATTTAGTTTAACATTCACACAAGTATACATATAGATTTAATGCTAATAAGCCTAATATAAAGAGCTATTAAACATATTATATTAAATCTTACGCATTAATAATAATGAATACTGCTTTTATAAATTTGCTTTTTCATAGAAGCCAAATTAAAAAAATAACTCGCATTATAAAATAAAAATTTGCTTTATCATAGAAAATAAATGTAAAAAATTACTCGCAGTTTAAAATATCTACAAATCTAAATGGAAAATCCCGTTTTACTGCCAGATTAATCTCTCGAAAACCACCAGTGACGGACGAACCAAAAAGATGAACCCGAACCTACTAAACGGCATTGAAAAGCCTTACCGATCAAGCCACAGGCTCATCCACTTTACCTATCCAGCCATTACAACAAGAAATTTACCGTCCATGATGCACCACTCGCCATCCACCTCTCTGTGCTGCCAGTACGAATCCTCTATCGTTGGGTCGTAATCCTCCACAAACATCTTCTGAAAGAACTGGATCGTAAGAGCTGACTTCCCTACACCTCCGTCACCCACTACCACCAACTTAAATGTTCTTAGCTTATCCGTGTTGGGTGGCATAGACATCTCACCGTCGAATGTCTGCTTGATGGTCGATGTTAGTTATAGTCAATCGATCAGAGATTTGATCAACTGTAAATGATTCCTATGGAAGTGTTTTCCAAAAGACTGGTAGACAGCAGTGATTACCTAAAGCAACTTTCAAACTTATTTAACAGAGAAGATCCTTTTGAGCGGTGACGAAGAAAGACAAACTCAACTCAAACTGTCACAAAATCCAATACGATTAAGAAAAATTTCTTTTAATCTCTTGATTTCAATGATCTATAATTTCTTAACAGCTCTAATCTTTAACTTTACAATGTCCTGAAACAAGCCAACGCATTATTTCGGAGAAATATAATGGTAACCTACTACATATTCGATTTCCCTAATAAAATAAATTTTCTTATAGTTAATTGCAGTAGAGGCCAATTAATCATACTATCAATGGTTCTTTAAATATTACGTTAAGCAAAGTTAACCTAATAAGCTCGAGAGCGACGCTCGGTTTAAGTCATTTCCTGCATACAACTACTGTCTCGGACCTTCTTAGTTTTGAAATCTATTACTTTTGCATATCAAATAAGTCTGCTACCTATTCAACCATTATTTTAAACCACAAAATTATCTAAAGATTACGAAATACTTAAAATTATTCAAGGCCCAAAATTATTAAATATATCAAATCATTGACAGGTTCACCATAAATTATTAAAATAAAAACTAATCTAAGTTCTAAAGTTATATCACAATTATAAATAGTGACAGGGAATCTAAAGTATCTATTTAACAAACTTTCTATAAAAATAGCGAATCCTGTCAAATTTACTTTGTCATAACTATTTAAAAAATCATATGCCAATACATGAGCAGGCATATATAGAATTTAACTCAAACATTCGATCAACTTACATCATGTTATTCGAAACGATCGTTTCATATTGAGCTAGTCTCCCACATGACTCGCATTATTATGTCGACAAGGGAATCTATTTATAGTAACACTCGCTGATTGGGCGCCAAGCAGACTAACCTAGATGGAGGAATTTACGCTTATAATGTGCACATACTTTACATAACTGTAGCTTTCCACGTAACGTTGATTCAATCTTATTTTAATTTCAAATTCAGATGGGCTACTTAATTTCATCATTACCGATTACACATAGTAATCCTAAATACGTTCATATTTGCAGAGGAAATTCAGATTCTAAACCCTTACTTCTTAATTACAAGTTTTGCTACAAATTATTTTCAGAAAAAGTCCCTATTCATGCACTCCTTATTAAATTTGATCTACTTAAAATATAGAGCATTCGCGTAGTAAATATAGCAATTAGTGCATAAATTTGGCTTTTTAATGAGGATTTGTTTTAGACATTGGTATTATGGATCTCCTTAATGCAGCCAATATGCTTAATATTTTAAATGGTCCACCAAGTTGCAGCTTTTATGAATCCATTGGCTGTAATCCCACTGCCTGTATTGCATATAAATATATTATTATCTCGGTATTAGAATATGAGATTAAGATTCGAACTTTATAAATATTCGTTCGAAAATGAGCATCTATTATAGGCACTACTAGAGACAAATATAAATTAATGTTAAGACAGCATTTATGCTGATTTGGACAAGATGTTGATGATGTTGAGGGATTCGCCTTGGATTAAGATTGACAAAGATCAGTAAAGGGAACGTTCACAGTGGACTTCAAAGAGGAATTATTGTTTATACGTTCACGTTCAACCATAGGTTAATAGTAACTATCGTTTAGAGTTTAAAAATACCAGCCAAAAATATTTAAGATAATGTGTACAGAAGAAAATTTATTCAATAGAAGACCGTCGAGTTATAAAAATTACAACAATCAGTCTAACAATAGTAAAATTTAGTCAATAACTTAAACTAGGACGTTAGAAGTAGAAGTAATCAATTCTTGTGTAGCCTAGTACGATCATAGGAAGCCTAGATATTTTTTAGCAGAAAACTAATTAATACGACACAATCATATAGGCCTAAGTGCAACTTGAAAAATGAAAATAACAGATTGAATTTTTTGGAAGAGATGTAAGCATAAAGATATTCATCGTTCTAAATTTCAACAATGGACGTCGTCCCCTTGTCCATATTCCCCTCACCCTACCTCCCCAAGGGCGTCCTCTCTTTTGCTATTATTTGCCCTCACTCAACCTCCCAATGGGTGTGCCCCCTGATCATATTCGCTGGACCCTTCCCCCAGAGATAAATTCGTCCACAGTGTAAACCACTGGTGTATATGATACTACAGTACTACTCAATATCCAGGTTCGCAGACGGATTGCATAACAATGCGTAGCATTGAATATCACCGGCTGCTGTTTACATCAGAGCCTACCAGAAAAATCAATGCCGTTATACTACTCTGTAGGTCTAGAGGAGTTAGGAGGCCTGCTACATCGATGTAGAGGTGAAGGACCTTCCGTCTGCCGACCGTACACATGGCTCTACTAGTTTTAGATTTACGGACGAGTATTCGCTGCCCCCCACCCCAATGCAGAATTTACAATCGCTAATTAATTTATGTCTCCATTTAGATTGTCTAATATGCATAAACTAACTTCGCCAGAGATCCTAACCTGGAAAAATATGTTAAAAACAGTTATATCTAGTGTTCGCCAACTCTTATTTTGCTCATTAATGCGCTAGTGCACAATGTGAGTATGAAAAAAAGCTTTGAATTTATCATTTTGACATTTTGCACTGCAATGAGAGTAAGTAAAATAAATAAATTTGCTATCACGAGGGTGAACGTGAATAAGTACTACAGAAGGAGCTACTGACGAACAGTAGTGTGTCCAGGGTTGTGTCGTGGGACTGTAAACACAGCCACAGGAGTTAACAGACTGGTCTAACAACAACCACGTACTGCAACGACTGGAAAAGTCAACTATAGGATGAGTATAGTATAAGACAGAGACTTGAAACCAAGATTAAAAAGCTGGTAACGCTAATGTTAACGTCAGTTTTCTCACTCGAAAGCCATCTCAGTGACGGGCGAGCCCAGGATTTGAACCCCGTACATACTGATCTGCAGTCGAATATCTTACTACCGACATCGCCAATGACTGCAGCCAATGGCGATGTCGGCTAAGCTAAATTAAACGTTTAAGTTTAGGATGTCTGTTTAAGCTAAGTTTGTTTCAGCAGCACACGGGAACTGTCAGAGACTGTCCGGCTGGGATTCGAACCGATGACCTCCTGCTTAAAAGGCAAGTTTGCTATATATATTCGGACATCCAACCGGTATAACTTAATAATTTTCCAAATCAACGTCACACAAGGCATTCGGTTGGTGAGCACCTAAGCTCCAGAAATCGCTATAAAATGTTCCAAAACGAATGGAAAAGTTGAAAGCCTATTCGCATCCCGACCCTAGTTAAACTGTGATTCAAGGGACGATTATGATGATGATGATCCATCCAACTAACTGAATATCTCTAGTGAATATAAATGTTACGACTTTTTACACTATAATCACGGGATAGATATCCCTTCGAGTCTTACTTCCCATATCACTTTCTCTATGTCCTATGTATGGCATCAAGCTGACACGAGTGAAACATGTTTCTGATTCTGACCTACAAATATACATGTACCAATTTATGTTGAATGGCCAAATAGATAGCACGCTTGCATGAGAATCTGGAGACCATCGGTTCAAATCTCAGCCGGACCGTCTCTGAGAGTATCCATTGAGATATGGAAACAGACGTTAAACTTAGCTTTACTTTTTATAGCTGTCTGGCTCTGCATCGGCCATTAATCAATATTAATCAATTAATATGAAATTAACGTCCGGTTCCTCGCCATAAGGCAATGTCAGGGACGTCTCTTGCAGACTCTACACAAACCGGCGCCTAAGAACCATGCGATGACGACTGATTATACAGAGACCACAAGAGAAAGCGAGATCGAAACAGCTAATGCGATAAATTAACGGTCGTTAATTTATCGCATTTCAGGGCTAATCTTATTTGAAAGCAGCCTGTTAACTTTTTCGGATACATCGAAAACTGAAAAATCCATTTGTTAATAAATGATTATTCATTATTTCAACTAATTAGTAAATTTCATGTAATTACGTTACAATTATACATTAAAAAAATATTTGGATAAAATTTGGGGAAATTTGCACGTGCGAGAACATGTGAAATTCATCGCCTTTCGGCCAAATATTTTGAACTACGAAGTCACTACACTGACATCTGTTTTAATGAATCGCAACTCAGTCAATATTTAATATTTTATTGAGACCGTTCCTAACATATATCAAGATCGAAATAAGAAAATGGACTTAAACTGCGCTCCGAAATTTAATTGTTTGTAACACTTGAAGTAATATTGCAAACAAAATTACAGCTACACTTATTCTTTCTTGAAAATAATAGATTGCAAAGTATACTGATGTAACTCACTATTACTATGTAAAGTAGCGCATATTTAATGGTGGAATTTATTCCTTAATGAAGTTCGTCTAATCATCTTACTCTTAGTCCTACCAGTAAAACGTTAATATTTTATTAAATAGGCCTACAGTAAACCTAAAGAAGCAATTCTGACATGTTAAGAAAAAAATTATAGCACTTTATAGACATTTAACGTCCCATTCGCCTTCTGATATGGTCACCATTCGATATGGTCTCCTGAGTAGTCTGATTCAAGTATATTTCTGTTAGTTTATATTTCATGGTCAGTATCAATAACAGATCGTTAACTAATCAAGTAAACACGCATAATAGTGAAATGATCAACATGTTGATATCTATCACTTTTTAATACCACATGTTTAAACCGTTAGGCAATTTCGACCATTGTCCATATAACCAGTCGAGTGAATGTCCGAGATTTTACTATCAGATCAGCGCGGCCGGGATTCGAACCCTCGAGAATTCAATTCACCTAAGGATCTGTCATTTAAAACTTCATGACGCTAACTCTTGAAAAAAACTTAATGTCGTTACTTCTTGACAGCATCCTTGTATGAAGAAACGGACGTTAAACTTTTATTATTATTATTATTATTATTATTATTATTATTATTATTATTATTAATACCCCTACGCTATTAAGACATTCAAAAAGTACAACTACAAAAAGTAACAACATTGCAGATATAATTTGAAAATAACTTAAGAAGAAAGACTTTCTATTTCTGTCTAACAGAGCTCTAATTGATATTGATATAAGCTGTAACAGAAACAACTATAACTATTACAATGAACAACACAAACTGTACTTGTTGAATTAAGACATCTGATTGCAGAATAGGCAGAGAACAAAAATAAGAACATATACTTACTTGCGAAACCTTTCACAAATTTAAGTAACACTGAACATGTTCATAGTGAAATACACGGCTAGTAAAAATCAAAAGTCAAAAATAGATCATTTGAAATATTCATATGAATGCATCCATTCAGTCATTTATTTGAAATTTCTAAAAATGTCAAATAAAATGGTATTTACATTCCTTTATTAACCTGTCTTCTTCCAGAGGTTCAATAAGATTAAAATACAAGATTATATCATATTAATGGCCGCAATTACTATTCATATTAATCATATTAAGAGTATACATCATTACATGAGAATTAACACGCTGATCAATGTAGTGCATTTTGTGAAGCGTGATAGGCACACTGCGAGTAGGAATATGTTCCTTGGGCCTGCCATTAGGCAGAACACTTAAACACATTTCAGATGATCGCCATTGTAGTTCCCCATAATAATTATATTCATTTTCTCTGTAACCTGCTTGAAACTTCAATGGAGCATATTTGAAAAAATTTGTGAAAAATAAATGTCAAAGCGGTATAAAATGAAGCAGAGTTATCTCAGAAATAATTTGACGCTAAGGGAGATCGTCTATGTTTAATAATAAAGGTTTAACGACCATTTTCTCATCCAAGGATGATGTCAGGGACGTCCCCACAGCACACATCACTACAGGACAAATCACCCTGCAAAAGAAATGTGCTGAGGAGAATCCTTTATACAGAATACAGAATCATACAGTACACATTATACAGTATAATAAAAATTAATATAAATGCTTCGTAATGTGAGCTCTTACAGCGCAATACCAAACCTCAAATTAGTGATAGAGACTAAAATATGCATCAAAGTAAGCCTTCAATTCTAAATACATTAAAACATACCTATACATTCTCCTAGTAATGCTCCCAGATTGCAAATAATAGGCTAATAGTAAGTTACAAAAAGTCATCTGCACTACTATAATCATAAATCTCATTTATAAAATTATAGAGTCTCAACCCAATTCTATCCGAAAATATTGAAGTCGTAAAGGATTTAACTGAGATAGTTATTGACAAAGAGTATAAAGTTGAATCAACTACAAAAACTTTTAGCACTGTAGAAATAATCATGAAAAGCACACATATCTTTGTAATTTTCTGAGATAAATGCAAAACGAAAATAAAAATTTTACATCTTCTATGATTCTAAATTGGTAAAGCGGTACTAAATGGCTCACTCCTATCATGCCGTGAACATGACACTACCGGATATTACTGAACAATCAGAATATGAGCCAAAAGGCCAAGCCATACAGTACTTCCCTGAAACATAATCTATTACACTATTTCATCATCATCATCATCATCTTTCCTTGAATCCCAGTTTAACTAGGATCGGGATACGAATAAACTGCCTCAAATCCTCTTTGTTCTACATCATATTAATGATCAATCAATCGATCAATTACTCTATCTTCATCAATCTATTACACTACTTAAAATTCCAAAAGTACGACAGGACATATTGTTGATAAGTTTTTACCACATCATTGCTACGTGATATTCTTCACAACAAAACATCATCACGTGAGCTTAGAATACTGTCGAACTAGTTCAGAGAACAATTGTCCCACCAGAGTTCCATATCCTTGTGCACAGCATGAAGACTTGTAGTGCTCCACAAATCCTTCCTGAACAAACCAAAATCCACATCCCAAGTACAAATAATACAACTTTTCATAAATCAGCAGTGATTATATAGTAAATGACTGAATCAAGCTTCAACTGAATGAAAATGCTTACATTTAAAAATCGAAACCAGCAGTTTAACAATATAAATATCAGGCACCAAAAGATTACTGACAGTTTCTTCAAAAGGCAAAAATCTAATATCTGTCAGAATTTTGACTAGAAGATAATAATTGGTAAAGTAACCCATAAGATAGTAGCTCTCTCTCTCTCTCCCTCTCTCTTAGTGCACTGTCTACTGGTAGGTCCATCATAGCACATAACCACTCCACTCTTCTCTGTCTTCTGCTTTCCTCTTAATTTCCACATATGAGTGGGTCTTTAAATCATTTAACATACCTAATCTTGGCCTGCCTCTACCTCTTTCTCCTTCTATTCTGCCTTCTATGACCTCTTTTAATAGGCCTTCCCCCATTAGTAGCTAAAAAGTTAAAATTGAAGCCAATATATCTCTTTAGCTAATTTTAATGAAACTATTTAACTTCTTTGAATATGATACAAGTCGAGGCATTCAACTATGACACTGTACGCATGTAGTACAATAAAGGCTCACAAAATCTACAGTATATATAATTTTACAGTTAGTCTACTCACCCATCCATTTGCTGATATCATCCACGTGCTAAGTCGACGAGACAAATAGAATCCGACGTATCGTCCATAAACCTGCACTGTCTCGTCTAGATGTTCGTTTTCTGGAAGTTTGGACGCAAAGTGAGCCCAGAGAGCATACCAAGCAACCACACGTCCCCACTTTATCTCCTTCTGATCTTCTTCTTTCTGTTCTTCTTCTTTCTTATCTTCTTCTGACGATCCAAACATCTCATCAGCTATGACCCTATCAGAGCAAATAAGAACAAAACATTTTCTGAAATTTTATATAATTACTTTTAATTTTCTTATGCAACTGTGTACCTCAGTCTTTTGATGTGTTAAA
Organism: Enchytraeus crypticus; assembly: GCA_905160935.1. Lineage (NCBI taxonomy): Eukaryota > Metazoa > Annelida > Clitellata > Enchytraeida > Enchytraeidae > Enchytraeus > Enchytraeus crypticus. Next base: position 1,003,269 of record CAJHZI010000873.1, on the reverse strand, counting down.
TTATTCTAGCCGATATCTGCTTCAAGAAGAGCCACATTTATCTTCTTTACTTTATTTTCTTCTTCATTTTCTTTATCTTCTTTACTTTTAATTGCGATGTTCTTTTACTTTATTTTACTTTATGACTTGCTTAAGGATGTAATAGAAGGAAGATGGCAGGGGAAAAGAGTTAAGAGGCAGACCAAGACATGGGACGTAGGATGATTTGATAACAAATTCTTACACAGAGCTCGAAGGAAAAGCTGAGGATAGAATTGGTTCAAAGAGTTATATGTCAAGGACATGCCGTAAGGCAGTGCACTAGAAGAAGACTATTTTCACTTTTCCTCTAAGTCTTAATCAGCCGGCAATTATATATATCTTAAATTGTTCAGAGAAGGCGAGAAAATTAAATTCAATTTCAAACTTAGTTTAATTCATATATATCCACAGAATATGTCTTACAGGACATCATGGCAGAAACTGTCGCTCTTGAGAGCGCGAGTAGAGCACCATATTGAAAACACAAATTCAATAAGGCTTGCAAGATTTAATAACTTAAACTACGAAATCCAAACTTTTACATTTCTACTATGTTTTCTTAGCAAGATCTAGTTAGAAATTAGAATAATTTCAAAGACCAAATGATACTATTAAATTGCAGATTAACATCAAATTCAAGAACAAACAAACTCTTATCACAAAATTTTAAGATCTCAGGCTCCAAAAATAGCAAAACAGTCACAGAATAAATAGACTTTGAAGAAACCTGAAGGTGGTATATCCGTCTAACTGCGATATATCAAGCAGACCAATCATCTCATCAAACTCATCAGCTTTTTCGGCCAAAGCTGAAGTGACCATTACTTTCATAATCTTGCTGGCTTCAATGCATACCGCTGAATCAAAGCCGCGGACAGTCGACGTGGTAACGCTGTTCATAGGAGACGAACCGAAAAAACTGGACCTGGACTTTTGAAATCGAGATTGGATGATAAAACTAACAGTGTCAGCGCCGATTCGACAAGCAATTTCCTCCGTGGATAAAGTATTAGAACCACGTTGTTTACCAGCCAATGAAATGGTAGAACGAATATAGCCCCAGACGTTATCAGGAAAGACCACGTTTTCTTGAGGAGAGACAGGGCCAAGGCTAATTGTATCAGGCCCACCCGGCTGCTTAGATTCACCAGTGCAGTAATCTTTAACGTATTCTCGCAAATGTGGCTCTTGAAATCTAGCATCCACTATGTCGTACATTTGTGATCTCGCTTGATTAATCGAGTCTAACTGAGCTCTTAGAGAGGTAATCTGTGAAATAAATATAAAATATCAAAAGACAATGGAAAGTCAACGGCAATCATAGTTATATCTATTACTCTTACTCTTATATCTATATATATATATATCTATATAAATACATAAATATATATACAGGGTGAGTAAAAAAAAGTGATAACACTAGCAAAAAGTTTGAATATCTCAGGCTATTGTTAATGTTTTCAAATTAAACTTTTACCAATTACAAAAGGCCTAATTCTTGATGGGGTGGCCAATTTTCATCCATTTTGATCTATACATTGACCAGTTATACAAGTTTCAGCAGAACAACCCCCCCATCTTTACCTAAAAATGGCGTTTTCTACAACGGTAAGAGCAAATTGCACTTCATTGGCAAGCAGGAAAAAGCTAATGCACAGCATTACGTCAATACTTTACTTCCGGAGCTATTTGATGATTGCAATGCTCTTCTACCAAATGGCTTCATCTTTCAGCAGGATGATGCTCCGGCTCATGCTTCTCGTCATGCTCAGGAATGAATCAGCGAGAGAAATCCGCATTTCATCAAGAAGAGTGAATGGCCTCCAAACTCTCCCGATCACAATCCTCTAAATTACTATGTCTGGGGAAGCATGTTACGTCTCAATCAGAAACACCAGTAGAAGCCTAATAACAAGACAGAACTGCAGGAAGTGCTGCAATCAATTTGGGAGAGAAAGTCCCCAGCTGGAAACAACAAGGCTGTCCTAGCGTTCCAAAAGCTACTGCAGTCCTGAGTTGCAGCTGGTGGAAAGCATATCGAATAGGCAGTAATGCTAGCAGATACAACTGGTTCCTTCTGAACCACTACAACGACCCTCTTCAGGGCAAAAAAATAAATTAAATAAAAATTTTATTTACGGTACATTCAAAAAAGGGGGTTGCTCTGTTGAAACATTCATATTTGAGCAATTTATGTATTAAAATGGACAAGAATTTGCCACCTCATCAAAAATTCATCCTTTAGTAATTGGTAAAAGTTTGATTTGAAAATATTAACAATAGCCTGAGATATTCAAACTTTTTGCTGGTGTTATCACTTTTTTTTACTCACATTGTAAATGTATTATGTATACAAATACTATATATATATATATATATATATATATATATATATATATATATATATATATATATATTTATATATACACAAATTTGGAAGGCAACGGGAAACCACCTCAGAAGCCGTACTTTTCCCAAGCTATAGGCTACATAAGGTATGGGTAAGGCATAGACTTTGTGAAGGGATTAACTTGTTGATCTAAGGAGTGCTCTTATGGAGCGAGAAAGCAGACTGAGTATAATATGTATCTTGAACCTGCCACTTGCCTGTGCACTGAAGAGAGAGAAGAGAGATATACACATTATACATGTACCCATTCAATATCACTGGGATTATAAGGAAGATGATGATGATGAAGATATGTCAATATATAAATTATTTGTAGAATAATTCAACAGATACAATAGTAAAAAGATAAATAGACAAAGTGCACAATAAATCAAATAAATGCGCAGACAATGACAATCAACAAAGAAATTGAAAGTCTGTCAAACTGACACAGACTATAATAACAAAAATGATAAAGGTTCAGCAGTGCCTAGCATGATACTGCTGAACCTTTATCATTTTTGTTACACACAACACAAACATGGCCTATCTAAGGCCCTTAAATGATATTATATAAGAACAATGCATAGTATCTTGTAATACTGTGACCTTTTATTTCCTATTTTTATCCTAATAACAATATATAATAACTATAACTATATATATGAATATAAACAATAATACTAATACTAATAAACAGTGTAATAATATAGTATTGATAATTAAATATATACATGAATGTATAGATCTATAAGATAGAAATTATATGATATATAATGTATAATAGTATATTATTTTAATTCGAATACAAACCTGACTACATAATATTAAGCCAAAGTGACTCTAAAATGGTCAAAATGGCAATTTTTGTGATACAATCCACAAATTTCATAAGCATGATTTTATTTAATAAAGTGAACTTTAAGCATCCCTAAGGTAGCCTTGAGATGAGGATATGAACTTCAAATAAAATCATTATAATAGCAACCAATTTCTTCCAACTTAGAATTTTAGTTTTCTCAAATCGGGATCTCAGAGATAAAGATATTGCATCTAACTATTTGAGTTTATAATAAATACTATGAATCTGTATATGTATATATATATATATATATATATATGTTAAATATTAATTATCTCTTCTTCTTCTTTTCTCTGCGTGACGTCACTTTGTGGACACCAGAGCAGCCTCTTTTACCTTCTGTCTCCACTGATACTGGTCCTGGGCAAGATCATAGACATAACTCTGTGCTAGGTTATATTTAGTATCTATTTGTTTTATATCTTTATTATATTGTTTAATTAAAGTATATTTATTTCCCATACCTAGTTTCATTTTATTATTTTTTATTCAATAATTTAGAGCTTTCCTTACTGGAGTATTTTCATCCAATCTTAGCATATGTCCTATCCAACTGAGTCTTTTGAAATTTAATTATACTAATCGCCAAATATTATTGTACTTATTGGTACATAAAATAAAATATAGTGGCATACTGAACTGAATAAATACATTTCAAAATTACATAAGTCAAACTACCTAATAAAAATAATTATACTGCGGTAAATAGAGCTTCAAACGAAATCCTCTACCTCAAGCAAAGCGCTCTGAAAGTTTTGATTCATCTGCATCATCTGTTCAGTTTGCAGCATCACTTGATTAAGAAGCTTAGCATTACCGGCAGCTATTGGGTCAACATCATCTGGTGGTAAGTCATCCATACCACTGACATCGGCTGACTCAAGAGCATCAGCAAGATAATCATATCTGGCCTCACTTTCGCGCAGGATCTTGCAGAATTTAGCAAAAACATCATCCGAAGGTTTCATGGTAAGTATGAATAACATTTTTCTTGTCTTTTTTTTGCTCGTATCCTGTGCTATTACACTTTCTCCATCTTCCTCATCAAATATTCCTTCAGTAATCAGGGCATCGATAATTGAAGGCGCAAGAATATTATCAACTAAATAAGTATATGTCTTCCTAATACGCTTGCGATCATCTTCCTTCATGATTACGTTTTAACATGACATAATAGCTGCAAAGCACTGACACCTGTAACAAATAAAATAAAAGTTATTATTTATGAGATTCCAATGTGCAATATTTCTAACCAAATTACGACAAAAGATTAGGTTTAGGAGCAGGATAAGACCTGCCTTATGCCTTAACCCCTACACCAGTTTAAAATCAGTAGCCAGGAGTTTGTAATACCGTAATTAATTTCTTGAATCTGATATTTATTAGTAAGAAATAAAAAAAGAACTCAACTGACCCTTAAACAATTTTCGAATATTCCTTAAAATTTCAATTTAGCAACAGACAAAGAAGAGTCAATCCCTTAACTCCTTCTTGTAAGCAATGAGCTAATTGAAAGCAAAGATACTAACAAATGACACTGAAAATTCTGAATAAATGAAGCTTTGATCAAATATTTAGGATAATAATATAAAATTAAGTTAGAACAAGTGGGAGAGGCAGTTTAAATTACACATACGACAAAGCCTATCAAAAACAGTAGCCGTATTACTAACCCTTTCTGAATTATTTAGATAATAATAATATAATAATAATAACAATAATTAAAATATAATAATACAAATATATTATTATTAAAATTATAATAAGTATATATATATATATATATATATATATATATATATATATATATATATATAAAGGAAATTCTAAACTACAGTATTTGATAATATGCTGCTCTAATTTAACAAGGCTTAACTTTATTAATTTACAATTAACTTTATTTGAATTAACTTTGAATCATAGACTTAAAACTTAATTGTTAGGTATTAGGGTAATCTAACTGTATTCTTCATTTACATTATGGAATGCGACGAAATTGCCTACCGGATTAACATGTGGTATTAAAGGTGATAAATGCTTGGAATAGTTTGCCAAGTGAAGTTGTGGAAGCAGAATCAGTGAATGCTTCTAAAAATAAATATGATAAACACAAGAACATGTAAATTAGAAGCTAATTGCATGTTCAGTGTTATACATAGGCTATGTATAAATTTGACATGTTGACATGAAGTCTGTATGATTTGATTAATATTAATTGGTTTTAGTTAAGAGCATTTTAGTTAAAGAGCATTACTTTGGACTGAATTTCTGGATTTTGGAATTTGCACCGTTTTTGGACCTTCTTTTTTGATCGCCGGCTTGATTTTGTCTCAATAGTGTTCGATGTTGTCATTGATGACTGTAGCACTCTAATTGTTGTTATTATTATTAATTGTTGTTATTATTATTTTAGTTCATTTAGATTCATTTTAGGTTCATTTAGATTTTAAGAGCATTCTAATGAGTCTTAAACAAGCATATAATTGCTTCCTCTGTAAATGTTATGTTTATAAATATCAACGTAATTGATCATTTCACTATAATGTGTGTTATAAGAGGTAATAAATTGTTTTGAGTGTTTTTATTTACAATAATTTTATTTACAAACAATATTAATTTTGAAGAAAAAGGCACAAGAGTAAAATCAGTGTTGTTGAAAAAAAACAAGTTCAGAACATAACAATTAACAGAGTGCTACAACAACAGCAACAACAATTAGAGTGCTACTGTCATCAATGACAACATCGAGCACCATTGAGACAAAATCAAGCCGGCCAGCAAAAAGAAGGTCCAAAACGGTGCAAAAAAATGCTAGTGTCATCTTTAATAATAATAATAAAACACATTATAGTGAAATGATCAACTACGTTGATATCTATTACTTTTAATATCACATGTTAAATCCGTTAGGCAATTTTTGTCCATTTTCCGTGTAGCTAGTCCAGTGAATGTCCGAGATTTTACTCTCAAATCAGCGCGACTGGGATTTTAACCAACCAGGGTTCAATTCACCTCAGGATCTGTACGTTATTTAAAACTTCATGACGTTACCCTTACGCTACTTAGACATTCTTTATGACAACTTCGAGCACTATTGAGACAAATCCCACCCAGGGAGCAAAAGAACATTCAAAACGATGCAAAGTCGAAAATCAGAAAACCAGTCCAAAGATTTTATGATCAGTAAAACAAAGACATGACTTACCATAATTATCATGACTTATCTTCGGAATGATATTCTGGATTTGCACCGTTTTTGGACCTTCTTTTTGCTAGCCGGTTTGATTTTGTCTCAATAGTGCTCGATGTTGTCATTGATGTGTGTAGCATCATAATATCGAAAAATAGTTTTAAATTAAAAAGTACTTGTTTCTCCGAAATTTATATATTTAAATATATATATACATGTATATATAATTATATATTTTACATTTTTATATTTATATACATGTATATCCATGTATGTACATATGTTTTATGTTTATATATATATATATATATATATATATATATATATATATATATATATATATATAAAACTGTGTGTGTGCGTGTGTTTGCGTGCGTGTGTATGTGTATGTGTGTGTTTGTGTGCGTGTGTATGCGTATGTGTGTGGCAAAAAACAAATGATTTCTAGAAATCGAAAGTAGCCAACAAAAGTTTATCTCATGACTCTGTGATCAGCTAAAGCACTTAAGGCTCAGCCAGCCTATAGCATATAGCCTAAAGCTTATAGCCTATAGCCAGCAAACATAAATCATTATGTCGCCTCCTATGCGCTCTTATTTATTCAATTTCTTACTATAGTCTGCATAATTATCAGCAAAATAAGCTTTTACATAACGAAATCAAAACAGCTCAATTGAAAGCTTGGTTAGCTAAAGGTTAGAGGCTGATTTCCTTAAATAAAGATTAAGATTTAATTTATGTACAATGTAGAATTAAATATAAAATGAATATATTTATTATATTCTTTTTAGTTCCTTAGGCCTCTGTAAGACTTGTTATTTTTCTGCTCATAGGCCTTCGTAGGCTACTGCATATTGATGACAAACAAGTAAAAAGCAAGTAAACATGCATTATAGTAAAATAATCAACTATAAGCCTCAATTAATGTTGATATCTATCACTTTTAGTGCCATATGTTTAAAACGTTAAGTTATTTCATTTTCAGTCGGCTTAGCAAAACCAGTAAGTCAGTAGGCTTTGAAATGATCTACACGAAGATATGTGAATAATGCATTGAGCTTAGTCTTGTAGTAGGTTGTGTACATTTGAAAGTCTCTGATAATTATATTAGCTTATATTAATTATATTAATAATATTAGTGTGTAGGTTGTAGGTTAACGTTTCCTTGTTAACTGTTTGTACATACATGTAGATATGTTTAGTGTAAGCTTACCCTTTAACTTAAACCGTACCTCTTTATATCAACGTTTGTGAAAATAATCTGCGAATAGATACCTGCACTTATATATTAAAATAGGTAAGTTAATTTAGTGAGTACAGGGATTAGATCGGAAGAGCGTTGTGTGGTAATCGGAAGAGAGAATAGAAAGTGGGGTGTCTAAAATGTTAAATACATGTAGGTTGTGTGTTTAGTTTCTTAGTTATCTATGCCCACTATTTGTCATATTATCTCTGCCCATCCAAAATGTAGTTTACCGGACGTTTTGAACATTTATTTTTTGCTAAATTGAATGATTTAACGATAAATCTAATAATTAATTGACGGATGAATTACTAATTAATTATCGGACTGACTGACTGTCTGACTAACTGACGGACTGACTGACTGACTGACTGATAGACTGACAGACTGACAGACTGACAGACTGACAGACTGACAGACTGACAGACTGACAGACTGACAGACTGACAGACTGACAGACTGACAGACTGACAGACTGACAGACTGACAGACTGACAGACTGACAGACTGACAGACTGACAGACTGACAGACTGACAGACTGACAGACTGACAGACTGACAGACTGACAGACTGACAGACTGACAGACTGACAGACTGACAGACTGACAGACTGACAGACTGACAGACTGACAGACTGACAGACTGACAGACTGACAGACTGACAGACTGACAGACTGACAGACTGACAGACTGACAGACTGACAGACTGACAGACTGACAGACTGACAGACTGACAGACTGACAGACTGACAGACTGACAGACTGACAGACTGACAGACTGACAGACTGACAGACTGACAGACTGACAGACTGACAGACTGACAGACTGACAGACTGACAGACTGACAGACTGACAGACTGACAGACTGACAGACTGACAGACTGACAGACTGACAGACTGACAGACTGACAGACTGACAGACTGACAGACTGACAGACTGACAGACTGACAGAGTGACAGACTGACAGACTGACAGACTGACAGACTGACAGACTGACAGACTGACAGACTGACAGACTGACAGACTGACAGACTGACAGACTGACAGACTGACAGACTGACAGACTGACAGACTGACAGACTGACAGACTGACAGACTGACAGACTGACAGACTGACAGACTGACAGACTGACAGACTGACAGACTGACAGACTGACAGACTGACAGACTGACAGACTGACAGACTGACAGACTGACAGACTGACAGACTGACAGACTGACAGACTGACAGACTGACAGACTGACAGACTGACAGACTGACAGACTGACAGACTGACAGACTGACAGACTGACAGACTGACAGACTGACAGACTGACAGACTGACAGACTGACAGACTGACAGACTGACAGACTGACAGACTGACAGACTGACAGACTGACAGACTGACAGACTGACAGACTGACAGACTGACAGACTGACAGACTGACAGACTGACAGACTGACAGACTGACAGACTGACAGACTGACAGACAGACTGACAGACTGACAGACTGACAGACTGACAGACTGACAGACTGACAGACTGACAGACTGACAGACTGACAGACTGACAGACTGACAGACTGACAGACTGACAGACTGACAGACTGACAGACTGACAGACTGACAGACTGACAGACTGACAGACTGACAGACTGACAGACTGACAGACTGACAGACTGACAGACTGACAGACTGACAGACTGACAGACTGACAGACTGACAGACTGACAGACTGACAGACTGACAGACTGACAGACTGACAGACTGACAGACTGACAGACTGACAGACTGACAGACTGACAGACTGACAGACTGACAGACTGACAGACTGACAGACTGACAGACTGACAGACTGACAGACTGACAGACTGACAGACTGACAGATAGACTGACTGACTGACTGACCGACCGACCGACCGACCGATCGACCGACACCGATCGACCGACCGACCGACCGACCGACTGACTGACTGATCAGTTTTTGGTGCAATTAAATTGGATCATTTTGAAGACTACACTAGATATCTGTAATAATTTCAGATTTGAAAGCAGTCAGTATTCAGTTAGATCATAATGTGTGCAGATTCAACTCTAAAGAAGCTAAAGAAGGAAATTGACGACATCACGGAGTGTGCAATATGTAAGGAAACCCTGTCGAACTCTCGACTTCTTCCATGTGGCGACTCTTTCTGTCTCAAATGTCTAGAGTCCTATGGCGAGAACAGGACAAACACAGAAAAGGTCATCCAGTGTCCACTCTGTAGAAAACCATTTAAATTGGAATCCGACGGATTTGCACAATTTCCAATGAATCACGCCATTAATAAACTGATCGATGCTACTAGTAGTACTGAAGGAGGCGATTTCGGAAACCCATCTGAGCGATTTTGCGACGTTTGCATAGGAATGGAAAAGAATAAAACTGCCGATGGCTATTGCTTAATATGTGAAGAATTTCTCTGCCTTGGATGTCTTCAGAGGCATGGACTTCAATCTGCGACCAAGTCTCATAAAACCGTTGCAATTGTTGAATTGTCAAGTCCTGAGGAACTTGTGAAAATGTCAATCAGTTGTTGTCAGACTCAACCAAACGAGAAGTTGAAAATGTATTGTCACGACTGCCTCACAGCAACTTGCGTTGAGTGTTTTGAGGATAAACACTACAAGCACAAATGTACGGGCGTCAAAAATTTAAACTGTAATTTTATTCCACAGAAAGATCAAACTCTGGAAATGATGATTGCCAAAAGGAATGAAATCGAAGCAGCTTTGAAGCAGATCGACTGCACGGCAGAGGATTTTAAACAACAGATTCAAGTTGCTCAAGATTCAGTAGGTCGTAAATACAGTGCTTTGAAGACCATCCTTGATGGTCAAAAAGCAATATTACTGGACAAGCTAAACGAAATCCACTCGCAGAGAACTGCCGAACTTCAGGAGTTGAAACGAGGAAGCGAATGCGAGCTTATGAAGATGAACGAGTTTATGAAGCAATGGAAAAAAGTCCAGTCGAAGGGAGCAGAAGCTGTCGCCACTATCAATAAGGAGGCTTCTGAATTGAAGGATCAATACGAGACCCAACAGGAAGATAGGAGCTGCAGATGGCAAACGAACTATCACAAGATTGGGTTCTGCTCCGCCGAATCGACGACTTGTAACATGGACAATCTTCTCGGGGAGATCCGGCAATGGAAAGCCGATATAAAAGGAAGCCGTCTTGGTTAGTATTTGTCAGCAGTAGTTCAGTCAAGTTTTGAAAAAACAAGTTTAATTTGTTATGAGTGCATATTATGTTGTATAACAGATTAAGTAGTTCATGTGAAACACAATATGCTTCAAGTATTATTCATCTAAATTTGGTTCTTAGTAGAATTTAGGATCTCTTGTTGGATTAAGAGAACTTGAAAGAAAAAAATTCCTCTAAATTGCTTGCATATACGAGTAGTTGTTTTATTAAGTGTATTCATAAATATTTGCGTCCCATTTAGCTGTTACAATATAAGAATAATTTTAAAATGTTAAAAAAAACTTCATATGGTCATTGTTCAAGTATAAAGCAAAGTTCTTTAAACAAGTTTTATTCTTATAGCATGCCACCATCTCTCTGGGACACAAGATCGTTTCGGTTGTCAATTATGGTCGTTCCTGCCAACTGTGGGCGGGGTTAATGAACTGCTGGCTGAGCACAGTGTGGTGAATGAGGTCGTCGGCCATGTGCTCTCATTGGTTGAGCTGAAATCTGAATTAAGCGGATTTTTTATTCTTAGATATAGTCGCCGCCATTTTGTCAACGTTACCAACTATGTATATGTTAATATCGTTGAACCTAATTATATCGTTTATATAATTGTTATTTATAGATTGGAGATTACTGCTGCATGATGCTAAGACTCACTGTGTTTCAAAGCTAAGTAGTGGCATTGCGGGCGTCTCTGTTTATAAAAGCGAACTCTTTGTAGTACGCCGCGACATTCCTTTTATTGACGTCTATAATTTGAACGAGTTGCAGAAATTAAAGAGACAGATAATCGTATCCGGTCTTACAAATGCAGGTGGTATTGTGTGCTGTGAAGTGAACAGGTGCTTATACGTTAGCAATCAATTCCATGCTCAGTATATACACAGGATCAACTTACAGGACACAAGTATATCAGGATGGCCTATAAAAGACTATCAACCATATGGTTTATCGCTTTCTCAACATCAGCACTTGTTGGTAAGTTTCTTGCGAGTTGGCCACATTCAAGAGTATGATACAATGGGGTTGCTGTTAAGAAATATACAGCTAAGTGACGCCATCCAAGGAGCTTATTCAGCTATCGAACTGAAGTCTGAAGGGTTTGTTATAGCAGTATGGAGTCCGGAGCATTTACTATTCATCACCGACTCTAACGGAAGGGTTATCACGACCAGCTTCAACTGCAACGGACCGCGAGTACACAACCCCATGTACTTAAAAGAAGATAGTCTAGGCAACGTACTGGTTGCTGATCACGGGGGAAATAAGCTTAGAATATTCAGCAGCACACTGCAGCACCTTGGAGATATCTATGTGTCAGCCCCCCAAGTCAATGAGTTCAGCAGTCCTACTTGTTTCTGTTGGGACGGCAGAGCTAGTAGATTGATTGTGGGAGAGAACACCGGTAGATTGCTTAGCATATCTATGCGCGAGATGTATGAGATAATAAAATAATCGTAGTACTAATTTATTCCCTTATATGCATGAGTTTTGTAAAGTTTCTCTGCTCAGATATACTGAGCAGTAGTATTTTGTTATAATATATTGGTTTAAAGTATACTATAAAAATATCTTCAGGAGCGCACGCTACAACTAACAGAATAGTAATGCGCATCATCGCTAACATACACTTTCTAAAATAACAAACACAAATCCAACAAAAAGGACATGATAAAATAAAAATGAAAAGTGACTAAGATTTTATTAAGTAAGTCTTTAGAGGCTTTAAAAACCACATATCGATATAATATGCAGCTAAAGTCTCCAGTCACTGCAATTTCTTGCGTTCATTAATATTATCACTTATCACATCACTTATCAATTGCTACTTATCATATCACTTATCAACTTTTACGTAGCATATCACTTTTCATTTGTTACTTATCATATCACTTATCAATTGTTACTTATCATATCACTTATTAAATGCTACTTGTCATATCACTTATCAATTGTTACTTATCATATCACTTATCAAATGTTACTTATCATATCACTTATCAATTTCACTTGTCACATCACGTATCAATTGTCACTTGTTGCTATCCCACTTCGCACCATCACCGTTAAAAAAAGAGAAATAGATGTCAGGGTCTTGGACGTCCCTGGTATTGTCTTATGGCAAGGAACCGGACTTTAAATTCTTATTGATTGATTTTCCCCACGGCGTGATAGAACCATCAGCGGAATTCTTCTAGTGAAGACTAAAATCTTGCACTCTTCACACTTAGTTTTAAGCCTTTCTCTGAAGCCTCGTGAAAAGTAACTTGTTTGTACAATGCCCACGTTTCATCGTTCATTAACTGCTGCTCCACCTGGTGTTCTGTTAGGTACTCCTTGCACTATAAATATACAACATATATTTTGCAATATATATTTCAACAATACATGTAATAATAATATATAGACGGTCTATTATATATTCATTCAACGAGTAAATTGGGCAAAGATTAGATTACAATGATAACAGTAATTAGGATGATAACAATGATTGCACTGATTACAAGGATCACTATAATTATAACGATAACGATAATTACTGTGTTTACGATAACTACAATGATTACGATGATTGCAATGATTTCAATTATTTTAATGATTACGGACGATTACATTAATTACGATGCTTAAAATGGAAAATGAAAGTTATGGATCGGTTTCTCGATTGTAATCGAATTCTTAAACTTTCTAAAACTTCCCTTTCTCTTTCTTGTAATTAATTGTTAATTTCATCAGTACTAACATTCTGATGTGTAAAACGCTGAATGTGTGAGCAATTCGCATATACGGTTATATGTGATCATTTAAAAATTATAAACTAACTTTAAAAATACCGAACAATGATTGCAATTTAATTCTTGAAATTTTATATTTTAAGTATAATTAAAACTGTAATAAATTATCTGTACAAGAATTGTTTGAACTTTAGCCTTTCATTTGGGTGAATAGCATAACGTAACCTAACGGCAAACTGGGTCAGGAAGCAGCTGCTTGTTCAAGGCCCATTTCCTTCTTCCTCTCCATGGTTATTAGTAATCGTTGCCTTTTGAAGGCGCATCAATTGCAGCCGGCGTGGATTTAAGAATAACCTTCCATCACCCTGGGATTTTTCCTTCCTAAGCTGTCAACACTAGGTCTTCTAAGGTGGTCACCGACAAAGTACTAACCGAGGTCGATGTAGCTTAACTTCTATAATTGACGCGGAAATAAAGCAAGTGCGCTAAATCCCGCCGTTTAATAAGTGCCGATGTATGCTGCTAATAAATAATGATATCTCACCAGAGTATCGCAAGCAGGCCTGTAGAGAAAGTTTTCGTCGACATTTTTATGAAAGAAGGTCTTGCTTATTTGAATGATTTCAGCGCCGTTGCTTAACTAAAATATAAAACATAGAGACATATTATGTCGCAAACATTTACAATATTGACTACTATAGAATATTTTATGAAAATGAATTGCGTGAAATTTGAAAGCGTTAATTACTGTCCTATTGACAGAGTGCTTTCATTTCTGTTCTGAACGCTTTCTCTGCAATAGATTGTAGATTAAACAATTTAAAAAATTCATCAATTTACTATTTTTGAAGGTAAAAATAGTGAACCAATGAAATAATTTAATTATTTACATTGAATAAATAAAACACGAATATCCAAACCAACGTCAGAACGGGCATTCGATTTGCGAACGCCAAATTCTCCAGTAATTGCTACAACATTTCCTATAACGAATGGAAAAATGAAACTCTATTCGTACTCCGAACCTAGCTAAACCGGGATTCAATGGAAGAAGTTTATGACGACGACGACGATGCTGATGATGATGACGATGATGATGATGACGATGATGATGGGCAAAAGCTGGTAAAACTAAGGTTAACATCAGTTTCCTCACTCAAAAGCGATGTCAGAGACGGAGTGACATTAACTTTACTAGAGTAGCTAATGCTAGAGATCATAAGTAGGCAACACTTACAAGAGTTAGACCTCTGTCAGTCGCTGATATTGACTTCAGGCGGTCCAATCCCTGAGATATAAAATAGACAGTGAATGTTTGGCATAAATGAGGCTTAAATTTATTGAAAATAATTTTATGTTAGATTTTGTAAAATTTTAGTTAATGCTGTAGTTGTCATGTGATAACTAAACTTTAAAAATGTAAACTAAACTTATAAAATGTGGTTACCTAACTGGCAATTATAGATAACGAAAGCGCTAATGAAAGGTAAAATATGTATTATAAGTCCAGGTATATGAATTTTATTTAAAATCTGACAATAGCTAGCAATAAGAGTTAATCGTTAGAAAAATTCGACTACGTAAAATCATGTTAGTGTCTTCTGCCAATATATTATGAGAATATAATATGAACAAAATTTCTCTTATATATTTCATTAAGAGCTTAACTACGTGCATATAGGAAATTTGATAGACCAATTCATCTAAATCATTTTCTAATTTAAAGCTGGTAAAGCTAAGGTTAACGTCAGTTTCCTCAATCGAATGCGATGTCAGTGACGGGCGAGCCCAGGATTTGAACCTCGCACACACTGATCCGCGGTCGAGTGTATTAACGACACTTTACTGTAAGAGACTTAAAAATTATTTATGAAATAAAATAGCCTTGATGTAGGCTTATACAAACAAATATATCTCCAGATTTCAGGCAATCCAGCACAACAAATGTAGTTCTCCGGGGCACTATTGTTCCACATGAGTTCAAGTCCCTACAGCTAACGGTAGAAGTGGAAAGAGTTGAATCCTCGCATATCAAAGAACGCAACAATTGATTTCCGGTTTCAACTTCCAAATCCAGATCGATTTGCTGCTTAGGCTGGCGAGATGAAAGGGTGCCACCGTTTTCAGATCTGCAATTTCTGCTTCCGTTTCTTCCTCCACTCTGTGCAAATGTTGCACTTGTTGAAGACCTGGGAATTTTTATAGCAGAGTTTTGTTTTTCTCGGCAATGAAGTTTTCTAAAATCTACGACTGTCTGGCATCTCAATACGCCAACGGTGCCCTACAAAATATAGACAATGTAAAAAGCTAAGGTTAACGTCTGTTTTCTCACTCGAAAGCGATATCAGTGATGGGCGAGCCCAGGATTTGAACCACGCACATACTGATCCGCGGTCGAATATCTGACCGACATCGCCACTGGATTTAGCCAACGACTCGCGAAATATTTGAAAACCTACAGTAAGCCTAAAAATATAGGCCTACATACATGATATTAGAAATTGATCCATGAGATGATCAATGCTTAAAAGAACAATTTATTTAACATGAAAGTCTGTCCTATACAGCAGGGTTTATGAGATTAAATTCAACAAGTGAGATAACTGCGTAAAAGACAGAAACAGAAATTTCAGAAGTGATAAAAAAACTTATAAAATCGTTACAATGTTACAATATTACAGTGTTACAGAGTTACAATGTTACAATATTACAGTGTTACAGAGTTACAATGTTACAATATTTCAGTGTTACAATGTTACAATATTACAATATTTCAGTGTTACAATGTTACAATATTTCAGTGTTACAATGTTACAATATTACAATATTTCAGTGTTACAATGTTACAATATTTCAGTGTTACAATGTTACAATATTTCAGTGTTACAATGTTACAATATTTCAGTGTTACAATGTTACAATATTTCAGTGTTACAATGTTACAATATTTCAGTGTTACAATACAATTTCAGTGTTACAATGTTACAATTACAGTTAGTTACAATGTTACAATATTTCAGTGTTACAATGTTACAATGTTACAATATTCAGTGTTACAATGTTACAATGTTACAATATTACAGTTACAATGTTACAATGTGTTACAATGTTACAATATTACAGTGTTACAATGTTACAATGTTACAATATTACAGTGTTACAATGTTACAATGTTACAATATTTCAGTGTTACAATGTTACAATGTTACAATATTTTACAATGTGTGTTACAATGTTACAATATTTCAGTGTTACAATGTTACAATATTTCAGTGTTACAATGTTACAATATTTCAGTGTTACAATGTTACAATATTTCAGTGTTACAATGTTACAATATTTCAGTGTTACAATGTTACAATATTTCAGTGTTACAATGTTACAATATTTCAGTGTTACAATGTTACAATGTTACAATATTTCAGTGTTACAATGTTACAATGTTACAATATTACAGAGTTACAATGTTACAATATTTCAGTGTTACAATGTTACAATATTACAGTGTTACAATGTTACAATATTTCAGTGTTACAATGCTACAATATTTCAGTGTTACAATGTTACAATATTTCAGTGTTACAGTGTTACAATATTACAGTGTTAAAATATTACAATATTATAATGCTAAAGTGCTACAATGTTACAGTACTAAAATATGACAGTGTTACAATATTATAGTGTTACAATATGACAGTGTTACAATATTGCAATATTATAATGTTATAATATTACAATATTACAGTGTTACAAAAATTACATTGTTAAAATATTACAATGTTACAGTGTTATACTGTTACAATGTTACATTATTACAGTGTTACATTATTACAATATTACAGTGTTACAATAGTACAATATCACAATGTTACAGTATTACAATATTACAATGTTACAGTGTTGCCGTGTTACAATATTACAGTGTTACAATATTACAATGTAACAATATTACAGAGTTACGATAATACAATGTTACAGTGTTACAACGAGTAGAAGATCTTACAGTTTTGATGATGTAGAGCCACGGAGTCCTGCTCGTGTCAGACACAACGACCTCATTCTTCCTGCGAGTAATGACGAATAATGAAAGGCTATTTAGATAGGAAGAGTATTTGAGAATAGGAAGAAGACTTGAGAATAGGAAGAAGGGTTAGACAATAATAGGAAGAAGAGTTAGATAATAGGAAGAAGAGTTAGATAATAGGAAGAATAGTTAGATAATTAGAAGAAGAGCTGGACAATAGAAAGAAGAGTTGGATAGACACATTCTAAGGGGGAAAGTCTATTAAAAGAGGTCATAGAAGGCAAAATGAAACGCAATAGAGGCAGAGGCAGGCCGAGATTAGGTATGTTAAATGATTTATAGACCCACTCATATGCGGACAAGAAGAGGAAAGCGGAAGACAGAGAAGAGTGGAGACATTATATGCCAAGGACCAGCCAGTAGGCAGAGTAGTAAGAGAGCAATTTAGATAAAACTCTGAAAGGTGAAACATTAAGCGTTTAAAAGTAACTCAACGTCAGATAAAATATGCTACTTAGGCCCCATTGAAAAGTGATTAGCACAAACTAGGGCACTAGATACTGAAACCATCGATTCGTCTTAAACACGGACGTTATTATGCCGTCGCCACGCTATGAAAGGGAAGGCATTTAGATCAGTCTTAATTCTATTATTCATTAAATCACTAAATTTCATTTAATAGATACATGTAATCGATATATGAAGCAATGTCCTATGCAAAATATCACACGAGATTTGAAATTATTCGACTATTAAATGATTTTACACAGATAATTCTGGTGCAACAAGAATCTATAGTTTGAAGAAATAAAATGCTTCTATATTGAACATAAATCAGAATAGAACTCAGTATATTATACTCAACAATTATATATTATAATAAAAGCACTGATATATCATACAGAATAGTCAGACTGAATGGCTGGCCATACACTATAGATAAACACTGAAATATCATACTGAATGGCTATATACTATAAAGAAATGTGCACTAATGTCATACTGAATGGCTATGTACTACAAATAAACAAGAACTGGCAAACCTGCAACATCGATATTGAATCATTTGAGGATGTTCTCCAAGTTTTGGAAAATTAAACCCTTCTAAATACGTCAAAGATCTACGCATACAAACACACAAATTTACACTTTAGAATTACTTAGATATTAAAAATAATTATAATTTAAAACTTAGTCTAGAATCAAGCATTTAAAACTTAGTCTAGTATCAAGCAAACACTTTTTTGTGACTGTGTGAAAAATATATAGTGCAATATATTATGTACATACTGTAAGTTACTCTCCATCTCTCTGTCTCTCTCTCTTTGTCTCTCTCTCTCTCTCTCTGTCTCTCTCTCTCTCTAGTGTTCTGTCAAGTGTCGGGTCCTATGTACATACTAGTACTTACATTCTGCTTCCATCTTTAACGAGCATACCATCGATTAACGACGTATTCCTTTCACAAGAGGCTATGCCTTACCCACACCTTAATAAAGTTTATAGCATGAGAATAATATGACGTCGGAGGTAGTTTCGCGTTGCCTTCCCCCAGTTAATGCTCAAGTTATATACATTACTATATACAAACACAGGCACGTTATTATATTCAAATCATGTACTTAGAATAATTATATAGTACTGATATTCTGTGTCTAGTATTTAATGTGAATAGTACCCCTGCGGCTTATAAGGGTAATGCTCCTACTAACCTAAGAAATGTCATTGGTAACCCTGCGGCGGCCTGTTTTAGGTAGGTGTAAATCTACAGTTTAGTATCAATCAACATCAAATTTGAAATCAATATTTACTAATTACAGAAATAAATACAGTTATGACAATAAAGATTTAAACTAAAGCATATTAAATTAAGAGGGTATTGCAACATTTCTAAACAGAAATTGCAAAGTCAACCAAAATGGCAAAGTTAGCCAAAGAAATGAAATGAATTATAATCTTTTACCCATAACGGTTTTCTTTAATGGTTACCTTTAATGGTATCTTTTTTGTGGCGCAAACAGTCGTTTAAACAAAAGTTTTACCATAATCTTAACAAGCTGCAAGTGTAACATCTCCATACTGTACAAATTAACATATTAATTACTCGGAAAGAATAGATTATATGACATAATTATCAATGTAAAACGAAACTAGAATTCAGCCATGAGATGAAAATGTTTATAAGAAGTTTGAGTGGCAGCAATAACTAAAATGATTTTGATTTTACGTTAAATGATCTTACAAAGAAATGAATTAAGATTTATTTTCTAAAAATACCAAGCAACTGAGGCCAAAATTTTCTCGTGTATTTTAGAAGATCTATTCGCATAACAGGATCTCCCACCTAATAGGATTTGCAACTGTACAAGACTCTTCTACAATTAATATACACGTAAATAATATAATTATGACATATTTTGACATCATCATCTAGTTTTGAAAACTTGAGCCCGGAGCGAATTTAACGTAAGCCTAGATTTCAAATGAGAAAACTTATAAATGTCCGTTTCCTACAAGGCTAAAGGAATGAATTACCTTTCTGTGCAGAATAAGAACTTCTAGTTGACCTTCAGCAACTAAATTACTCTGCCTCGACCACCGATTTACAAATTCTTCAACCTAAAACATAATAATAATAATAATAATAATAATGTCACAGCCGGTGGAGCTGCTGTTCATGCCGCCTCTAGGAAGTTTGATAAATACCGTGATCTGTCCTTAGGATATGAAGTTGTTCCGGTGGCCATTGAAACCATGGGCCCGATGAATCCCGAAGGAGCTGACTTTATTAATGGCATAGGCAGACTTATTGCAGAGCAAAACCGGCGATAAGCGAGAGACTTCTTTTCTTTGGCAAAGGCTTTCCATGACTTTGCAAAGATTTAATGCAGTCTGCTTCAATAATTCTTTTGAGACGTTTGATGACCTCGAGTAGCCGGGCGGCGATTCAGCACGTATTGCTTCAATCGTTTTTATCAAACCCCAGGTTCTTTACACCGGGGTAAATAAAATAAAATAAAAATATTAAAAAGAAATAAATAAATAAAAATAAAAATAATAATAATAAAAGATTAACTCGTGTTGTGTCCGGGTTGCTGAAGAATAGACCAACCATAGACTGCACGTGCCGTAAAGGCGACAAAGAGACTAATATTATGAAGCTTGTAGCAATTGAAGACCAATTAACGATTAAATTGTTAGACATACGTTAGAAGTAGCTTCAAATACAAAAGCAGAGTGTTTTTAAAATAAAATCAACTTCTGTTTAAATTAAACTTATGAAATTTTACCTACATCGTCTGTCTGTCCTTTACGTAACACGCCAACTCTTTCTACTACGTCTTCCTTAGATAATGAAAACTGGCAGACTTTGCTGACTGAAATAATATTTCAAACTTTGATTTAGTTAATTAACAAAATTTCATCATTTTCAGTAATTCTTACAAAAATTGTAAAACGTAAAATGTGAATAGATTTAGATAATTTTAGTAACAGAGATTCACAGTAAATCAAAGCGCTTCGATAAAAGCTTTTAAAATGACCGACGGTCATAATAACAGTCGTTGACGGTCATCGTTTTGCACTACGCATACGCCTACTGTACTTACAAGAACAGCTAAAAGTGAAAATGGGGGTGGGATTTAGTGCACTTAGTTAAATTACGAGTCAATTAACGAAGTTAATCTATATAGGGATCTGTTAGTACAAGGATGGGGGATCATCTTGGAATGGCGACTATTAAATGCTTTGAAATGAAAAATATCCAACGTATTGGAAGGCTATTCTTAAATCCGCGAAAGATGCATTCAGTGACAACGATCAAAGAAACGATTATATTATTACTAACTATAGAGAGGTGGGAGGAAATAACGACAAAAAACAGCAACTAAGCAATGAATCTCTGTACAGCATAATGTTGTCATGGGTAAAATCATATGAATAAAAAAGAGATACACTTTGATAGTACTCACTTTTACCAGTTAACACGTAGTACAAACAATCAGCTGGTCTTCCTTGGTAAGCCAAAATTCTTCCGCTCTCGTATCTATGACACATATAACTTTTATTATTATTATTACAATAACTATTATCTCTCAAGAGGCTTTCTTTGACAAATTTTGCAGGAACGTTAATATACATGTAAAAATAAAATAAAATTTAAAATCGAGGAGTAGTTAGATGTAATTAACGGTCAATATATAGTAGCACATCTTTGGAATATTTAAATTAGAGTGCATGTTTTCAATATCCAACACTGTTTAATATGAACTAGGTACATCAGTGTCAACAGTTAACTAGAAATATTGACAACATTGTAAACTTCTTGTATTCTAAAGTAATGAGAGATATTTTGTAGTAAGGTTATAAAGAATTATATTACCTACCTCGAAAATTCCAGATATCTTGCCAATTCTGGTTCCAGTTCCAATGGAAAGAGATGCTTGAAGGCCCCAGTGACTTTCAAAAATCCTTGAATCTATTAAATTCAAAAGCGAGAAAATATGTTAGACATTTTTATATTTCTTAGGCAAGTATATTTCTTTAGTATATTTCTTAGTTATATATAAACCTATATTGTCTGTCAATCTAAAAAATAATTGACATGAAGGCTACTAGGCTAGCCAGATATTTTCATTATATTTGATTTTGATGAAGAGGAAGACGGAAGACAGAGAAGAGTGGAGGCGGTATATACCTTAGACCTGCCAGTAGGCAATGCACTAAGAGAGTGTTGATTTAATAATCAGAGCTGCAATCAACGTCACTGAAATGGTCTTCAGATGAGAAACAGGACGTTAAATGTTTATTCTGTAATTCTACATTATTAAGAAACCAATTTTAAAACTAAAAATTAAGTCTACATTGCAGATAATGCTTAAGGGCTCAACAGAAATTCTCATACTTTGGGTACACAAGTTAATAGCAGATAAAAACTTCTTTTAAATTCCCAATCGTTGGAATAAAAGAGGCAGAGTCAGGCCGAGATTAGGTAAGCTTATGTGAGACGATTTAAAGATCCACTCATATGTGGACATGAAGAGGAAAGCGGAAGACAGAGAAGAGTGGAGGCTCTATATGCTATGGATCTGCTAGTAAGCAGTGCACTAAGAGAGAGCGAGATCGCTTGAATGGCAGTTTTGACACACATGAAATTTCGAAGAATTTCAGCTTTCACCGATCACATGACTCCAGCTCAATCATAAAAGAACTTACCTGCTTTATAATATCTGTGTCTCGGTAGTTAGGCTGAGTCGTTAGACACTGTAAAAGGGAAGCCGAGATCTGTAAGTATAGTAATAGAAGAAGCAGTCTGCAACAGTGCAGTTCAACAAAGCAGTCAAAGACTAGAACTAAATGATAGCTTTTCTTTGAGACACATTCCTAATTTCCTACCAACAATCCAATTTAATGCTCGCTTAAGTGTAATTTAACTTTATTCACAAATTAGAGTAATTATTATTACCATATCTTACAGGCAATGCCTTTACGAATTTTTCTATGATCCACATCCTTGAACATATGGCTTTTGAATTCGTTTCCATTGCCTTCCCTAATTCTTGCTTCGTCGATCCTACGGCGCACATAGTTACAGATTGATGGATTCTTATAATTTTGTCTTGGACAAAATAAAGGCAGTACTACTAGCATTATTCTCCCTCTCTCTCTCTCTCTCTTTCCCTCTCAGTACACAGCCCATTGACAGGCCCAGGGCATAAAACTATACAGTATATAACTAATATTATATATAATATTGTAGTATATAATATTAGGAAATATTTTAAAATTCAAATCTTATTATAATTTGTTAGAATACTCTTTATCTTAGTTAATTAAGTTTGTGTTTCGCATTTACGTTTATTTGTTTCTTTATTTACTATGTGCTTATTGTTCTGCATACTTGAAAATAAAATAATAGTAATATAGAAAATATTATACAAAGTTTATGAAAAGATCTTATGATAATTGACGTACGCTAGATCTAGGAATTTGTGATTTGTTGCTGTTAATAAGTAGTCGATTTCGAATGCTGAGGCCGTCGAATTCACTTTCGTAGTATCTAATACACAATAAGCAGCCTGAAAAACTGAACTTAGTTTAATAAACGGAAATAGATTAACACGAGAAATTAGTATTCGATTGCCAGTAGGCGTTTGTTTAACAAAGGTTCAGAAGCTCATCATTTAGCATCATGATGACTAGGACACTCTCGAGATACCGTCTAAAAGACATGTTTAAACTTAATCATAACTTTCACTAAATGTGACACATAAGAATTAATTAAATTAATTAGTAATTTAGCATACATAAGTGGGGTACTATTATTGAGACTATAGCCATCGTATAATTTATAATTTACAATTGTTACGCAATATACACTAATAAATCACATGACGAAATTCTGTTTTATGGAGCCAGATATTAAGCTATTTCTGATTGTTTTGTAAGTTTGCACTTTTAAATTTTCATTTCTTTACAATACTACGAAGCTGTTCATAGTGAATTTTAACGAAAAAGTCAAATCGAGTAATAAAATAAATAATAAAATTAAATTAAGCAATTAGAAGTTTGCTACCTCGTGGTATTTGTGAAGGCTCGAAGAAGTGTTATAATTAATTGCACTGTAGATTTGAAATGTGCTCCGTTTGCCTGAAAATATCAAGAAAGTTTATTATTCATTATAAAGTGGATAGGCTGTGAGTTTCATGACCCTTCTAAGAGAGAGAGAGAGAGAGAGAGAGAGAGAGAGAAAGAAAGAGAGAGAGAGAGAGAAAGAGAGAGAGAGAGAGAAAAAAGAGACTTTCCTTGTATTATTAAATCAGACATGCATTTCATAGATATAAAATATTTATTTTGATTACAAATTTCGGATAGTCTGTAGTTCGAAATCTTTAACGTCGTTTTTAAAACGGAATAAGTGCCAAAAAGACATTTTTAAGTGAGATAGTTCCTTTGTAGATTATTCAGAACTAGACTTTTTAACCTAGATAACTATAGGCTACTTTGTAAATATAGTAAGTAATTCTAAACTAAAGATACACGTAGATAGTAGGCTTTGACGTTATAAAGAAGTTTAGACAACCCGATAATGCACTTTTAGTAACAAACCTACCCTTCTTTGATGTCTTCTCTGTTTCAGAAATTCTCTCGAAGACTGATCTTGGAATTTCTATTAAAACATAATACGTAAAAGCCGTAAAATTAGTGCTAAAGAAACATAAGTTTAGTAATATTAGGCCTATGCGTATTGAACTCAATATTGGATATAACTTGACGTATTTATTAACTATAGGCCTACCTTTGTATTTATTAAGTCTATTTATCTATTATTTTTCATTTTATACTGTTAGAATACTACACTAACATTGCAGATTATTACAAACTGAAACTACATAAATTCCAGGGAAACAGAGTTTATGGCCCATCGGTAAGATACATCGGCGGTTGAGTAAGAAAAGGAGTTATCTTTGCGTCGAGCGACAGCGTAACGGCGACAGCGTAGCGGCGACAGCGTAGCGGCGACAGCATGGCCATACCTCAATGAGTTGCTGCAGTTGTGGAGAGAAGTCTTGCCACGGATGTCTGACCAGTCTGTGTGGACGAATCATTTGACGAACCTCTGATAACCTGCGCGACACCAGCAACTGAAAGTCATCTCTCGTATCTGCAATAACAACAGTAAAAACATCTCCGTCAATATCATAATATCACCATCATCATCGTTGTCGTCTTCGTCATCAGCACATCATCAACGTCATCACCGTCGTCGGCGACAGCGTTGCGGCGTCAGCGCGGCGGCGACAACGCCGCGGCGACATCGTCGTCGTCATCATCATCGTCATCATCATTATCACCATCATCACCAACACCGTCAACATTATCATCATCATCATCAAACCATCCATCTTTTGCCTTTAAGACTTTAATCGGCGTAAGCATGTTTGCAATTAGGCCCTATGCATACTTGTGTTGAGATAAACAATTTTAATAGACTAATTATAATCCTGAACAATCTGCAAAAAATATTTTAAGAGAAACAAAACTGTAAAGCTCTCTTCTAAATCAGTTATCACTATGGTTATTCGACCAGGTTAATTTAACTCACAATCATTGTTTTTAATTCTTACAAGTGAAAATATACATGTAGCATTTCGAAAGTGCTATTGATCTGAGCTAGACCTACTCTTAGGCTAGCAAAAACACGAACTACTAGGCTAACAAATATCATTTGTTATTTAAAGCTTCCTGCTTAAGTTATTATATTTAAAAATTGTTGTCATGAAACAGGCAATAAATTATATAGAAATTGCTACAACCCGGAGAAATAACAAATATCATTTGTTATTTCAAGCTTCTGCTTAAGTTATTATATTTAAAAATTGTTGTCATGAAACAGGCAATAAATTATATAGAAATTGCTACAACCCGGAAGTATTTCAAGTCTACACATCCTATGGACTAAGCATAATCTACACATCTTTGGACTGAATTTCTAGATTTTGGAATTTGCACCGTTTTTGGATCTTCTTTTTGCTTGCTGGCTTGATTTTGTCTCAATAGTGCTTGATGTTGTCATTGGTGACCGTATCACTCTAATTGTTGTAATGTTATGTTAATCAAGATATCACCATGAAAGAACGTTGAAATAAAAAGTGTGTTTTATACATGTAGGCCTATACATTGGAATCTTAGTGTGTTTAACGAAACTGCTTTAACAGCGGATCCGTCAAATACAAAGACTTCAAAAAGTTCTCTGTGAGTTAAAATAAGATTTTTATGGAGCAATCAATAAAGGTTCGTCTAATCTTTTTTGTTCCAAAATGAGATAAAGTAAACATAGAAATGTGTGCCTCGAATTTGTCATAAAAAGCACACGTCGAAATAGTCGACTAATATGGAACAGAATAAGACAACAGGAAACCACCTCAGAAGCCATATTATTCCAAAGCTAAAGGCTGAATTATGGTTTTATAAGAGCTTATATTAGGGATACGCTTGTTACTTGTTGATCAACGGAGTGCTCTTAGTGAGCGAGAAAGCTTCGAGTAGAAGCAAGTACCTTTGACCCGACATTTGACAGAACACAGGAAAGGGAGAAGCTCACCTGGAGTATTCAGAGCATTCCTATACGCCAGAGCTCGAACTGCAGAAGTTGACAACATTTTTAATGTTTCCGTTTAATGTCTAAACGTCTTCCAATACTGATTACTGAGGTCTATAGTGAAAGTCTATTTAATTTAGAGAGAGAACAAAGAATATTTAATTGACTGGAACCAGTTAAAAGTCAGCGATTCGTCAGCTAGTGACGGTAAGTATTACGGTTTCCGTACCACAAGGATACTGCTAGAATGAGTAACCGGCTGGAATTCGCACCTATGATCTCCTGCTTAGCAGGCAAGCGTGTTACTACCCAGGTCATACTGCTGTACGGGACGAACCATAGATGAAAAAAGCGTTCTTACCAAAAATAAAAAACGCGGTTTTTCCCAAAAAATAAAAAACGTAAAAAAACGTTCAAAAAACCGTTAGTAGCGTACACGTAGCTTGCATATACAGGGTGAATAAAAAAAAGATAACACCTGCAAAAAGTTTGAATATCTCAGGCTATTGTTAATATTTGTAAATTAAACTTTTACCAATTAATAAGGGACTAATTTCTGGTGGGGTGGCCAATTTTCATCCATTTTGGTGCATAGATTGTCCAGTTATGCAAGTTTCAGCAGAGCAACCCCCCCCCCATTTTTACCTTAAAATGGCGTTTGCTACAACGGTAAGGGCAGATTGCACTTCATTGACGAGAAGGTAAGGTTGAACTCTCAGTGTTACGTCAGTACTTTGCTTCCGGAGCTGTTTGATGATTGCCATGCTCTTCTAGCAAATGGTTTCATCTTTCAGCAGAATGGTTCTCCGGCTGATGCATCTCGTCATGCACAGGAAAGGATCAGCGAGAGAAACCCGGATTACATCAAGAAGAACGAATGGCCTCCAAACTCACCCGATCATAATCCTCTGGATTACCATATCTGGGGAACCATGCTGCATCTCTATCAGAAACACCAGCCGAAGCCTAAAAACAAGACAGAACTGCAGGAGGTGCTTTAGCCATTTTTAGGTAAAAATAGGGGGTTGCTCTGCTGAAACTTGCATAACTGGCCTGTCTATGTACCAAAATGGATGAAAATTGGCCACCCCTTCAAAAATTAGTCCTTTAGTAATTGGTAAAAGTTTTATTGTAAAATATTAACAATAGCCTGAGATATTCAAACTTTTTGCAGGTGTTATCATTTTTTTACTCACCCTGTATATTACCATGCCTTCATTCCATAACACTAAAAAATTTTATTGCAACTAGACTTGATCTAAAGTTCTAAAATATGTCCATAGACTCCATACAAATATAAACAAATACTTTCAGGTCACATATAGCCACACTGTCAGTTGTTCATAATTATCAATACAAGAAAATTTAAATTCGTAAAAAATTAAGAATAGACAATGTCTTAAAAATTAGAACATCTGCCTAACTAGGAAAATAAAAAATGTAACGAATTACCTTTTATATACTGATGTTTATGGCGCGAAACTAACGGCAATTTCTCAATATTTATGTGCAGTCCACGTCAAGCCATGGTTTACGTTTTTTTATAAAAAATAAAAACGTAAAAAACGCGTTTTTTTAAAGATATACAAAAGGTAAAAAACTCTTTTTCCTCTATGGGACGAACGAAACGCTAAACTCTACTGGTATAGCAGGCTATCAATAAACACTAGTGCAAACATTAAAGCACTTCCTTTGTGGAAATTAGGTCTATGCATATCCACACTTTACGAGTTAATTAAACAATCAATCAATCACTCAATCAATGAGGATTTAACGTACGGCTCGCCACTCGAAGGCGATTTCAGAGACGTATGATTCATCTGCAACTTATCTGTTGAAAACTTTTATTTAAAAGTATTTGTACTTCTCAAATGTAGGCCAATGTTAATAGTTTTCTCAAAAATTTAGCTGTTACTAAAACATCATTAGATTAACTTACACAAATAGACATCAACTATGCAACTTAATTTAAATTACTAACTGCAATATGGACTAAGTAGACAACGGAGTTGTTAACTTAGCTTCAAGACTACGTACCATTAAGATTAATTAATTACAAGACAGCTAATGGTTATTAAAGAGACTATCAATAGTTCTTAACAGTCATAATGCTATAGTGCCAATAAAATAAATTTAAAATACGATAATTGACTACATCTTCTGAGAAATAGATATAAAATGTAACTTAGAGATATCTTGATTACCCGTAGCTCGTCAGTTCTTGACAGCCGGTAATAAAACAAATTAATAAAAGAACGTTTCAAACCATTCACTATTACTTAGCTTCCAAACTACTAACTTCACGTTCTATTACCTATTACGTAACTTAGGTATTAATCGCCTAATCCTCATCTTTAAAATTAAAGGCCTCGTCCTTAGTCTTATTAAATTACTTATTCTTCATTTAGCGTAAGATATACAAGAAGCCGCACCTTGAATATAAACAATTAAACCGCCGAAGAATAAATTATATTAATAATTCAGTCGGCATTCAGTCACTTGGCAAACAAGTAACGCGACGCCTCAGCTGTAATTGCTCGACATTCATGTATAAGCATAAAATAACTATAGCCACTTGAGAACGGCGTATAGCTTCATGTATAACTGAGTGATCTGAACCAAGATTTCCTTCTAAGGTCAGGCCTACATTTAGTGGGTTTTCTAAGTCTTTTAATGGAACCGCCAAAAGGAAATCTTCTCAAACCTACTAATACCTGGTTAAACGAAAAATATGTACTTTTAACATTATTGTATTCTCATTAGCTAGTTTAATCGCCTTAGTTTAATCCAGCAAGTTTATTCCACGTCAAAGACATCATCTTAATCGAACGCAGATTGATGGCACAACATTAAAATACAGCTCTGAAGCAATTTTCAATTGTATTTTTTAGCATCTACGTCAATCGAATTTTACACACCCCCCGGAAAAATAATTTTGAATCAACTGTTATTCGCTGAAGCTAAATGAAAGCTTAACAAAAAGAATAGTAAGCAGACCAACTCAGAGTTTAAGAATCGTAATAATACAGTAATAAATCTTTACGATTACAATAAATACCACAATAATGATTAATTATGGAATTAACTGCTAAGTAATTGTTTTAAATTAATGCGTCTATCGTCTGCAAGGTCTCATGCTCAACGATTTGCTAGTCAAGTTAGACCAAATACAGAACGCTCTTTCGATGGTTAGAATTACTGCAGTAATATAACAATTACAACGATTTCGAACAAACGAAGAGGTTTATTTTGAGAACAGTTATTAACGACGTTACGCTTGCAAGTTCCACAGCAGTCTGTACTTATAATTTGAAATGTAAATTATTGCTACAGCAAATTCACAAACATATCAGTAATGTAAAACGATTTGTCATCCAAATCAACCAGAAATTGGAGCTTTTGTAAATACTGTTAAGCAAATTTAATAGCAAGGTCATCCCTTCTTCTTCTTCTACTTCTTCTTCAGTGCACTGACAAGTGGCAGGTTCAAGGTACATATTCATAATTAAAGTCTGCTTTCTCGCTCCATAAGAGCACTCCTTAGATCAACAATTTAATCCCCTCACAAAGTCTACGCCTTAGCCATACCTTATGTAGCCTATAGCTTGGGAAAAGTGTGGTCATAGCTAACTCTTAATAATTGCAGAAGAAGCAAACTCCGCCTTTAAAACATCCTGAATACTTGACTAGTAGCAGGCTTTCACTTCTTTTAAATACTCTGAACCTAAAATAATACTTTACAATTGTAATAACACAAGGCAGTAGACTCAAACAATGTCATCATAAAAAGAAGAACTCCAGTAACAAGCGTTAGTATTAGAAACTGAGTTTTTAATGCAGTCGTCCCAACAGCATAAAAATAATTATTGGCTAGTAAACAATTACCAACTCATCAAATAAATTAATTATCTAATAATCAAACACACCGCCCGAAGCATTAGTATAAAACTAAATGAGCGTTACTCTGGTTTCGACGGATAAAAAATTAGAAGAAAATGAGAAAGCGATTTTAGTCCATCCTCTCTGCTGCCAAGGTCCGAGTTCTTTCGACTTGGTGATAAAATCATAACATTCTGATAAAACACAGATGATGCAAAATAAAACCATAAATAGTTATTGGCTGTATATTGATCAAAACTCACTTAGTGTCGAAAGAGACAACAGTAAATCTATAGCCAAAGAACGTGGTTATATAACATGGTTATACAACATGATTACACAACATAATTACACAACATGGTTATACAACATGGTTATACAACACGGTTATGAAAATGAACTCAGAGATATCACTCTACGTAAAACTAATCGTAAACATTTCCATAATGGCAGGTTTAAATTAATATGGGCCTAAAAAGATTTTAAAATGGCAATCGCAAAATGCAACTAATAAAATGTGATGCGCCATTCTTTGTACAATTAAAACTAATATTTAATAAATTTTCTTCATCATTATCTTCCCTATTTAATATAAATCATCATAACCATCAGCATTATCTTCCCTTGAATCTCAGTTTAACTAAAATCGGGATTTTTAAACATCTCCTTTCATTTTAGAAAATGTTGTAGCAATTTCAGAAGCCTAGGCGCTCACCATTCGAATGTCCTTTCTGACGTTGGTTAATTTATTTAATATAAATAACAAAAGAATATTCAAAAGAGGTAAGCGAGCATTTAATGACAAATATAGCTTAATATGCTAATGAATAAGTATTATTTATTACTGAAATTACTAATGAGTACTAGAGTCGAAAGGTCTACTTAGAAAAATACACAGCAATTATTTTTAAAATAAAGAAACCGTCACCATTATAACAGTAGTTCACCCAGTCATATCTATCAACAATAAACTATAATCCATTACAACAGTTAATCAAAAAAATATAATCAGTCAAAAACCGGTGTGGGAATTTATTATCAAATAAGAATAAAAGGTTTAGTATAGCTTCAATAAGGAAGAGACGTTAACTTATGAACTTTACAAATATAATTAGAATTATGCAAAGGAAGTAGCACTGATCAACTGCACCGTTATAAATCACAAATATATTCAAAAATGTAAACTAACACGTGTAATGGTAGTAAATTGAATAATAAAGTTAGAAGAAGCTAAGTTAAAAATGTGTTATCAATTATATGAAACGCAACTTAAATGAAGCTCATAATCACGAATTAAACAGTTTTGTAAGTTTACACCACTTTGAAGCTAATTAAATTAAATTATTAAACAAAGTAACTATTTTCTACAGTAAATTTCTCATAAAGTTAATAAAATATTTTAGCAGTTTATTATTTATTTTCTAATGTTAGACTGCGACAACGACTACCGGCCCTACAGCAACTGCTTCAAGCTATACAGCTCAGTCTGTCCACAATATTAACATCATCATCATCTTCCTCCCTTGAATCCCAGTTCAACTAGGATCGGGAATTTTATTAATTAAAACAATCATATCAAAAACTTGCATTAAGAAAAAGCTGGTAAAGCTAAGGTTAACGTCAGTTTCCTCACTCGAAAGCGATGTCAGTGACGGGCGAGCCCAGGATTTGAACTCACACCTACTGATTACTGATCTGATCTGCTCTTCGAGTTTACAAAGTCCATAAGAAATTGTACAAATCAGTGTTCTTATAAAAAATTAACATTTTAAGAAAAACCTGCACTAAAAGAAGTTGTTCAAATTAGAAATTTCGTTGTATGGGTGAGTAGAAAAATATGGTAAAGAAATATACACTGTAGAATCTACACCCTGATCAGTTAAATTAAAGAACAACAACAGCAAAATATGATTCATACATAGTCTCAGGTCAAATATTTTTCCTAGTAGTCGTCATAATCATTGCCATCTTCCCTTGAATCCTAGTTTAGCTAGGGTCGTGATCCGAAGGGTACTTAATGTAAATATTACCTTCCTATAATAGGTAGCCTATAAATATAACAATCACATTAATTTGCCATAATAATTTCATGGTGTTCAGAACTATGCAATAATAATCCGAGAACCCTTTTTTCTTGATCTTAGTGTATTCCTAAGCAACCTTAAAATACCATCTGAAAGTAAATATTAGTTTACCTTCAGCTGGCAATCTAAAAATTATAACTTTAAACACTTTTAAAGCATTAAATTAATAGATAACTGTCTAACATCATTCAACGACAAAAGCTCCGACAATACTTGATTATGCAATACGCAAATGCTTCACCTATAGAAACTTGTACCAGCTACTTTGTAAAGATAAAGATAAATTCTCTTCCTTCTGCATGTTGCTTCAAATTATCAAGCCTTTATAGTTTCTATTTTTAAAAAAACTTAAATGATTCACTAAATTTATATAAGACCAGTGGTCACTGTCTTACCAAATAGTATACAACGGCAAGAAATTAAGAAAGATGAAAGTAGATATTTCCTCCTAGTTAGCAACTCTAAAAATTAAATAAAACGCTTAGAGTTCATCCTGCGGCTTCTTAGAGGATGATGTGAAAGATTTCAATGACCTCTCCATAGACTCTACAACTGTATAATAAAACAATATGTATAATAAAACAGTCTGTAAAATAATAGTATTAAAGTAAAATAATAATCATTGCACATTAATACAAGACAATACAAAATTATACATGGCGTTATAAATATTCCAGAAATTTCAGTATACACAATGCAGTTAAACGATAGAAAATATGCAGTGTTTGTAACAGTCTTGGCATAGTATTGCAAAAATTCTAAGTGCAAAATTGTCAATATATATACAATACAAGAGTAATAGTAAGAGTAGTAAAAATGAGTGTAAAATTATGATTCAAAATTAAACAGAAATGAAAATAAACCAATAAAAATGATACTTTACGCCCACTTCCTCCTCTGAGTATGACATCAGAGACGTTACCACACATCTCAGAAGCTTCCTGAAGATAGTTTCTCAAAAATGATAAATTGACTGATCCCATCACAACAGATCTTCTCCTATCATACCTTGAACGTTAGCCTAAGAAATTAGAGCATCTGAAAAGCTTTCCCGTCACCTTCATTAGATTTATTTCGTTTACTTTTGCAAATGCCTGCATATGTTTGTTTAACGAAAGGCAATATTCTACGTTCATTGTAGGTTACTGAAATTCTATGTCAATTATTTAGTAAATTAATGTCAGAAGGGTTAAAATAAAACACAGTAGAAATGCCGTTCAACGATAAAACTGTAATTTTACATCAACCCTAATCAGTGGTTCCAAACGATTTTATAAAATACACAAAGGAAACATGATCAGCTGAAACTAAAAGTACAAAATACAAACTGTCATCAGCCGAGGAATAGTAATACTTGTATTTATCAGACCCATTCTCATTGATCACAGGCAGGAGTGTTCCAGAAGGATCTGCAGCAGAAAAATAAGTTCAAATAACAGAAATTTACAATAAAAAGAATAAATCGTAAAGTATAATAATATAAATATTATGTCTAAGGGTAGGATTAGTATAAACATAAACGGCTGAAATAAACGTCAATTTTCCTTTGAAAAATTACTTCAGCAAAATCTTATCCAAGTAATTCGTACTGAGCAGCAATGAAACATTGCAAAGTGCACTAACCAAAGGGCCACTAGTTCAACTAGAATATATAATCATTTGAAATAAATCTTAATGAAATACCTAGAGCTCTAGAGTAAAATACACATACTATATGTTTACTTAAGTTTATAGAGAGATAATTATTGTTGAAGGTATGTAAATTAGCATAGCAGGCTCAATGTCAACTTAGAAATACTGTCAGGAATTAAGTTTTGCACTATGTACTATGGATTCAGTGCAAACTAGGCGTATTTTTCTGATACCTTCAGTATTATGCAGAAGTCTGAGATTTATTGCTCTGCAGTGTATTTTAAATACTTGCAACTGCTACATTCGCAGTAAATATATTTAGACAAATTTCACTTAATTTTTTAAACTGCACAAGGCAGCATGGAAATTCCTACAATAACTCTACTAAAACAATAATGAGTCTTCTTTAAAAAATATAAAAATCCTCAGTATTTAGTCAGGTAATTTATGTTTGCAGTACATAGTAATGGCTTCACTAGTCCCGCAAATATTGTCCAACTGAAACTGCATAGGCCTCGCTGTCGCTGTTGCCAATTCTACAACAACAGTAAGATATTAATATATTCTACTTCGATATTACGCAATGTTGTGTAACTGGTCTGTGCCACTAGAGATCAATCGTAATTTTCAGGCGTCATATAACGAATGGAAAAGTCTCAAATAGGGGATTGACTGATGGATGATATGATGTAGGACAGAGAGGATTCGAGACGGTCTATTTGTATCCCGACCCTAGTTAAACTGAGATTTAAGGGAAGATGATGATGATGGTGATGATGATGATGATATTGGATTGTGACTAACCGAAGAAAAGTATACGTGGAATATAGCCGCCATCTGGTGAATATTTGCTATCTTCAGGCTCCTCCTCATCCTAACACAACAGCAAACTATGTATTACGTAATTAAATTGATTAATTTAATTTTAATTTAATTTAATTTAAATTATTTATTTCCTAACACAGCCAAAGCCAATAAGAGCCTGGAGATTAAACTATAGCATGTTAGGTCGATTCATCAAAACGCTACTGCAGAAATATCATATCCTGCGATCATTTCAGCAGAAATGAGAACTCAGAAATTTTAGATAAGTACTGTTCACTGACGGAGCGCACTTTTTCTGCTGCATTGCTCCCAACGCTTCGAGATGATTTAAACTAATGTTATCTTAAAAATATTTAGTTAAAACGTGACTGTTAAAATAGAAAACATAATACAATTCCGAAATATTATTTGTATAGAAAATTAAAATTAATATAATTCAAATATATTATTTGTTTAGAAAATGTATATTTGAAGTCCATTCCAACATTAACATAATTTTAACAGCAGAATAGTGTTTAACAGCTTTTATTCTATCAGCCTATAATTCCATAATTTGATGCAATTAAAAAGCCACAAAAATATTTAATGATTTAATTTAATTTTTAAATAAGTAAAAGATAAAAGTATTATATAATATATAGCAGGCCTACTACACAAATGTTTTCAGGCAATCATCGTTTAGATGATTGCCTGAAAGCAAAGCAAAACACATTAAGCCTGGAAGTTAAAAGATAGCAATATCTAAGGATTGAAACAAATATATTTTAATGGGTGGGTGTATACATACAAAGTTAAAGACAACATTAATGTAATTAATGTTAATGTAAGTTAATGGCAACAAAATAACATGACAACCTACCAACGTATTGATCATCACAAAGAATGCACTGAGCTTTTGTATAGCTTCAGAGGAGGCAAATCTTGGCTTCAGGGCTGCGATTTGATTTCAACGAGCAACAAAAATCACTGATTATATATATTATATATATATATAATTATATATATATATATATATATATACTGTATATTGGTTTGTGTACGGTGCACTGTAGAATAGACCAAACAAAGACAAACTGCGTGGTTCATAGATAGCATGTAAGCAGAAGCTGGAGTAAAGCAAAGGAGATTCACCTCATCTAGCAGCATAATTTTCTCTATGATCTCCATGATTATATGGCATAAAACTACAAATAAAATTCATTTTCTTTTCAATAAAATGCATTTAAAATCACTCTAAAATGAAACCAATTGATTGTGTACCAGTACTACAGCAGATTTATACTATTCTTAATAACTGATTTTAATAAAAGTTCATTGATTAAAAAACAGTGGACTAAAATCAAAATAAGATAGAAACACTAAAAAAGATACCAGAAAATGCACTTACCACGGCAGGCACCGCACCAGGACTTATGAATAACTATCATCAACGGCTTGTTCCTGAAAAGTTTAATCATGTCAGACACAGAATTAACAAATAAAATCATTAATATAATTAATACTATTCCACAAATGTTATAGCCATTGTGGAATTTTTCTAAATCTTCATAAATTTAACAATATGTTAGTTTAAACATTTCATAATAGGGCATTATTTCTAGATACAAAAATAGTACAATGAAAGGAGAACTAAATTTTCCTCTCTAATGCAGTGCATTAGTTACAAGCATCATATACTATGTAGCAGTATTTTCCTAATTAATTAATTAAATCATTTAATGGCACCATATTCCATTCGCAAACGGTTTCCATTCAAATCGTTAAATGAGTATCATCAGAGATAATCCTGTTGGTCTTCCAAACTTTGGCTTCCAGGCTATCAGGAAAGTGCGCTATTAATTATGCCAACTATACTATAGATTGGTACTGCATTGCAGATCAGGTTAAATATGCTTTGACTTATGATAGTACTAACTGCAATTTTTTATAAATTAATATTGTTACAGAAAGAAGCTCAATTAGACAGCAATAAACTAGGCAATTAAAAATAATAAGTTACTAACTGCGTCCTTGAGAGTTCAACACCTTCTTTCACTGTTACCCAGTCTATGTTGTCATTCCAACCTGAAAATTTCATCAAATACTGCATCAATGCTCAATGCTACAATGGATGTATAATGAATGACACTAATGACAGCTGCCTTCTTATAGATTTCTTGTTACTTCTGTCAATCCATTTCTGTCAATTAGTCCATCCCTAGCGCATATTATATCAAAGTAGAGGTAGCTTCAGTTCATCAATGATACCTACTACACTTTTGCTCCTGAAACCTAAACCTACCATAATTAGCTATCTCTATTTTTAAGGAATAATATAGAAGCTATCCTGCATAAAATCAATTCATTACTCAAGTTGATGCTTAGTAAACCAATCACATAAAGCATATCAAATAAATTTTGCTAACTAAATTGAACTATTAATACTTAACTCCATTAACAGAATAACTAAGGCATAGCCTAATATACAAAATCAGCATTAAGGTATCAAACTGTAAGATCATAAATCAGCTCAAACATTAAACATCAGAAATAAATAATAAAATCCAACCTCTGCCAAGCTCTGAACCTCCGTATACCATACTCATTACACACAGAACTGACAGAACAGTTAGGCAGGAAATTTGATCAACAAACGACTTCATCTTCACTATCAGCTGATTGTGTTTACGTGTAATCATTGATTAAAGAACAATAAACAAGAAGAAAGAAAGCAACATATTTCTACAGCATGATATACCGCCAGCCAAAAATAACTCCCTGACAATGATTCAGGAAAATGTCTTTGAGTTCGGGATATTGCTTATAAAAAAGATAAAAGAAAGATTAGAGACACGCCATAGTGAAATGAGAATCAATAATGAAGCCTCAATACCAGGTGCTTAAATAGCTATAAACAGTTTTAGACGCTTTGTGAAAATTGTATATTTATCCGGTCTTGTAAAATTTCCAACTCAATCAATTCAACCCGTTTTGAGACCGGGTGTGGTTGAAACCACTACAGAATAGGGCAACCGCAAGCAAACTGCTGCGTGTACGTAAGAGGCGACAAAAGCATGAGCTGATTACGAGGAAGGTAAAGGGGACCCGCCTCACCATGAAATTTTTACCCAGGATTTAATGGAAGGTATAGCCATTTGTGAAGGGACTAACTCGTTAATTGATGGCGTTCTCTTTATGGAAAGTGAACTTGCTCACCGGATTGGATTGTCTGTTACTTTGCTTGAAAGAATATGAATAAATAATATATTTCTTGGAACAGTTCTTGATTTGTTTACTTTTGTAAAATCAATTTTCTGCAGAAAATGTATGTTTTATAATTTTAATCATAATTAATTATTAGTGATAATTGTTATGCATTTTAATGAAATCATCTTCAAGGACAATATCTGAGTTTAGTACAGATCGTTTGAATCTTTAGGCGATTTTATTCACTATCAATTTATCTCTCCGTGAAAGTTAAAAATTTTAATCCTCTAGGCCCGACTGAGAATAGAACCTACGTTCATATCAACGCAAGGATCGGCCATGTAGTGTTTCATTTGGATATTAATTAGATTCACATGATATCTCAGCAAAATTTAATTACAGTAGCACAATTAAACTAAACATTGTCACTAAATTTAAATAGGGTATACAATAGGCCTACGGAAAATAGTGATAACTCTCATTTCAGTTTTCAGTAGGGGAGGGATAACAGAAGCAGGAGAATTTTAAAGAGTAGACTATAGCCACCCCAATGGCCACTGTAAAATGATTCTTTACAAATACTGATTTTTAAAACCCAGACTCCAATAGTTGAATTTTAAATTCAGTAGCAGATTAGTTCTATATTTGTTTTATTTTATGCAGTTGACATTTTGGGCAATTAACATTTCAATTAGTAAATTTCTATTGTAGACCTAAATGCTATATTATGTAGGCTAAATTACATTGTAAAATTTTTAGTAGGTCTATCATTCAAAAAATTGTAAATGACTTAATACAGAATTTAATTTTCTTCCAGAATAGGCCTATATGTAGGCCTACTTAGCATAATTTATAATTAAATTTAAGTGTCATTGGCGCTTGTAAATTTGTTTCATGATGTGTTGCTTTATGCATATTACACACAATTTGTGACACAAATATGTATTTAGAATGACTTAGGCACAATGAGGATATTTAGTATGAACTAGAATTGGTGTTCTTATTTTTTAAACTATACTGTGAATGAGTAATTGTTATTTTAGGTAGCATAATTATTAGTTACTTTAACATTCAGTCAGTGAATCGATTTTATTGATTGGGAATTTAAAATTTCTTACTTTGTTTACTTATAGAATCTTGTTGATAAAAATGACATCATTTCACAAAATGTGGAATAAATATAGAGTGAAAGGTCCTGATAGCCATAATGTGATCAAACCTGCAAGGGAAGATGCCGTTGATATTAACTTAAACCATTTAGGCAGTAGCATTCCTCCTATAACATCTTTTACAAGAAAGCGACCTTGTTTCAGTAATGAACCTGTATATGTAGTGTCACACAATGAAATGTCTGCATATTTCAGTCTTCTAGGTATGTATTGTAGCTACTTTTATATATTTTAATTTTTCTTTAATGCCTTTTGAAGTCTTTTTTTTAAACTAAAGCTTTGGTATTAATAATTTCATTAATGAAAAAACTGATAATTTGCTAATTTTCTTTACGCAAAGTTAGTCAGTTCTGTTGCAGAAGATAATGGATAGGCTGAATGATATGGCCCTAAGATATGGCATGAAGATTAATATAAAAAAGACCAAGGTTATGAGAGCGTCCAATAATAAAGGTGAAGTTAATATCACAATAAATGGTACGAAATTGGAACAGGTAAGGAGTTTCAAATATTTGGGTCATACTATAACCGATGATGGGAAATGTGAGACAGAAATATGCAGTAGGATTGCACAAGCAAAAGCGGCCTTTGGTAGTAGAAAAGAACTATTAACAAAAAGTCTAAAGAAAGACACAAAGATAAAGATAGTGAAAACTTTGGTTTGGACCACGCTATTATATGGATGTGAAACATGGACCTTAAGAAAGGAAGATATTAGGAAACTGAAGGCATTGGAAATGTGGATTTGGAGAAGAATGGAGAGGATTAGCTGGACTCAAAAGGTTACAAATGAGGAAGTCCTGGAGAGAGTTGGCACAGATAGACAGTTGATAAATGTATTAAGAAATAGGAAGAAGAGATGGATAGGACACATTCTAAGGGGGGAAGTTCTATTAAAAGAGGTCATAGAAGGTAGAATGGAAGGAAAAAGAGGCAGGGGCAGGCCGAGATTAGGTATGTTAGATGATTTAAAGACCCACTCATATGTGGAAATGAAGAGGAAGGCGGAAGACAGAGAAGAGTGGAGGCGTTATGTACCATGGACCTGCCAGTAGGCAGTGCACTAAGAGAGAGTCAGTTCTGCAAATGCTAGTACGGCCAGTTAGTTTAGGCCAACGTTTGCATAATTATATTTAAAACTATAATTTTGCCTTTCCAATGGGATCATGTCTTACACTAACTAGATAACTGTATCTCAAGCCTTGAAGAGCAGGTTGTGAGCTACCTAGTGACCTTCTTGACTGCCGCATCTGCAAAATGTTCATCTTAGTAGAACTTGACTTCCTAATGTGAAATTTGTGACCCTTATATTTGGTGCACAGTAGATAAGTTACGTAAAATATGTTGCATAATAGACACTAAATATCTCATCTGAGTTTAATTTGTGTATTTGTATTTCTCTGATTTTTTTATCACAGATTGGCACCGTTTAGGATTTTTTCTTTCTCTTCAGCACATTTTTTTCAGATCGTTTGGGGTGAATTGATTTGTTGTAACAGGTGATGGGCGACCTCCCTGACATCACCCTTGTATGAGGAAACGGACGTTAAACCTTTATTATTATTATTATTATTACCAATATTGACAAAATGCTTTAAATTTTAAGTAAAGGAAACCTTCATATATCACTTATTTTAATTTATAAATGCTTTGTATAGACTAATCTCCTGCTAGATATAGTGTTAATAGTAGCTTGAAGCTTCTGTGCTAATTTTTTTCAGAAGACCCACTTATCAATGATTTTCTGAACGCTGATGGCTGCTTGCTATATTCTGATAAGGTATTAACAGCAAATTAATTATTAACAATTTAATCAAAATGGTCATTCTACTCAACATGCATGCAATCTCTCATTTTTTCTCTGTCTCTACCAGTCTGTCTGTCTCTCTCTCTCTCACTTTCTTTAGGGTATTGCATAATTGCGGGTTCAAGATACTCTTTTCTGTTGTATCTAATACGTCCAGTCATGCTCATTATAGGAGCTGTGAGATCATCAAATTGATCTCATTCCAGGGGCAGTCCCTTACTGTGCCTAAAATTTGATCTTAACGTTGAGAAAATTATGAATTCTAAGATGGTCCCTCATTGTCTTTCTCAGTATTCGTATTTGTCTGTTGTTACGAAACGTGCTACTTTGCATTGAAGACTAATTTTATTCCATTTATTTGTTATTATTCTTATCTTTCAGTATTTATTGGCAATGGTTTTTGCTTACTTCAAGCGGGCATGCCTCTCAGTCAATGAATACACGAAACTCAACTTCTTTCTTGCTCTGTAAGTGCAATATTTTAACATCATTAATGCCATTTAATGATTTGCCTATTATTGTATTAATACAATAATACATTTTTGTAGTAATGATAATGATGGTTATAATATGTTAATAAGTCATAATGATTAATAAGATTATGTCAAAATGACTATCTTGCCATTGACCTATAACTTATTCATGAGTGACTGTTGAGGTGCAGATTTCCAGTAAATGACGTGAAGATGACAGAGAAAGTTACTATATAGACTAAGACGTCAATGAGGGCTGCTAATTGGGAAAACATATTTCAGGTGTCTTGTGTTCCAGTGGAACTCAAATCAGTTCTATAACAGACTGTAATAAAAGTAAAAAATTTGGTTAAGAATATCTTTGAATACTGTTTATGTCATGCATGTAA
Source organism: Enchytraeus crypticus (assembly GCA_905160935.1). Taxonomy (NCBI): domain Eukaryota; kingdom Metazoa; phylum Annelida; class Clitellata; order Enchytraeida; family Enchytraeidae; genus Enchytraeus; species Enchytraeus crypticus. Next base: position 961,039 of record CAJHZI010000873.1, on the reverse strand, counting down.
GATGGCTCTATAGTACTACTGTTGGAAATAAACATATGGCATTTAACACGTTTAGGTGCTACATATCCCAGTGAATTGCTTAGGTTTTTAGCAAACGATATGGAGGAGGATGAAGAGGACTACAAGTATGAGATCCTGCCCTGGGCTATGGGCAGGGACTGGAGGTCTAAGATAGGATTGTTCCTCCAGAAGCGTGATAAGCTGTGGGAGAGGATGGCCTATAGGGCAGTGGTCAGCAATAAATGCTGCGAAGAGGTCGGTAGGGTTTTTTGCAGTTTTCTCTTGATATGTTGTTAGGTTTTATAAAATATAATAACAATAACGATAAGATATGCGTTGTTAACCTAGAATTTTCTTGGCCATCAATGACCTTGCAAGGGCTATCAGTAATCTTGCAAATGATATCAGTGACCTTGCAAAGGTTCAACTTAATGCTGTATTCAACTCTTCGTCAGAAAAACTGAAAGTCTTTGAGTAGCTAGATGGCCATTCAAGTGGTCCTTTCTCGAAGCGTTTTTATGTGCATTCTCTGATACAGCATCAAGAGTGCACATAATTATGCAATATTTAAATATATAGGATATAATCTAATGCTGAATGAAACTGTCTTATCTTTCAATATCAGAAGATTTCTGTTATCTTTGTTTATCCCAGCACTCCATTGATCAATAAGTTAATCTATTTACAAATTGCCACTACTTACCCAAACCTTATGTAGCCAATAGCTTTGGAAATATTGTGGCTTCTGAGGAGGTTTCCCGTTGCCTTCCTCAGTTTATTTCGTCGCCTCTTACTGATCCTCAAATTATCAAATTATCTTCAGATTAGCTTATCTGGCAACTAAATAATCTCAAGTATAAAATAATAAATATTTAACGTCTGGTTCCTCACAATAAGCCGATGTGAGAGAACTCTCTCTTTAATGTAAATCGTTTTATCAAATCTAAGGATCATTTGCGCCCTGTGGTTTTTGCTACTATTAGACCTTCTGTCATGATTACAATACTACTATTAATAGTTTATTATGGTTATCAGCATAAAGCCATAATTAAATCTATAGTACACAACATCGTCATTACACAACATTGAATGTCTCAATAGCGTAGGGGTAACGTCATGAAGTTTTAAATGACAGAGTCTAAGGTGAATTAGACCCTCGTGGGTTCGAATCCCAGCCGCGCTGATCTGAGAATAAAATCTCGGGCATTCAGTGGACTGGTTATACGGAAAATGGACAAAATTGCCTAACGAATTTAACATGTGGTATTAAAAAGTGATAGATATCAACGAAGTTGATCATTTCACTATAATGTGTGTTATTATTATTATTTGTGGCGCAGGTCATCAACATGTGCGCAGGTCACTGGGCCTGGCAGCGCAACAGAGGCGCCCATCACTCCGGCGCGCTGCGCTGCTACACGCGCGACAACGACGTGCTGGAGCCTCGCGGACCCTTCGAGACGCCTCGACCCATGTGTGCGGACTGTCGACACTCTCGAGCCCCCGAGAGTCTGCGCGCGTCGAGTCTAGTCTGGTACCTGACCGACTCGTCGAGCGAGGAGGAAGGGGAGAGCGAGAAAGAGGATGAATTGAGTTACTTTGAGGAGTTGTCGTCGGTTGATTCGAGCGGCGGTGAGCTGAAGAGAGGTGCGGCCGTCAAGTCTAGCAGTGGGTCGTCGATAAGGGCTAAGGTTCTACGCATAGGGTCTGCTTCAGGTAAGTAGTAGTAGTAGTATGCACTTCTGCTCACCGATGTGGGCGAGCAACACCTGAATCGTAGGTACTGGAAAGAAGAAGGCAGCACAAAAAAGGCAGCACGTGTTAGTGAGGAAGGCAGCACAATAAGAAAGCTGCACAGATAAGTGTTGCTATGTGAAGTGACAGGATAGAAATGAAAGAGATTTGTTAGCTGTTACTGCTGTGTTCTATGTTCTGTAGCTCTGCAGTATTCTGGTATCTCTTGTTTTTTCTAAGTGTTGCATTCTTTTAATTGCCTGTAAATTAAAAGTAGAATTTTATCAATCTGAGTGTCTCTCTCTTTTCTCTCTCTTTCTCTCTCTCTCCTTTTCTCTCTCTATCTCCCTCACTCTCGCTCTGTCGCTCTTGTGTTCAGTCAAGAGTCAAGTTCTAGATTTGTAACGATGCTTGCACATTCCTAGTTAGAGTCTGCTCACTAAGGAGCACATCTCTGACCAATAAACCCATCTCATCACATTGTCTATGCGTTAAACAAACTTTAATTTTACGGCCGTAACTTTTGAAACGATACGACATATTTTGCATTTTTTCTGTGGAGTTACTTTTAATGTAAGTATTGTAGCATACATTTTGTCCATTCTGCGGTAACTTCGACATACCCGTACATGATCAGCAGAATTTTACTGCTGCATTCGTCCGTTTTCTTTCACCAATAATTTCAAGTGCAAACACATTGATTATAAATATACGATCTATATGTGAATTGTTCGCCTTGCTCGTACATACATGTAGATACTTAATGGGATCTAACGTTCAATGATGTTCAGATGTCCTGCGCAATCATAACCACATTATCAAGTTATTGTTGTTTCTATTATTATTGAACAGTGTTTACATTCAATTACTTTTCATCGCTGCATATTTTAAAGCTGTTATATTTGATAAATATTGTGCTGTATTGTAAGATATCCTATCGCATTGCATTGTAATAGATTATATTGAATTGAATGTTATTATATCGTATTTTAGAAAATCGTTCAGTAAAGGTTGATAAGTCCCAGTTCTCATCTACAGTATCAGTCAATGAGGACTAGCCACTCTATCAACCAATGAGGACTAGCCACTCTATCAACCAATGAGGACTAGCTACTCTATCAACCAATGAGGACTAGCCACTCTATCAACCAATGAGGACTAGCTACTCTATCAACCAATGAGGATTAGCTACTCTATCAACCAATGACGACTAGCTACTCTATCAACCAATGAGGGCTAGCCACTCTATCAACCAATGAGGATTAGCTACTCTATCAACCAATGAGGACTAGCTACTCTGTCAACCAATGACGACTAGCTACTCTATCAACCAATGAGGACTAGCTACTCTATCAACCAATGAGGACTAGCTACTCTGTCAACCAATGACGACTAGCTACTCTATCAACCAATGAGGGCTAGCCACTCTATCAACCAATGAGGACTAGCTACTCTATCAACCAATGAGGATTAGCTACTCTATCAACCAATGAGGACTAGCCACTCTACTAGCTACTCTATCAACCAATGAGGATTAGCTACTCTATCAACCAATGAGGACTTAGCTACTCTATCAACCAATGAGGACTAGCTACTCTATCAACCAATGAGGACTAGCTACTCTATCAACCAATGAGGATTAGCTACTCTATCAACCAATGAGGACTAGCTACTCTATCAACCAATGAGGACTAGCTACTCTATCAACCAATGAGGACTAGCTACTCTATCAACCAATGACGACTAGCTACTCTATCAACCAATGAGGGCTAGCCACTCTATCAACCAATGAGGACTAGCTACTCTATCAACCAATGAGGATTAGCTACTCTATCAACCAATGAGGACTAGCTACTCTATCAACCAATGAGGATTAGCTACTCTATCAACCAATGAGGACTAGCTACTCTATCAACCAATGAAGATTAGCTACTCTATCAACCAATGAGGATTAGCTACTCTATCAGTCAATAAGGACTAGCTACTCTAACAGACTATGAGATCCGGTTACTCTATCAGTCAGTGAGGACTAGCTATTCTAGACCACTGCTTGTTTTGGCTTACCTCTCATCTCTTTGCCACTCGTGTTCTGTTTGACTACATATATACATATATTGCCTTTCTGGCGTAACTGAACCTTTTTAGAGGTGTACTCGTCAAATGCTACGGTCGCGAAAATTCGTCTTGTTTTACTTAACTAAATTGTGAATAGTTTTATCCCATGTGTTTTAAGGTTTGGCATATTGATTTTCGTAAATGAAAGACCGATTGAATGAAAGGTCGATTGATTTCGATTCATTATTTATTTGTTTTATTAATTGATTGTATTTTCAATTGTACAATTTTAAATGAACGAGTGCCTATTGAATTAACAAACTGTTGAATTTCAATTAGTAACGCTGACTGAATTCATAACGTTAGCGTAAATCATCATTTAAATTTTATTTATTATGAAGTTAAAGGTATAAATCACGAGTTATAGTTTAAAATTGGCTCATTTGACGAATTGCTGACATCTTGATAAATTAATTTTAATGTTGACAGTAAGTTATTAATATTGATTAATGAGTTATGAACTATTATGAATTATACAGTGTAGAGTTATTATGAATTTTAGAGTTTGTAACATTTTGTGATATTTTTGTTGCTAAGTGCTTAATAGGCATATTGTCGTGGACAACAGTGGAACTCTAATTGTGTTGTTGTTGTTACATGTTAATTTTTTGTCGAAAAAGATTTTCATGTTCATTAATTTATTTTGAACAAAATAATTATTATGTTAGTAATAAAAAATCTCCATCCCTTTTTATGCTATAATTAGATTAACTTATTGCAAATACTTTTTTAGAATTTCAGCTTCTCTCTTATTAACTGTTCGGATAAATTTCAACTAGTGTACCTTTCTGTAAGTGATGGTTCCAGAAATTAAAATATGACTTAACCTTCAGAGTGAACACGCCTTTGCATAGAGCCCTAGGGCCTGTCATATCCCGTTTAATGATGATTCTAACTGCCATTGAAACCTAAATTATGCTGTTTCTTGTAATTTTATCTCTAATAGGATCCTCACGATGTTGCAATGCCGGTACTATCCGATGATTTTCTGGCAGTATAATTTGTTTCAAATATTTATCTGGAGATTTACGCTGTTGAGATCGTTGAATGCGGTATGTTGACACATGATTTGCATATTACACTTGTCTACACAGCGTCCGTATATGATTTGTCACAACCATCCAACCATCATCTTCTCTTCAATACCAGTTTAGGGTCGGGCTATCAATAGACCTCCTCTCCTCTCTGTCCAGTACCACATCATCAGTCAATCCTCTATTTTTCCAATCTTTTTGGAAAATTTTGAAACTATTTCTGGAGCCTAGGCGCTCACCAACCAAATGCCCTTTCTGACGTTGGTTTGGATCTTAGTGCTGTAGTCGCCTTCTACGACACCTGCAGTTACCGATTAGTCTATTCTTCAAATAACCCGGACACAACACGGTGAAACAATCCTTTTGCATTTGTCTGTTTTTACGGTATACGATAAAACGTTTATGACTGTTTTAAGCCAATTTCATTGTTCGTGTAACAGTAATTTCACTATTATTCTGCAATTAATGCAGATCCTTAATTATATCTATGAGATGAGACAGATGAATTTAACGTCCGGTTTCTCACGCGGAGGAAGACTAGAATTTGTTATTCTGCTCTTCGTTGTTCACTAATTAAGCTATTTATTTCTGATTGCAAAATTTTGTCTAATGATTTGAATTCTGTTAATAAATACAATTGATGACGTCTTGTTCTAGGTTGTGTTATATAGTCTATGATGACTTGTAGGCTTGTTATTCTCAGAAAATCTATCATTTTACCTCGAATCCTAGTTTAACTAGGACCGGGATTATAAAATGTTATAGCAATTTTTAGAGACTAGGCGCTCACCAACGGAAAGCCCTCTCTGACGTTTGTTTGGACCTTAGTGCTTTATCGCCTTTTACGAACGGTGCAGTCCACCGTTAGTCTGTTCTTCAGCAACCTGGACATAGAACGGTTATTTCTTAGAAAATCACTATTCAAATTAAAGCAACCTTTTCTATTGTAATAGCCTATCGTTTGCTAAAGGCGCCGCAACCAGAAACGTTCTACAATTCTGCTTTCAATATCTCTTGCATCCTTGAAATGGATCTTAATTGCATCGATCGCGTTAGTGAATTTACTATTTATAGAATGTTCAACGGCTTGGTTTGGCTAATTATAGTGCTCGAGGTTATCATTTACGCTGATACCACTCCATTAGTTGATAGTAGCAACTGCTTGAGTCTACTAAGATCCGATGCGGCAAGAGTTAATCGCGATGTTTGATCTTGTTACTGAGGACAGTGTTAAATCCTCAACGTAAATCTTCACTCGATTTAACGCTCTATTCGTGATGCCGAAGGAACTCTCGACATTCGATCAGCCGTTCCTTGGTTCTGATAGTTAGCGGATTCTTGCGTCCCAGATTCTTCGAGTAGGCTGCCACGTAGACATAAAAGAGTAAAGTTATTGTGTAATAAATAAGTTATAATTGGCCTGTAAAAAACGTAAAGAATACCAATGACAAATATTTGGTCTACAGGACTGATGCGAGATATAGTATACGCAATTAGTTTCACATTATACAAATAGAGTTGTAACTTGTAATAGATGTAACTATATTCTTTTAATGTACAGGTATAATATAAACAATACACATGTACATGTATATACATGTATATAAATGTATACACATGTAGCATTCTGAATTATAATACAGTGCATAATGTGGAATTAGTTAATTACAGTACATGTGTATTGTTTATATTATACCTGTACATTAAAAGAATATAGTTACATCTATTACAAGTTACAACTCTATATATATTATGTGAATGTAATTAATAAATTAATTATTATAGCATAATTATGCTATATATAGCATAGTAATGTTTATGAACGGTGCTATAAAACATAAATTACGATATTGTATTTCAATAATCTTAATTATATCATCTAATAATAAATAATAGAATTGTAGGCCTATATTATAATTAATAATATTTAGTCGTAATTAAGTATTACACATGTACATTATATATATATATATATATATATATATATATATATATTTATATATATATATATATATACGCTGATGAAGCAGCTGAAGAATCTCGTTTAAACTCCGCTTAATTCTATATTCTATAATAAATTAACTCCAACAGCTTTAACCAGGTTTTAACGTTATAAAGCGGGTAAAAAGCTAAGGTTAACGTCAGTTTCCCAGTTTCCTCACTCGAAAGCGATGTCAGTGACGGGTTATAGTTTCCTGTTTGATAGCATGTCAGTGACGAGGAGAGCACTGGATCTGAACCCCACACCTACTGATCCGCTGTCGAGCAACTTGTCAACAAGCCACCGGCTCAGCTCGCTCATTTAGTCCTATTAGATTTAAAGCTTACAAATTAAAAGCATGCAAACCCTTTGTTTGTTTCTCTAGCACTCTACTCGCCTCTCTACGTATCATTACCTCCATGGGCAGGGGAAGCTACAACAACAAGACGCAATACTACATCATACAATACGATACAGTGCAATACAACACAATGCAATACAGCAGAACACGACACAATATGATGTGATACGATACCATTAAGTGCACTACAACACACTACAATACCTCAGAACAAAGTTTAATACTTTGTGATATGATACGATACAGTGCAATACAACACAATACAATACTACACAACACGCCCCATATGATACGATACGATAGAGTGAAATACAATACAACACAACACGACACAATACGATGTGATGCGATACGATATAGTGCAATACAACACAATACAACACAACACGACAAAAACGACATCGTATGGTATGATACAATGCAATGCCGTACAGTAAATATGTAATTTTAGATAACGCAATATCATAATGTGCAATTATTGTATTGTGTTATGTATTTCAACATAATACGATACATTACGACACAATACAGTATAATACAATGAAGATTTAACCTACGGTTTCTCACACGAAGGATATATAAGGCACATCAAGATTAGAAAACAGTCACCTGCTTTAGCTAAATAAATTAACGTCTCTACTGTAGAGTTGAGTCTACTGAATACAAGGCCTTTGAGTCTGACCTTGACGTTAAGTACACTCAAGTCGACTAATAGTGAACAGAGCTACCTGGGATGTTGAAGTTTTTCTGTGCTGGAGTAGCGTGGCCAGCAGCTCCTTATTATCCTGCGTAAATAGCATCAACGCTAATATGTAAGTTAACCAATTTATAGAGTTCAGTTAGATCCTGAAATTATAAGTTTTTTAACAAATCAATAAAGATACGTACCATTTCTACAAATAAACCAATCAGTGAAGATACCATTGCTATAAATAAACCAATAAGTGAGGATAGCATTACTTTAAATAAACCAATCAGTGAAGATATCATTGCCATAAATAAACCAATCAGTGAAGATACCAATGCTATAAATAAACCAATCAGTGAAGATACCATTGCTATAAATAAACCAATCAATGAAGATAGCATTGCTACAAATAAACCAATCAAAGAAAGAAAGCATTAGGATAATATAAAAAACAATCAGTGAAGATAGAATAGCGACAAATAAATTAACCAATAGAATAAGAGAGCATTACGACAAATACACCGATTTCGATTGAAAATAATTTAGCATTTTAGCGCAAACCTTTTTTAAATTAGAACAAAATCACGTTCGAAGATTTACTAGTTTAAGGTTTACGGTTCGTTACGCTGCTTACGCAAATAAGAGATCGTTCATTTTCTTACGCAGCACCCACAATCTGGAACTCTTTACCTGCTAATCTTCGCTCTTGTGTTTCTCTATCAACATTCTCTAGCAAGCTTAAAACTTATCTTTTCCTACCATAGACATAATCAATCTACCTTGACCATTTTTGATCACCGGACTGGCTTTCGTTTAGGACCTTACTTCTCCTCAGCACATTTCTTTCGCAGATTGGTCTGGGTGAATTGATCTGTAGTGATAAGTGCTGTTGGGGACATCCCTGACATCATCCCCGGATGAGGAAACGGACGTTAAACCTTTAGTATTATTATTATTATTATTATGTGAAAGTTAAAATCTGCTCAGAAAATATAGCAAAAGAAATATCGTCCTAACACTCTAGCAAACAATATAACAATCATAACTAACATTATGACTAATTCTAACATCCTAACCAACACAGCCTCATTTAAGCTAGAGAAGGGAATAGAACCGAACCCGAAACGAACCGTCGAAAATTTTCAGCTCAAATATAAACGCCTCAAGTGGTAAAAATCGTACATTTTGTTCTTGATTACATATTTGCACTTACACCCAAGTAATCCTTATAGAATTCTGTAGCACTCTTCTGCACTGCGCACTCCTCCCATTTCTGTAGACTCCTAGCAAGCATGGAACTTCGCAGCGAAGCCAAGGTCTTTCTCTTGCCCTCATCATCAAACGCCTTAGAACCTGACTAAATCACATGCATACAATCAATCAATTTTATCGCTCTCTCTCACTTGCTATATATTATCAGGCTCAAGGCACAGACTATATCACTCTCCTTCCATTACTCTGTGTAACTCTAGGTAGATCGAATTACAAAGGATGCTTCTTCATCATAGCAACGTTTCAGTCTTCTGGTCTCCTATACTTTCACCAGGCTATATCTTCTCGGATGATTCATTAGTATTAAGAAAAATATCTTAATAATAAAAATATGCAAATAAATAATAATATTATTTTAAATGTCTTTTAAATGCCAAAAAATGTTTTAATATCTTATTAGATAAAGAGAAGAGAAAGAGTAAGAGAGAGACAAAGAGAGAGAGAACGAGAATATAATATTTTGAGGTTCCTACAAGTGGAATATATTTTTAAAAGCTACGATTAAGCGTCAGTTTCCTCACTCGAAAGCGATGTCAGTGACGGGAGAGCCCAGGAATTGAACCCCACACATACTGATCCGCGGTCGAGTGTCTTACCGACTTCGCCACTGGCTCCAAAAAATGATAATAGTAAACTGTAATATTACCGTCTCGCTGGCTCTGCTTAAAGTAATTTCGTTCGGAAATCTGAAATGAGATTTTATTTTATAAATTAGATTTTAATTATCAAAATTCATAATTCAACGCCAATAATCTTCTATTTAATATCAAATAAACTGTGTAATCAGCGAAAGAGAAAAACGGAAGACGGAGAAGAGTGCAGTCGTTATAGGCCTATAGCATGGACCTGCCACTAGGCAGGACATAGAGAGAGATTCTTCACTCAAGCAGCTAAAGAGATATCGGAGACATGAGTTCAAACATTGGCTTCGACCGTCAAAAGATATAACCCCAGAACCCAATCCTGCTACTGCAGAGATACCACGTACTAAACTGGAAAGAATTAACTCACTTTATAAACTCTAGAAACAAGTGCGTCATATCAAGCTTAAAATTAAGAAAAATGAAATGAGCTCGGTTAAATTACTGCGCTAACGTAAATATTTGTATAACGATATTTAAACTCTAGATTGGAGCTTATTACAACGGTACGGTTGAATGCCGACTTTGATTAATGATTTGAATCATTCTTTCGATAATATAGCTTTCTAAACATTTTTTCTATTGGACCTGCAATAGAAAAAGACCTGAATTTCAATGACAGCACTCTGCTTATGCATGTTAATAGATACAGTCATCATAGATACAGAATCATGCTTACACCCTAGGATCAATTGATCAATGGCGTATTTACTTGATTGATTGATTTATTGTGTGAATGTAAACTGCAGATTGACTGACGGACAAACTGACTGACTGACTGACAGTATGACTGACTGTCTGATTGATTGACTGACTGACTGACTGACTGACTGACACACTGACTCACTGACTGACAGACTCACTGACTGAATTAGTATAATCAATAATTAACATTGATTTTGAATGAATCCATCTAATTAAACTAATAACAAATAAATGGCTTATAATTTATTGGAACTATCGATCAATTGATTGATTGGCACACAACCCGACGGTCTCACTGAACTGATCGATCCTCTCGTATCGACCCGGAGTGTCTGCCTCCACGAGACTCTGGATGTTCCTCACCCCTCCCACCCACCCCGTCCCTCCTCCGTCCTTGTTGTCCGCTATCTCTATTATATCTGCGAGGTACAATCAATCAATCAATCGATAAATTATTTGACTATTTCAGTTTCGTTTAGGCCTAGATGATATTTTGAATCTGCGATATTTTGTTTATTTATATCTGTGAGGTACAATAAATCAATCAATCATTAAATGATTTGATTATTTTAGTTTTATTTTGGCCTAAATGGTTTGTATAATTAAATCTGCGAGGTACAATAAATCAATCAATCATTAAATAATTTGATTATATCAGTTTTGTTTAGGCCTAAATGATTTGTACAATTATATCTGTGTGATAAAATAAATCAATCAATCATTAAATAATTTGATTATTTCAGTTTGTTTTAGGCCTAAATGATATTTTGTTTGAAGAGAATCATTTATCTTCAAGACTGTGTAAGAATTCTGAATTTAAAAATTTTGGTTTAAATAAAATATGCCATATTCTAGTCATCTCGTTCCCTTGTTCTCTCCCTCTCTCCTCTCTCTCTCTCTCTCTCTCTCTCTCTCTCTTTCTCTCTCTCTCTCTCTCTCTCTCTCTTTCTCTGTCTCAATTGTTGCTTAACAGTTTTAAACGCTGAATAATAGAATAGAATATTATCATGGACGATCATTTCCGTACACTATACTTATTATTTACTATTATTTAAAATTTACTGAGTATTCTTTATTTCGTGTCGTAAAAGGCGACAAAACAATATGATCCAAACCAATGTCAGAAAGGACAGGGCATTCGGTTGGTGAGCGCTTAGGCTTGACGATGACGATGACGACGACGACGACGATGATGGTGATGATGATAATTATAAGATCATAATTATCATTTGCTATTATTTATGATTATTTATTATTACTACTATTAAACAGACCGTCTAGATGCTGTAGGACGTCTTCACTAAATAGGAAGGTGGCTGCCGTTCTGTAGTTAGCGCTGACGTCAGAGTATCTGCTGTCCACGCTCCCCTGATAGATGGACGTTCCAACCGTCGAGTGAGAGTGGAGGGATGGATTGTTCGTCCTTTCCATGCGTGACGTACCTGGAGAAATTAATATTTAACCTAATTAACGCTTAAATAGCGTACAATCCATAATTCTTCTTCTTCTTTTCTCTGTATAGTGTCACATTGTGGACACCCGAGCAGCCTCATTTACCTTCTGTCTCCACTGATACCGGTCCTGGGCAAGATCATAGACATCACTCTGTGAAAGGTTATATTTGGTGTCTATTTGTCGCACTATCCGTTTTAAGATAACTTAATATTTCATGATAGAACTTGATTAAATATCGATTAATTAAATCAATGATTTATTGCTTTACTAATATTAGTTTAGTTATTACTATATCTCCGTTTATCATATCACCCTTTCATCTACTCACAAAATGCTTCGTTTTTTCCCTATTCACCCTCAGTCCTTTACTTTCCAATGCCTCTCTAATGTTTTCCAACATCTCGCTTACTTTCTCCACAGTGTCTCCTACTGTCAGCAGATCATCTGCAAATATCATTCACCACGGTTCCTAATTAATTACTCCCTTAAGCAACTCATCCATAATTAAAATAAATAAATACTGACTCAGGATGGATCCTTGGTGTACCCCGATCTTCATCTCAAACTCTTCGCTCTCGCGCTAGTCCTCATGCACCCTGCTGTACATAGCTTACATATAGCCTACCCCAACTGACTTTCTCTTCACTTTTCCAAACAGACTTCCTGTTAACTTTCCTTTTCTCCATTCGTTTAAAATTTTGTAGTAATTTCTGGAGTCTTGGCGTTCACCAACCGAATGGCCTTCTGACGTTGGTCTGGATCTTGTTTTTATTTCGCTTTCTACGGCACTTGTATTTTTACACGGTTGGTCTATTCTTCAAGCAACCCGGACACAACACGGAGAGCGCCATACCCACAAGTAATATTTTAAATAGCATGAAAGTATGAATAGACCAACTTGGCGCTAATAGAATGTCTTTGGTTATACTAATATTCTATTGCCTATGCCTATAGAAAGTTAGAAACTAACAAGTTAGTTTACATTTCTTTGTTATTTTAAACATAATATGAAAAATAATAATAGTAAAAATATTAATAAGTTGTTCTGGTGGAAATTTAAACTACGGGCCCTATATGAATCCCGATGGAATTCACTTCATTAACGGTATTGGCAAACTTATTCCAGAGTAAACCGGCAACAAGCGAGAGATCTCTCTTCTTTGACAAAGGCTTTCTATGACTTTGCAAAGATTTAAAGCAGTCTGCTTCGGAAATTATTTTAAGCAGCTAGTTTGACTTCGAGTAGCCGGGCGGCATGTTTCAGCACGTATACTCGAATAGGTTATATCAAACCCCGAGTTCTTAACACCTAGTGTAATATAATTAAATAAATAAATTAAATATTATTATTATTACTATCAATTTTATCAACAATTTATAATTTCCCAATATTTATAAATATACAACAGAATCTGTTGGATGTCCATGATATCTTAAATATATTATTTGTTAATTATTTTTTGCTATTATTATACTAACTGCCGGGATGAACTGACATTCTCGCTGCTGTCTCAGCAGACAGAGCAGCTGCTGCTGTAGTAGGCCTGAAAGTATAAAACAGCATCAAGCTAATAGACTGGCATAATTAAATTTAATTAAAGCACGACAGTTACCAACTACTACAGCGCATAAAAACAGAATTAGGCCTATAGACCTTTTATAGTATCTAGTGGTAGCTAGTGTAGCTCTGCTAACATTATAATGCGAACAAACAAAGCCTATCGGGGAGTGGTGGGAGAGTGGGGAGGGGTGTGTGCTTATATTAGCGGCTGGCAATGTTCAATATATTCGCATATATTTATTAGGCCTGCGTATTTCTTCATTTATTAGCAGAATGGTATTTAAATAATTTTAAAAAGTTATATTTCAATTACTTACAAAATGGTGGTAAACATATGCTTAATTTACATTTAATATATGTCTAGCCCCGTGTTGTGCTCGGGTGTGGTTGGACTACAGCAGAACAGGGCAACCGCAAACAATCTGCCGCGTGTACGTAAGAGGCGACTAAAGGCAAGAGCTGAGGCGGGCAAGAGGGGACCCACCTCACCATAAAGTATTTTCCCCCAGGATTAAATGGTAATTAATCCACCTAACTCAGGAAGGCAAAGGGGAAATCACCTCAGAAGCCATATTTTTCCCAAGCTATAGGCTACATAAGGTAAGGATAAGGCATTGACTTTGTGAAGGGTTTAACTTGTTGATCTAAGGAGTGCTCTTATGGAGCGAGAAAACAGACTTTGAGTATGAATATGTACCTTGAACCTGCCACTTGGCAGTGCACTGAAGAAGAAGAAGAAGAAGAAGAAGAAGAAGAAGAAGAAGAAGAAGATATGTCTAGATAGAATATCTAGAAAGGATAAATTACATTTTAGGATATACTACATTGCAGTTGCCTACCGCAGATCAAGTTAAACTCCAATTTGAAGTTAACTTTAACTTTCCAACTTGAAACTTGAAACTTGAACTTGAAGTTACGCTTTAGTCTTAGAGATTAGTTTAGTTTAGTCTTAGAGTTTAATTTTAGAGCATTAAGAACTTAGAAGTTAGCAGAAAACCTTACGCAGTGAGATGTGATTCATTCCTGTGTTCCTCTATTTTAGGAAGTTCCGTCTTCTTCTTCTTATACATTGCGCAAATTCTAATATTTTAAGGAATTCTGTAGCACACATTAGCTTGTATACATGCTATATGTAACAACAACAACAACACCAATACGATTAGAGTGCTACTTTGTCCATGACAACATTGAGCACTGTGGAACCACATACAAATCGATGAGCAGAGTGAGTGTCCATAGACAGTGAGAGCAAATATATATCTAAGACATACTTCTTGTGCCCAAAATATTGAAATGTTAAAGCGATACCTACGAAGGTATAAATTGGTACTTAAGCCTAAGATACTTATAAAACGCATATACATGAGTACATACAGATATTCATATTTTACATACACACCAAGGACCCATACATGCTTGCATATATGCTATGTAATATAGCCTCTCTCTCTCTCTCTCTCTCTCTCTCTCTCTCTTCAATGCACTGCCAAGTAGCAGGTTCAAGGTACATATTCATTCTCAAAGTCTGTTTTCTCGCTCCATAAAAGCACTCCTTAGATCAACAAGTTAATCCCTTCACAAAGTCTATGCCGTATCCATACCTTATGTAGCCTATAGCTTGGGAAAAATATGGTTTCTGATGTGGTTTCCCGTTGCCTTCCTCAGTTAGGTGGATTAATTACTATTTAATCCTGGGGGAAAATATTTCATGGTGAGGTTGGTCCTCTCTTGCCATCCTCAGCTCCTGCCTTTAGTCGCCTCTTTACGTACACGCGGCAGATTGTTTGCGGTTGCTCAATTCTGCAGTGGTCCAACCACACCCTAGCACAACACGGGGAATAGCCTATATATATATATATATATATATATATATATATATATATATATATATATATATATATATATCTGCGGGTGCGTGTGTGTGTTTAGGCCTATATAACTACTAGCCTACTTTGTTGGTAGCCTACAGCTACTTTATGAGAGGTTTTTAATCATTTCAATTACAGAATTAATTTTTCTACGGCTTCTATCTTAATTGCTAGTAATAATAACAACAGTTAGAGCGCTACTGTTGTCCATGACAACGTCGAGCACTATTAAGACAAATCCATGCCGGAGAGCAAAAACAAGGTCCAAAAACGGTGCAAATTTCAAAATCCAGAAAATAATTCCAAAGATAAAAGATATTATTAAAAAGAAGGCTTACGCGCTGGTGGCGCAACTCATGGACACTGGATGGAAAAGAGAGATGGAAAAATAAGTCTTCAACTTCTCAATGACAAAAGCACAGGCAGAAAGCAGCATTCTGGAAAGAACGATTAGTTAGTTTGGAGAGTGAGGGTAAGCTAAGTCTCAAAAGAGTAATTAATTTAGAAGACCGAGTAATCGAAGGCTTCATGATGCCTGTATCACTTTAGTCATGAGAAACATGCATGCACAGCTTTATCCAGTGGTGGTTATGGGCAAATAGGTTTGGGAAGCTGTTTTGTAAATGATACGTTCTTTAATCGTTAGCCAGTGCAAATACTTTAAAATATATGCGTAGCATGTGAGTACTTGAACTACAAAATTTGCTCGCGCAAGAGAATTCTGAACAAAGCGCAACTGATAACCTTCGCAGCTAAGAAAGTTTAAAGAAAGAGAATTACAGTTGTCTAACCTGGATTGCACAAAAGCTGTACCGATTTCAGTGGCAGTCTCAAGTGATAAATATATGAACGTATTCGATTAAGCTCAGGGATAAGGAAGAAGCATGTTTGTGAAGCTTAAGCTATGTGTTCATGGAAGGTTAGGTGTTTATAAAGTCTAACACAGAGATTTCTCACTGAAGAAATAAGTGATATTGTAATACCCGAAGATAAGGAAAGAGTTTTCTCATTCAGCTTTATAAACTGTTGATATGTCTCAAGCAATCCCATTCATTCGATCATGCATTGCTGAATTAATCTATCATCTTTTTTAAAAATTCATTCCACTCATTCACTAGGCCTATGTACATTCTAAATCTACATATTTTCAAGTATTAAATACGGTACTATTAATTTTATGCCTGATATACAAATTGAAATATGAATAGGCAGCGATATTAATTGATTGCAATTATAATACATGTAGCAGTAATGATTAAATATGATTATTTACTACTTTTTTGTAAATAAATGACGTGCAGTGGACACATAGGCCTAAGTGTAAAATATATATATTTAGGCTGGCCTACTTTTTATTTTACTCATATATTTTTTTAATCTATTTACTAGATGTATCTGTGGGCAGTAATGCACACATCTAGGAAAAAAGCCACTTTTAACTGCACCTGGATATGAGCTGTAAGTCTCTAATCTCTCAATCCTTAGGTTAACGTTCTACCAACGTAACATAATAAAAATGAGGCTTCGATAAAATTTAAATAAATATTCGTCAAAAATTTATAATAACAATAATCAGGGTGCTACAGAAATCAATGCCAGCATCGAGCACTATCGAGATAAATTTTTTCTATAGCCGGCGAACAAAAACAAGGTCAAAAAACCTTCCTGATTAAGAAATACAGAAAATCAGTTCATTGATAAAGAGAAACATAGAAAAGGAGGTTTACGCACTGGTCGAGCAGCTCATGGACACTGGATGGAAAAGAGAAATGGAAAAGGTTGACCTTCAATTACCTATTGAACTGCTCTATGAGAAAATTAGCACAGGCAGATGTGATTCAAATGAAGACTTCCGAAGATTGGATGGTAGAGAATTGCAGATCTTCGGCGCAGCATGCTGTAAAGAATGATTAGATAGCGACATAAATAAGGATTAAATATCGATGATATCCTTGATAACCTTCTGTGAACACATAACTAATGCTCTTCACAAACATGATTCTTCCTTATCCGCGAGCGTAGTCGAATAGGTCCATATTTTTCACGTGAAACTGCCGCTACAATTGGTGCAGCTATTGTTCCATAGGCTGTTGAAGACTAATCTTTTCCATCTCTTTTCCACCCAGTGTCCATATGACGCGACCAGCACGAAGGCTAAACCTCTTTTTTAATTCCCTATATTTTTTAATAGTTTTATGGAATTTGGAATTTGCATCACTTTGGATCTTCTTTTGTTTGTCGGCCAGGATTTGTCTAAATAATGCTCGATGCTGTCATGGACGACAGTAGGATTCTAAATCGTGTTATGATTTAATTACACTAAGTTTTTAATTTATTTATTATATTTGGTTAACTTTATATACTTTACTTTCCCATTATAGTTGCTTAATTTTATTTATTTTACTTTCCCATTTTATTTGGTTAATTTTACATATTTTGCTTTACCGCAAGCTGTCAGACTTTACATTTCTCTCTCTCTCTCTCTCTTTCTCTTTATTTTTTTTTCTCTCTCTCTCTCTCTCTCTGTCTGTGTCCGGGTCAGTGAATTGTAGATCAATCGCTAACTGTACATGTTATACAAGGTTACTCATCAAAAGACCTGAGGAATGCTAGTAGAAACCAACCTCAGAAGTCGTAATTTACCCATGCTAAAAGCTGCATTAAACTGTGCGTAAAGCTAGGAGTCCTTTTTGAACGGATTAACATATTGTTAGATTGAATTTATTCACAAGAAGATCATTTTGAGTAGAAATATCAAGATGAAACCTATACTTTGCAGAACACTAGAGAGAAATAAAGGTTATACATTAAAACTTTGTATTTCAAAATTTTCGCATAGCCTACATGTTCCAGGGCTTAAATTCCTATAATTAATTTTGGTAATTAGCTTATATTAGAATCTTTATCTGTCCTCGATTTTTGACTGAATCTAGATTAACTTCTAAATTACTAATATCCAAAATCCAACGACGGTATTAAATTAAAATTTATTTAATTTAAAAAGAAATAAAAGAATACACGGTTATGCAATTGTACGAAAATTAAAACGATTTCAAATAGCACGTGTAGACCTAAGCGAAATCGGTAGAACTTTCAATATTACTTTTTTAATCAAAACTATTCACTGTAAAAAAATCAACGAATGTATTTTACATAAAACAAAATTACTATCGACAGAAAAATTACAATTGTACTCACTAGCACAAATTATTACTATATACTTCACTTTCCTCACGATTACTCAGCCCACTAGGGTTCCTTCTAACATAATCCCTAGGTCAGAATATCTCGGTGGAACACCCTTACAATTTAATTATCTACAAGGTGGTCCAGAATAAATGAAACTATTTTGACGACTAAACACTTTGACAGTTTTATCCAAACGTCGTACTTGATAAGTAAATTAAAGACAATTCTTTTTTCTATTAGCGTGCTAAATATCTAAGAGATACTATTACACATGTTTGAGAAATTATCATTAGTCGCCGATATGTAATATTCAATGAAATTGCGTGAAAACTCAAAATCTAAGAGCAAGAATTCAAGATTATGCATTAGACCTTAATTATTTGAAAAAGCGCATTGCAGTTTATATCAGTGTCCTAAACTGAATTTAGAATTCATTTAACAAATATTCAATGTTCCCGAATATCTGTATTTCAGAGAGGAGAATATTAAAAAGATTATTATAGGGATATGGTCCCTGATGTCATCATGAACACAATTGAAGAAGGAACAAGATGAAAAGTTGACTAAAGTTGACTGATGAATATTATGAGCTGAGACGCGCAAGCAGCTGATTGGTGGAAAGTGGAAAAGACGCTGACGTGGAAGGGAAGCTGAGAGAAACAATGAAAAGTTTACTTTTAGTTCGAGTTGAGTTTGAGTCGGACTCCGAGCCGGGAGTTGACGTATAAGGTTAAGACTCGGAACTTGAGAAATAGGACCAGAAAATGGATGAAAATTAGCGTGTACTCTAAATTTCATCCATTTTCTGGTCTTATTCAAAATGGATGAAATTTAGCGTGTACGCTAAATTTCATCCATTTTCTGGTCTTATTTCTCCAGTTCCGAGTCCTAACCTTACACGTCAACTCCCGGCTCGAAGTCCGACTCAAACTATTCAGGAGGATGGAGCAGGGGTCCAGTAATCGGGGACCAGAGTTGCTGCAGGGAAAGGGAGTACGGGGTGTCGGGATTTACGAGACAGAAGGGCGTGGGTTGGATTGATCCTCGGATTTGAGCATTAAGGGAGAGATGAAGAGAGAGAGAGAGAGAAGAGAAAGAGAGAAAGATAGAGTTGAAATAACTGAGTCAATATTTAAAACTAGAAAATGAATTTTAAGTATTTGCAATAGAAACAGTGAACTAACGAACTGCTAATATATTAAAAACTCTGTATATCATATTTGAGTGTTGTGTCGTCGAATGTAGAAATTAGATAAGTGATCAATATTATAGACAAAGATCACAACAACAACAGAAACTGAAGGAATTATCATCAACGGCCAGCTCACCTAATTTATCAAGGAACCATATTCAGAAGATTCATTCAGCATCATATTCAGTCAAGAAAAAGCTCTACTAGGAAGGAAGAACTAGTTCCCACTAAACGAAAGATTCATCTTTCATCAACATCATCATCTTCAAACCAGCGGCACCACACATACCATATCCATATACACCCCAAATCCCACCGCGGTAATATCTGCATTACCCCGCTGGGACCACTGATCAAATGCTGAGTTCACGAGTGTCTGATCTCAGCCCAACGGAGGACAATGACTCGTTTCAAATGTTCAACGTCGTGAATTGGTTCACGATAGACTAATTTCTGAAGACAATAGTAAACGATCGAATAGTAAATCGGGTTCAATCAGGGGGGAGGGCTGTTAGATGGCCAGCTCTATGGTTCAATAAACTCTGGGAGGTTTACTTTTATACAGGAGATCAAATGTCATAAAAATTACAAGTAAGCGACTAATGATAATTTCTCAAACATATTTAACAGTATCTCTTAGATATTTAGCAAATTAATAGAAAAGAGAATTTTCTTTAATATAATGTATAAAATACGACGTTGGGATAAAAATTATCAAAGTTATTAGCCGTCAAAGTAGTTTCATTTATTCTGGAACAACCTGTACAGATCACCCTCTTCACATCGAGCGTTCGATGGACTACAATCAATTCTACTGAACGAACTCTTAAAGTTACTCTAGAATTCGACTAACACTGAGATTCTTCAATTCTCAAAAATTTATTTTTAAGATGGCACGTTGTTGTAACTCTTCCGTTTTGAATCTCCCTTTTTACACCTTCCTGTCTAGGCATATCTTCATTCATCGGCCACTTGCCCTAGCTTAGCTACAGTCTAGAATCACGCTTTCATAAACTCAAAACTTTCACATCTTAACTTTAGGTAAAGTGACTGCAGTATTATAAAATAGGTTAGGGTCTACTTGAAATACAATTACAATGCAAGATAAACTAAAATATATCGAATCAAGCTTTCACAATATTTCTCTTAGATTCTAATTTAGTTCTGAAAATGCTTCAAATTCTAAGACATGGCCTATGAAGAAGAATAAAGTCACAAATTTAGGTTCTGTTTCAATATCCTGACTTAAGCACGGGTTCTCGTATTTATTGTTTTAATGTTTAACGTTTTTAGCGTCATCTGCGATTGCCTATTCAATTCGAAAATTGCCTGGCTAACTTGATTCAAATAGCCAGCAGTCTTACAACCGGTACTTTGGCAGCCTTAATATCGACTTTGTAGCACAGGGATCCAGTTTTAGGAAAAGGGTTGCCGATCATGAGAGATTCGTATACTTTAGCATAGATGTTTTACATCTTGTTGCATATGATATTCATGTAAGGTTCTCATTGGCCGGGTTCGTGACCAACGCTCCAAGATATTCATGTATGACTGCTGTAAGTGCCTCATAATGTAGGCCCTATTATCTTTACCTTTAATTATTATTGTAGTTTTTTATTTACGTATATATACTGAATTTATAACTAAATTCAGGCTGAGCCGGTGGTTGCAATTTGTTCGACAGGAGATCATTAGCTGCAGTTTTCGCACCCAATGCTCTTCCGTCACTCATAAGCTATTCGAGGAGGAAACTGACACTAAACTTGTCTTTAACCTTTTAAAATCGTCGATACCCTAATCAGCCAGCTAACTTAATTTTATTTGATATACTAGGCCTATATTGGCATTTTTAAATCTTCTAAAAATCAATTAACAGCTAAAAATTGTTCAATAAACTTAGATTTTCAATTAAATTGATTAAGTTAAGTTAGTTAGTTTGAGAGAGCATTAAATGCTCTCTCATAACTACCATTAATATCTACAGTAGTATCTTTTTTATTTTTTTTATTTTTTTAAATTTTTTTAAATATCTCAATAGCGCAATAGATAATTTATATAGAGAGTTTAGAATGACAGATCCTGAGGTGAACTGAACCCTCGTGGGTTCGAATCCCAGCCGCGCTGATCTGAGAGTAAAATCTCAGACATTTACTGGACTTTTTATACGGAAAATGGAAAAAATTGTCTAACGGATTAAACATATGGTATTAAAAAGTGATAGATATCAACATAGTTGATCATTTTACTATAATGCGTGTTTACTTTTTACTTTTTTTACTAAATATATGCACTCCAGAATCAATATATAATTGCTGCTAGTTCATTACAGACTGCATATTTGCTAGAAACTATGAGCGCCATGTTGTCCATTAACGATTTGACTTTCATATCATTTTTTAAATATGTAAATTTACAAGAAAAACCATATTGAAATAAGGAAGGATTTGGAATTTTGTTAGGCAAGGTCATTTGCGTTAGGTGTGAAGAAAAGTTGCAAAAAAATTGCAACGATGGGTAAACTAGTGATAATAGGCCTAAATGTCTATTTACCAAGCGGTACGAATAATGATGATTGACAGATTCTGAAACTAGTAGCCTATTGTATAATATCGAATTGTCTCTTACTGATATCGATTATAAATATGCGGTGTTTGTAGGCGATTTTAGTTGTGATGTAATGAAAGATTCGAATGTAGCAAAAACCTATTAATAATTGTTACTGGATGAATGAGTTAAATTGTATCGTTCTTTGATCAATGATGTCGCTTCTATTTGTAAATTTTACAAATGGAAGTGATGTCATTAAAAAAGTTAGATCCGGGGACCCACGGTATCCCCCTACCCCTAGGACATTCTCGGAGGGTTGTGAAGTATGTCAGCGAGTTACAATATCTAATATACAATAAGAAACTACTCTTTAGAATGTCTAAATAGCGTAGGGGTAACGTCATGAAGTTTTAAATGACAAATCCTAAGGTGATTTGAATCTTCGTGGGTTCGAATCCCGGTCGCCCTGATCTGAGAGTAAATTCTCGGACATTCACTGGACTGGTTATTCGAAAAATGGTCTAAATTGCCTAACGGATTAAATATGTGGTTTTAAAAGTGATAGATATCAACATAGTTGATTATTCACTATAATGCGTGTTTACTTTTTACTCTAGGCCTATTGTCCACAACCATCAAAAAAACATACAAATACAAATAGGTCTACAGTGTTGGGGTAACTTGTAACCAACTGATTATAACTCACATTATAACTCAACAATTAAGCCACTTAGTTACATCGATCAAACCAGCACATATTGTCTTCAAAATCAAAACTATCTCTACAACCGATCATAATTAAATTGTTTATTTACTTAATTCAAATAAAAAATACTTGTTTAAGCAAACCTCTTTTAAATCAAATGAACGGTCATAAACCGTCACAATATCAATAATGACGTCATGTTAATATTTCAACGGTTCGTCACGAGAAAGATTAAACTATTTTAATTCTTCTTAACTTTAATTACAACAATAACTATAGAATGTCATATAATATTGCAACAATTAGAGTCGACTGTGACAACATCAAACACTATTGTGACAAATCCAAGACGGGAGCAAAAGTAAGGTTCAAAACGCTGCAAACTCCAAAACCTAGAAAATCAGTCCAAAGATAAATTTAGGGAATTATCACACCCTGATCACACGTAAGTATCAGTATCAACTATACGTACCCACCCAACAAGCTCGCTCAGGGTAAATTAATGTTCTTTTTAATTTTTTATTTTAATGTTTTAGTAGGCAAATTAATATTCTTTTGCGCGGAAATAGGTCTGTTTGTAAAGATCGATCGAGTTATTACATTTTTAACGCCTTGATGATAACATTAACACTTGTTGCTTTTCAAAGCTCAAATTTAAAATAGCGTCGATATACAAATTGTTAACTCATTCATATATTTGGTCATCAGCCCAAGGCAAAATTGCCAAGGGTCTCAAAAAAAATCTGTATGCATAGAGCATATTACACGACGATGACGATGTCGATAATCCTATCCCAGGGAGTTCCCGTAGACCAGTGATAGAACCTTTTATACAAATCCTAGCCAGTTTGAACCTCATTGAAAAATTAAGATGGTCTATAATTCGTATAATATTTGGTTCAGCAGCTCTAAATTGAGCACTTCGCTTAAACATGCCTGACATCGTTCTTGTACGACAAGAATGACTCTAAATAGCCTGTGGACTGCGCTTTAATTTTTAACAATTTTAAATCAATACATTAGGATTGGCAGACATTGAGATCTACTAACAAATAAACATGACAGCAATTGTTTGTTATTTGGTGATGTTATTTTCTGGATTGTGAATTTAATAGGTATTATTCGCCTAATCGCATCAGCCGATCGTGCATTCTAATCAGTTAAACAAATCCTACATGCAGGATTATTCCTTGCGTTTGGTCTTTATGTTACGGGTTAAATGAGCTTCAATTGCATCAATTGATATACTGATATTTCTCGCCATGTCGCAATTTTCTAATGGCATATTTTCGCATGTTATTCGGTTGTTTTTAATTATATTACTGTGAGTCGGACATTAGATAAATAGCTTATCTGATTCTCATTCTGTTCGTCTATCTGTTAAGATCTTGCATGACCTGAGGTATAATAGTTTAGGCCTACATTACGGACTCTCGTTTCCTGTATAATAACCTAGAATGGATGATCTCATGCTAATGGTACTTCCGGTTATGCTTTTCATTTTCAATTTTTACTCGTGCTTACGACCCCTTCTGTTGTCAAAAGACCAAGTCTAGTAATTTGAGGACGATCATAACTGTTTTGAATTCATTGAATGAATTCAATGACAATGAATTTACTGCATAAGACTGCAGATTGAACATTTATATTCATGAATACAAAATCTTTCAAGTTAGCAAATAGCATTTTTATATTGATGTAATATACGTGATTTAGTTGCAAATCTAGTTTGTAGCTTTCAGAAATATGGCTCTCTTGGTTTACTGTAATCTGAATAGTATATAATAGCAACATTTGGAATTACATGTAGATAACACATAAACTACTAAATTCTTTTAATTCTGCCATATAGGTTGGTTTAACTGAAATAAAATTTGTAATATTTTCAAGAAATTTGCCGTAGCATTATGGATTCTGCAAAGTCTCAGGATTATAAAACGAGAGCAATAGGTTATAAAAAGAATTGATCAGCTTAAAATACTTCAAATGATTGTGTCCATGGACTATTGTTGGCTTGTTGTTTGCTTTGTAAAAGCGCCTCTAGAGCTAAAGATCTTCTGACAAAAATGATTAAAGACCTATGAAAAAGAATGTCACACGCTTCTGGCTAAGAGTCCTTTGTCCTTTGTGAAACGGTGTTGTCAATTTTGCATTAACATCGCCTCGAATTGAAATGCAATTGTTAACAATGGCCCTTGGGAGGAAAGTTTAGGGTCAAGCATTTAACTGAAGCTTTATTATGTATGTAATGAATATTATTATGAATAAAATATCTCTCTTTATGTTTTATTCCAAATATTTTATTTGCGATATTTTTATTGGTAGAGCATTACGTATCAACCCCTGGAGTGTTCTCAAATGATTCAGCAAAACTGAATTCTTTCTTACTTTAAAATATTTATTTTATTTGCAGATTTTTCTATAAAAGATAATAACAATAACGAAAGAATTAATCAAGAAGTAGCAGGTTATTTTTATAGGTTATACGAGACACCAGCTAATACTAAGAATCCATTCTATATTGTATATCACAACGTACAGTAACTGCGAGGAGGAATGTTAAGTGAATTCCAGACTAAACATATCTGCCTGTATCTCTTTCTTTTTCTTAATGGAGCATCATTCTTCTAATTCTGCACATGGAATAGCATCGGTCGATAACAATTCAGGTTTAGTTCGCATTCAGTCGGAGTTATCTCTAAGCGATTTGGATTCAGGAACTGACTGTATTCTCTCACAAGCTGCAAGAGATTCTCCTGCTCTTGGATCTGGTATTTTCGATAATGTAATTCTCAACTCTCGCGATGGCGAACAGTTTGACGATCGCCTTGTAAACATCGCTCAGTTTCTAAGAGACACAGCTAGTAGTAGTAGCCGAGAAGGTAGCCCCTTTTCAAAGGTCAGACCATTTTTGAGTGTTTCTGAGCGAAACTATGATTTTGGTAACAGTTTGTTGCTATCTGCAGAAGATCTGGCTTTAGACGGTTCCAACGATCCCATGATGTCCATAGGCCTAGAGTCAGATAACTTAGGTATGTGTTATTAAAGTATATATTTATACTATTTTCATACATGAATAAAAATTATTTGACTCATTAGTCTAGTTTCTAGGCAGTGCAGGCTACTGATTTGATTTATACAATGTTGATTTGCTTCAGGCTAAGTACTGAATTTTTACAGTAAAATCTTGGTACTACCTGCCGTCTAACACTGTCATGGCTTTTAAGGAAAGGTTTATGCAAAACTGAATGCAAGCTGGTCAATGACCGTAATGGACCAGCAGTGCATGGTCAAAGGCCTGTCTCTGAGGCTGCTTTACAGATTTCTAGATATTTTCATGATTAATCATATTATTATATTTGCTACTGTAGACAGCACCAATTGGCCAATACTGTGATACAGTATTAGCTTTTCAGGGGCTCTAGCGGGTATCCATTTGTTGTTGACAGACCTTACTTTGAACCCAGTTACTTGCTTCCAAGGCAAATGCTTTAACTCTAACGCCATATCCCATCCCCAACAATTGAAATGTGACTTAATAGAAATTTTGTAATGAAATGATTTCTGTTGGAAGGTATAAATGAGAACTCGGAATCAGAGATGAGTCAGTTGACTCAGTCCACGGACGAAGTCTATCAGGAGGCATTTCAGATGGAAGGAGAAGGGTCTAACGGAAGAACTCTTGTGAGAGCCCCGTCTACTGGCAGCGGATCCAGCAATGGCCGGGCTCCGGGCGTTCCCTGCCCGGTGTGCAATAAATCCTTCAACAATTCCAGCGCACTCGCCAAACATAAGCTAACGCACTCCGACGAGCGGAAACACGCCTGTGTGGTGTGCTTGAAGACTTTTAAACGACAGGATCATTTGTGAGTTCAGCTTGTTTCTAAGATAATCTCTGGGTGACAGTTTATAAACCACCAATCTAGTAATTCTATTAGTGCCACTTATAAATTATGTGGTTTTGTATACGTTTATAAATGTGTACTCGTGTATAAATTTTATCAAATTGAGACATTGATTGATAATGTTATCAAAATACAGTTTAATTAGACTTTTATTTTTATTTCTTTTGTATACCTATCAGGTATCCTTATCCCTGAGTTCTTTGTTATCATAAGTAAATTTTCTGTATATTATTGAGAGTCTTTGTTGAATGCAGGAAATAGTGGTCCAACTGATGATTGCATTTACATCGGCTGGTTAAGTAGGTGCCAAGGAAGAAGTACATAACCACTTTGGAAGTCATATCTTTAAAACTACTTTAGAGACGGGTGTTTGAAAGCTTCTTAATGGGATCACTTTTCTAGTATAAATTTCTATCAGTGGTAATGACATGTACAAGTCAATAAAAAGTCTGAATCTTAAAATGTGAAACAGAAGTGATAAAAAAAACTGATAAAGCTAATGTTAACGTCAGATTCCTCACTCGAAAGCGATTTCAGTGACGGGCGAGCCCAGGATTTGAACCCCACACTGATTCGCAGTCAAATAACTAACCGACATCGCCACTGGCTCCAGACAAATGATAATATTATAAGCTATTGTTAATTTTGATTCTAGAAATGGCCACATGCTGACCCACTCAGCTAAGAAGCCGTTTGAATGTCCCATCGATGGCTGCGACAAGAGTTACTGCGATGCTCGCTCACTGCGACGTCATCAAGAATATCATCAAGAGCAGGCGACTAAGGAACAAGAGACGCTGTCGCAGCAGAAAAGCATGCGAGAGTTTAGAGAGCTTCAGGAGCAACAGCAGAGACAGAAACAGCTGCAGCAGCAGCAGTTGTCAGCTGCTGCAGCTAGCTCTAACACAGCTGCCCAGAGCTCAGCCCAGCTGAGTCAACCCATAGAGTATGTAGTTATATCAGCAGGGCTGCCAGCTGTCTGCTGCTTTAGAGTATTTTTATAAACAAGTTTATTTGTCATAAGAGGATTAAGTTGGCAAAAGTGCTGTAAGAAATGCCTATCAATAACATTTATGTACACCTTATTCATACCTAAAAAGTGCAAATTTTTTTATTGAGTCGGCAATCTTGTTAATTAACAATTTATACGGCTGAAGCAATTTTATGTAAGACTTTTTGTGCCACTGATGAAGATAAGACGCTGACAACGATAAAATGACAGGAAAAACACTTGTGTAATGGTAATTAATCCTTGATTTTGTAACCTTTTTTGTAATTCATTAAACAACAGTAAGAATGTAATGATCATGAGTTTGTCAATTCAAGGTCATGCCAGAGATGTAGCAAGCGGAAATGTGTAGCAATATCAATTGGCTTCATCTGAAGATAAACTCATGTCAATGTGACGTACTTATTTCCTGGAATATCTATAAGCCTGCTTTCAATAGTTAGACGATCTTTTCATCCGAGCTAGCCCTGGAATATAGTAATACCTGTGATCCTGTCCTGAACAACATCTAGAATCGTGTGGCATAAAATTTCTTAGTCTAAAACTAGATTGTGCAAAACAATATCAGAGACTTAAACATAACATAATTTTTGTTATTTATTATTATAATATACAACAGTAATGGTTCCACTTACTATTGCTCAAACATGTGTGATACAACCGGAATACTCTCGTATATATTAGGGGTTCCACTTTTCTACTTCAAACATGATTTACGCAATTATTGCAATTTAAATTAATTAAAGAAATTGTTTTCATTTTATTTAAAAGTCTGTAAAAATTTTGTTTCAGTCAACCACTCCAATTTCGTTGTGGATTGTGCAGTAGAAACTTCAAGAACTTACCAGCATTGAATGGTCACATGCGAACACATGGAGGGTTTATTGGTAAAAAGGTAAGTCACAGATGTCAATAGAAGATCCATAAAAGATAGAAAATAATTATTTTATCAAATTATGTTAAAAAAGATTAGTATTTGAAATTTATTTAAATTGTTTATAATTTAGATACAAGTTAAATACAGAAAGGTTTTCTAATACTTTTTATGCATGTTTAGCATTTATTTATGTTTTAGAGTCTACAAGAGATAGCCCTAACATTGCCCTATCATAAGAAAATGAACTTTAACTTCTTCTTGATTAATTGACTGATTAATTTCTATAAAATCTCTTGAAGTAAACATTTGATTTTGCTTTGAAGATTGTATGTTTTTCTATATCTTTCTATTCTACTCCTTTTAGGATTCTGCAGCTGCCCACGAGGAGAGTTCGATCGAAGCTTTGAGAACTGGCAATCATATGCCCAAGCTACCTGCCATGTCTTTGTCATCTTCCACAACATCGGCTGGCTCGTCAGCGAGTAACCAATTGACACAACGTAGTATAGCGCAGTTGCTCGGCGGTACTGGTTTAGTTCTGCAAAAGACTGAGAATGCATCACAACAACTGCAGGTCGCGCTATCTCAACCGACTGATGGTTCTGCAGTTGCGTCCACTGCAGTTCAGCAGAACGTGCTAGGAGACAACAGTCGACTTTTAAATGCTCTTGGAATCTCTGCGGACGGTGACGACGCTAAACATGCGCAGTACATTCAGATTGGTAATAATCTAATAAAACTTGACGATCTGAGACTTTTGGAAAGCTCCCTTCTCGAATCTTCTGATGGTGCGCCTTCTGCGTTTGATTCAGGTATTACTGTGACTCCGAGTGACGAATTGGATTTCTGTTTGGAGTCAAGTCAGTTGGAGTTGCTTAGAGAACAGCAGCTTCAACAGCAGCAGCAGCTGTTGAGGCTGCAGCAGCTGAGGCAGGTCGATCGATTTGGATCTGCGGTGAATGCTTCAGGTCAGTCGACAGGCTTGACGCAGTTGAATCGTCCACTGACAAATGTGCAGCAGACAAATCAGCATCCGATCAACCTGCAGACAACTTTACAACAGACAAATTTGAAGCAGCCAAGTCAGTTAACATCTGGCTTGGATGTTCAACCGACATCATATCTCGGGCGACAAGACGTGGAGCTCGGAGGCGGTGCTAAGCCGGCTGCATTAGGTTCTGCACTATCAAACATACAGCTGCAGGGATTGCAGCAATCTCAGCTGCTGCAGCACCTCAATCCATCCATGCAGCAGCTGGAGCAGCTGGTGTCTTCAGCAGGACAGCAGCAAGCTCTGCACAGCTACTTCAATCAAGACGTTCTCACTGATCAGATTCTCAGGCAGCAACAACGACAGGAACAGCAGCAGAAATTACAGCAGCAGCTACAGGCTCAGAAAAGTCAGCAGGTGTTGCAGCAGCAAACACAACAAGTGTTACAAATGCAGCAGCAGCAACTGCAACAACAGCAACATCAGCTGATGCAGCCTCGACCTTTGACCCAGCGACGTGAGAGTAGCGAGAGAATGAGATCGTCATCGGGGGGAGCTCAGGCGTACCCTGCTGCCAGCACTCTGCAAAACCTTCTGCTGCAGTGGCGTGGAAGTGCAAACGCTCAAGGACAAAAGGTGACTGCTTCAAATTCATCAAATCCCACGTCCATCAGTTCCGGATTGCCTGGCAGTATCTCGGGTGGTGGGATGCAAGATTGGACAAGATCATCAAAGAGTGAGTTAGTTATAAAAGAAGAGAATGTGCAGGATGTTTTAGCAAACTTATCGCCAGGCGGACTACTGGAAATGAATTCGGACAAATGCAGATTAAAGAATTCTTCTGGTGATAATTACTCTAACACACCGCCAGTTTTGGAAATGTTCAGAGGTAGCAAAGCTGTCGACGAATTTGCTGAATCGCAGAGAAAACGCTCGGCCGATGCAAGTGCAGATTTTAGCGAGGGGGACATGCCGAGAAAACGGCTGCTTACTATGCCTCCATTTTCTGGCTCGACCGTTTTGTATGAGCTGCTTCAGCAGCAGCAGCCAAAACTTGCTGCAAACCTTTCGCATGGATCTGCGACAGCGACTGCTACGAGCGAATCTGAAGTGAAGTATAGCGATGTGCTAAACAGCTGGGCCCATGGCAGTACTGACACTAAACAATACGTCAACGAATGGACCAGTAAGAATCTTATCGACGCAAAGCCCTACAGAAATGTCCAATCAAGACGTTTAAGCTTGTCGGATAGGGACTCTAGAATAAAACCAGAAAGACCAACTTTGTTGGCTAAATCTCGCGATATCTTGAGATTAGATGATATTAATCTTTTTACTGAAGATTCTGCTGCAGAAACTCCAGATTCTGAGCTGGAAGAATATCCTGGTGCAAGCATGACTGCAGCAGGCTCTGATGAATTTCGGCATCCAAAGGTCGGCTCGAGCTTTCTCAAATTTAAACGAAAGAACCGTCCGGAACCGCTTATTATTCCTGCACCTATGCGATTTCAGAGTCAGTTGCGATCCCCCCGCACCCTTGACAGGTCTGCTAAACCGACTTTCACCCCTTACACGCCCCCTCCCATGTTGAGCCCAGTGAGAAGTGGGTCAGGGCTGTGGTGTAATACGTTCACTGGGCTCGGTACACCCAAATCTGCTCCGGTGTCGATGAGGCTTAGTCAACTGCGTAGAAGTAAGTGTCAATCAATCAATAAGAATAAGAATTCAATAAGAATTTAACGTCCGGTTCCTCGCCATAAGGCAATGTCAGGGACATCGATACTACTGTGTTGATGGCGATTTGCAAATTTAAAAATATATTTGAGTATCATATACCATATACTGGACTTAGTATTAGCATTTAGTCTCTTTAAATATTTTATTTTGGATGTATTGAGTGTGTGGCACTTAAATTATTGTAAGATTTTGCTGTTTTTAAAGATTTTAGTTTATTTGCTTACATATACTTTTAAATGAATTTCTCAGTTACTGTGGTTTGGTACTACAGCTGGTTTGGGCTATTTAGCTCCCATTGAAAAACTGCACCTATTCAAAAATTGTATAACTAAAATCGCCTGAGTTACTTTTTAAAATTGTCGTTACAGACAGCGGCGCTTTGGCGGCTGAAACAATTCCAGAAGAAGAAGAAGAGGAGGAGGAGGAAGTTAAAGTAGAAGTCATAGAGAAACCACCTGAGACTGACATTGCTCCGTAAGCTCTTGTATCATATCTACTAATTTTTTATTCATGGTTCACATTGTTAGTTTTCAGAGATTTATTTTGACGGAAAGGTGTGACGCCATCTGTATTGTGCTGTTTGTAGTGAACGACTGTTGAAGCGTAATGCTCAAATTTAGCATTAATTTGTTGGTTATTCCTAGCGTCATCTTTGAATGAGGAAGATTACAGTCCTACTAGTACCATAGCCTACTGTTTATTATTATAATTTTCGTTGTGGTGCTACACATGTGTACTTTTAAATTGGCCTAACAATTTAATTGAGTTATTCTTGTTTGCTGTTAAATGATCAGTTAGGTGTGTGAATCATTAAGAGCTTCGGATCCAAGGCACAAGATGCTGTCTTATTTAATCTCTTGATAAATTAAATTAATATTAAACAACCTATTAGTTGTGTTATGCATGATAACTGGCATAATTTATGTAGTCTCTTTATGCACTACTGAATGTGGTAACAAAAAAGACAGCAATAATATTATGCTGATTTAATACTACTTATGAATTCACGTTTTTAAGTCTAGATTTTTACAACTAACTTGTTTTCTACAGTGCTGTGCTATTAATGTTTATATTGTATTGTTATTGTATTCATATTATAATAACAATATTATAATCATATTATAATAACAATATTATAATCATATTATAATAACAATATTATAATCATATTATAATAACAATATTATAATCATATTATAATAACAATATTATAATCATATTATAATAACAATATTATAATCATATTATAATAACAATATTATAATCATATTATAATAACAATATTATAATCATATTATAATAATATTATAATCATATTCATGTTTATTTTTAGACATATCAATATTGGACCACAATATCAAGCAGAATTGCCTGACTTTACAGGTATTGTTAATCAATATTGTTTGTGCCTTTTTAAGAAAATAGTATAGTTGTAGTGCATGAGGACAAATCGAAGGCTTCTTCACTTGAAAGCATAATATGCACCTTCTTTATTGATCGTTCAATTGGTAAACATAAATATATTATTTTAGTTTAAGTATTTAAACCTGTTCATTAAAAAAAACTATTTCACTCCTAAAATGTTGCTTTCCATTTGAAGATTGGCTTCGGATTTGAAGGTAATTATAGCTTCAGCTAGAAGATATGGCTTCAGGTTGAAGGTATTTATAGCTTCAGCTAGAAGATATGGCTTCAGATTTGAAGGTAATTATAGCTTCAGCTAGAAGATATGGCTTCAGGTTGGAGGTAGTGAACAATGTGCTTACACTATCTCTCTCGCTCAGTTTCCATACCATTGGAAGAAAACTAGTGCAGGAACGAAATGTTGCATGTGTTGTTGTTGTTGTTGCAGCTAATCACTATAAAGCTCTGAAGGTGCCCAGTCGTGAGGATCTACTCTGGGATCCCGCCTGCATTAGTAAACTAACAAACGACGATTGTAAGTTCCAATCAATCAATCAATAAGCGTTTAACGTCCGGTTTCTCGCCATAAGGCAATGTAAGGGACGTCTTATCTAAACATAATACCAATTATGTATTCGTTTGTTTTGCTTAATTTTTCCCGTCCCTGACATCATCCCTGGATGAGGAAAAGAACTTTAAACCTTTATTTATTATTATTATTAATAAATTAATTATTGGAGTTTTTAGATGCGAATTCTTTAAGGGAAGCACTCGTATCTGTTATATTGCTTTCCAGGATTTCTTGTGTAAAAATTGTAGATGATCTAAATTTGAATCTAAGACTCTTTGAAACTAAGGCATTCCAATAACTTAACTGATCCCTTCAGTATTTTATACATTACAATAATTCTCAATTATACGCTAATCTGGTTAGATCGCAACAAATTATCTATTGGTTTTCAAGGTAATTAATTATATGTACTTTTTTTCTGGTATTTTAGTACAAAGCTATATGGACTTTGCATGCAGTGCCTGTGTACCCTACAATGGCGCAAACAAAGAATATGCGACGCATATACTCTTCGCTTGCAAAGGAAACATCAAGGTAACTGAAGTTCCGAGTCTAAGATTTTTTGATATGACTTTATTTTGTAGAAAGCATAGAAATTTATTCTATGCTTCAATCTATTATTGTTCAATAATCTTTGATTGATATATAATGATTGATAGATATTTGTAAGCCTTTAATGAATCTCTGTTTAAAATAAATATATGTGATCTTTGATTGCCTAGTTTATAGCGTAATTAATTACTAAATTGTTTCTATTGATTTTTCTATAAATTGTTTCTATTGAGTTTTATATCAATTTTAAGTTACTGATGTTAAATTACTTTACAGTTTATTCAGTTTTTATATACTGTTTGAAAGTATGGCTTCATAAATATGACACTAGATTGCATAATGTCTGAGTCACAGTTGTCTTAATGATTTTATATTTTTCTGGTGGTATTGCAGAAAGCTGCTCTGAAGCTGATGCAACGGAATCCACAGTTTCCTGCTGGCAATCCTCTACATTCTTATATATATCAAGGTAGGTCATCCTGTGATATCTAGTTTCTAGGTTTTAATCTAAAAACCTAGATAAAATACTAGGCTTTTTAAAAAATATTCAATATTTATCTGGAGGTATAATGGTAAACTGTAAAATTAAAACTATGACTAATTAAAACTTCACTGCTTTAAAAGTTGTCATATGTTATTATTATTAATAGTAATAATAATAGTAAATACGCTTGTTGTGTCTGTGTTTCTGAAGAATTGACAAACCATGGACTGCACGTGTTATAAAAGGCGACAAAGCACTAAAATCCAAATCAACGTCAGAAAGAGCATTCGGTTGGTGAGTGCCAAGGCTCCAGAAATTGCTACATTCTAATCCTGACCCTAGTTAAACTGGGATTCAGGGGATGATGATGATGATGATGATGATGATGATGATGAATTAATTAGTCATCACTTATATCTTATCTGTAGTCTGATTGTCATTAGACCACAGCAACAATCATAATGAGCAACAATCATAATGAGCAACAATCATAATGAGCAACAATCATAATGAGTAAATTCAGGGCTAAAATTGTCCTTTTAGGTAGATGAAGTATAATAACGCATATTCTTATTAAATCATCTTAGTAAATGATACTTAATTTTTAGTAATAATAATAATAAGAAAGGTTTAACGTCCGTTTCCTCATCCAGGTATGATGTCAGGGAAGTCCCCACAGCACACATCACTGCAGATCAATTCAAAAAATTTTACTCTCCAATAATTTAATTGTTAGTTACTTGTACAGACCAATGATTTCCAATGAATGAGATGTTCAGTACGTACGCTGCTGTTTCAGAGAGTGTTGAATGGAGCTCCAGCGAGATAGAGGCATTCCAATCTGCTCTAAACAAGAGTGGCAAAGACTTCTTCAGCATCGCGCAACAGGTTCATTTAGTTGCAATACTGATTTACAAAATAACACATTTTTTGCTCTGTAACTGAATTAATAGAAATTTTGGGTCAATTGCTCTTGCCTTTATTAGTAGAAAAATCTCTAGGATAATATTCTCAGTACATTACTACTCTGACCTTCATTAAGGCTTAATGGTTAGAGTGATTGCCTTGGATGTTAGACAGAATAAATCAGTGTTAGACAGAAGGGACGGCAAATACCATTTGGTAAGGTATCTTATAGGTTATATTGTGTCAAGATTATCATAGATTATAATTTATATTAGATTTTGTTTGTATCAAGCAGATGTTTCTTTCAGGTTGGCAGCAAGAGTTCTCGAGAGTGCGTGCAGCAGTATTACATATGGAAGAAAGTCTGCGCAGACGAGCACAAACGTCAGCGCATACTGCGGCGCAAGAAGGAGCAGGAGAACCTGTACAACCTGCGATCTACGAAGGCTGCACAGGAAGATCCTGTGGTAAAGCAGGAAGGCCCTTTCGCTAGATATGAGCTGCAGGCAGATGCTGAACCTGTCTTAGAATCGCAGGTAATAGCAAAAGTTGTGGTTATTGGTCTCTTTAAAATTAGATCATCAATATGAGTATTATCTCTGGGCTGGAACAAGTGGCGAAGTGGGTAAGACACTCGACCGTGGATCAGTATATGTGGGGTTCAAATTCTGGCTCGCCCGTCAGTGACATCGCTATCGAGCGAGGAAGCTGACGTTAACCTTAGCTTTACCAGCTTTTAGTCTCTCTAAAATTAGATCATCAATATGAGTCTTAAGAATGAAAGTTATAGTTTATTATTTATTTATTTCTAATTCTTTTGGATTACATCTGCATCCTTTTTCATAGTTAAATAGTCAAACGTTTGAGATATGACAGTTGTGAAGTATGTTACAGGATTTTTCTTTTGACTTGCAGAATTATCGAACTTGAGAGATATGAGATTTGTTTTCTACTGTGTAGTCATTTAGTGATAGATCTGATGCAAAGCTCTGCGAAATTGTGATCAGACAGCACTTCTAATTGCTGGTACTCTACTGATATACAAAACTATTTCCTAGATCATTACCGTTGCGTTTAATTTTGATAACGTATTGGCTGGAGCCAGTGCCGACGTCGGTAAGATACTCGACCGCAGAGCAGTATGTGTGGGGTTCAAATCCTGGGCTCGTCCGTCACTGATATCGCTTTCGAGTGAGGAAACTGACGTTAACCTTAACTTTAACTTAGGGTGGAGTTGACAAAGTTTATCTTATTGTTATCTATACTTGTATGTATGTATCAGGTATGTATGTATGTATGTATGTATCAGGTATGTATGTATGTATCAGGTATATATCTTTGTATGTATGTATGTATCAGGTATGTATGTATCTATGTATGTATCAGGTTTGTACCATTGTATGCATGTATGCATGTATGTATATATGTATCAGGTATGTATATAGGTATGTATGTATCTATGTATGTATCAGATATGTATCTTTGTATGTATGTATGTATGTATCAGATATATGCATGTATCTGGTATATATGTGTCAGGTATGTATCAGGTATCTACGTATGTATGTATCAGGTATGTATGTATGTATGTATCAGGAATCCGAGGACACTAACGACACGGTGGAGTTCTCATCCTCAGGATTTCTCCACGTGCCTGCCGTGAAGGACGAAGCTGCCCCTGCAGCTGACATCGGTGCACCCAAGTTATCCGGGATAGAGTTCTACATCGACTCGGTGGATTCTCCGCAGCATTTTGATCACTATGCCACAGACCTGCAGTATGAGGTGGTTGTGCGGACAGAGGAGTTCCCGTGTAAAATTTGCGGAAAGTAAGCGAGATTGGATTCATCGTTATTTTGTTGGTCTAATGTTATAGCATATGTCTCCATATGTAGCATATGTTTAACTTTCTAAAATGAATGGAAGAGATTTTGATATGGTATGGGACAGAGGAGTGGAGAAGTTCCATTCGTATCCCGACCCTAGTTAAACTGAGATTAAAGGGAAGATGATGATTATGAATGTAGTGACATATATCTCCGTGATGAGAACACAGTTGTAATGTCTTCTAATCAGTTTTAGATTTGAAGTTCGTGCTATATCTGATTTAATTGTAAATAAAACAGAGTTATTTAACTGCAATTGAAGCTCTTAATTGCTTTTAATTAGTAGACTCTGCATAAGGCCTTTGTATCTATAAAGTAAATTATAACTTTTTACGATATCTATGATTTGTTTTGATTTATACGATAAATTTTATTTTAGTCTAATATTTCTGAATTCCTTAGAAAATAAATAAATATGTACTCTATTAGTTCGTATATTGTATTAAAATGAATTATAATTTAGTATGTAATTTCTTGATGGCTTCCAGGTGTAAATGGTTCCCGATCCTAGTTAAACTGGGATTTAAGGAAAGATGATGATGATGAATGGTTTTCATATGTAAAGTAAATCTTAATTTGTTAACTTCTGAATTGTTTCGTCTATTGCAGGGTTTTCACGAAGGTCAAGAGCCGGTCGGCTCACATGAAGAGCCACAGACAGACAGATAACGACTCAAATCGCTCAAACTCTCGGTAATGCGCCAGTAAATCTCTTATAGCAAATATTTCAGCTACTTTCTCAGTCTAATGGAATTTAGTAGTGGTGAATTATAGCTACCCAACACGTTGTAGTCTAGATCATCGGCTGCTCGTGTTCGCTAAAGTGCAGGAGATATTGTTGGTCAGAAGGGCTTGTAACAATTATTTGTAAGGAGTGACATATAAGCACGTGTGAGACGATACGAGGACGTTACGAGCAGCGATATCTCAGTAGAGAATAAACAGGCAGGTAGGTTTAAGTGCGCTTAACATCAAGGTATGAGGCACAAAGCGCTTCCACACGACATGACACACTCGAGCTGCTGTCACGAATTTTAAGCTAGCCAACAGTTTAGTGGACTTCAACTCTCGGTTAAATTCCTTAAAGAAATTTAATCTCAGTTAGCTTCGGTTGCACAGGTCTGCTACTACGAGAAGGATGTTAACTTTATTGGAAGATGTTAACTTTTCTTTATTTTTGTACTTTATAAAATAAAAGAGTAAAGAAAGCTTAGCGTCTGCTCACGATGATCTGGCGGAAATTCGTACTGGTAGCCTGCCACTTAACAGATCAGTGTGCTGTTAAGTCTGCCTTCGATCAATTATGATGCTACATATGGCGTATAGATGCTGCATGTAATTGGCTACATTACAATCTTGATCCCTGAGTAATGGGCGTTTATGACAGTTGTGCCATTAAGATATAGCTCGTGAATGTTGAAACTTCAGCAATTAGCATTTGTTTAGCCTGAGGCACTTGATAATTGAATTGTTTGTTAGATTTGTTGCACACGGTCTTGTTGATTAACTTGTTTAACTGTGAACTGGTATCGGTTACGTATGTGTGATAATTTGTCCGTTAGTGAGAATAATATTTTTTAATAATTTGACATATATATTATATATACTGTACGTAATTATGTAATTGTGTAGTTTCTGGTATTTGTATAAAAGATGTACGTCAGAACTATCTGAAATCGTGATTAGGTAAGAATTGTTATGATCAGTTTTTGATCATTAAGTTACATCTATAGATCCCCAAATCACGACTCCATTACTTACTGCCTTCATGATAAAGTTGAGTAGAGAAGTATTAACAATGGGCTAATCTTCTGACTTGAAACTTACTCGTATTGTTAACATACATGTAGTTTGGTGCTTAGAATTGATGAATTGACTTTCCGTTATATTTGCTCGTATTAGCGTAGATATTGTGGTGTAGCAATGGATTTAAGGCCAATAACAAAGCATACAATTAAAATACTTTATTGGTTAGTTAAATCTTTCTATTATAGTATTATTTAGTGTCTAGCTGTTGACTTTACCAAGTAATGGATAATTGAGCAGTTGAAATGGGGACATTCTTTATGCAGCTGCATTTCTTTATGATCAAGTAATTGAGTACATTACTTAATTGAGAACATTGCTTAAGTAATCGAGTACATTGAGTACTTAACATTGAAATTTGTTAATTAAACTGTTCGTGGATGAATTTACGATAATCAGGTTCCGTTTTCTCCTGTGAGAATATCCGAATAGTAGATGGCTATTAGTTATATTGCATAATTATTCTAAGTTATTTTGTTCCATTGTACGATAGTTTTCCATGTAATTTATTGGGAACTTCAATAGGCTTAAATATAAATACACTGATTAAATGTTTGTAGTGAGTGGAGTATTTAATTATAGATTCATTGATTGATGGTTTGATTGTTTCATTGACTAACTGATTGATTAATTGATTGCTTGATTGGCTGAGTGATACATTAATGCAGGTGTAGTGGTTAATAAGAACTTTTAACAAAGAAATCCTCTATTGTTGGGAAAGTACTTTAACTTGCATTTAATCTGTATTCCTGTGCAATTGAAATGGTTGAGTCGATATGTTACGACGGAATTAGGCTGCCTATTCACTCACAACAGCTCAAGGGGTGGTCAAAATTTAATTATAAACGGATGCTTAGAGACTTTGAAAATGTACAATATTTTGAATGAATCCCTTATATCAGAAGTTTGTTTTTATCTGTATTGTTAGGTGGCACTTGTTCCTTGCGCTTGTCGTTCTTTCATTTATAATCATCACTAATTACTCTAAAAACTTTTTGTAAAAGTTTTTTCAATTTTATTAATAACATTCTATTTGTTAAGGTATTTTTATGTTATATATATATAATATTGTTTGTATGGAGATTTTAAATAATTATGAACAATTTGCATTAAAATATGACGTTTTGTATAAAATCTATTATAGTACATATTTTGTTTCTTTTAGATATTATTATGAATTGGTATGTATTTTTATATGTACTTGTATGCATTAGTAGTAATAACAATAAAAATAAGAATAATTAATGTTTATAATATTAATAATCATAACAATAGCTATAATCATAATAATAGTAATGATAATTATAATAAATAATTAATTCAACGCCATATGCATTCACGGTTATCATGTTCATGATGAAGTTGAATTTATACAAAATTAATTTTAAGACTTTTTACATCTGAACGAAACTCTATTTTAACTTTTATGTTAATCAGCTCTACTGCGAGATTGAAGTGAAACTGAACTATCATTTAGAATAGATATTTAAAGTCATTTTATGCTGAACACATTCAGTTCTTTGCTGAAAAATGTTCGGCATTCAATAGGCCTATTCGTGAACTATTGTAATACATGTTCATTATTTTGCTGTATTACAGAATTTTCTGTATTATAAACAGTTGTACCTAATGATGTTTGCCTATATGAAAGCTTCCCTTAGATGACGACAAACCAATAACGTATTGGTCGTTATATTGCTACCATTCTTGTTGTCATTTGTGTGGGATGATATGAATACGATATGACGAAATCAGTTACCGATTACTTTATCGTGTAATCTACGCGTGTATTCGAACTAGAAATTACACTATCATAAAATGATGCTGCTGTTTTAGTAATATAATATATATAATTTGCTGCTTCTAAGCTGGAATGTGTATTGGACTGCAGCAATTTATAAGTAAGCAAATTGATTTTATGAAAGACTGTGCGTTATGAAGGATTATATTTGTGTACTATTTTGATTTTAAAGTGCTGAACTTTCGCATTAAATACATTTATCAAAACATGTTTTCGCTAGTTGTTCTGGGCGAATCACTAAATCCGTTGTGATGTTTGCTGCATAGCATGCTAGATAAAATCAGTTGTAAATAGCAGTTAGCTACTTTTCAATGACTTACTTAATTTTAACTATGTAAAAGTATTGAGAGTCCAAAAAGTACTTGAACTAATGAAAAATACTTAGACTAGAAGTTTTAAATGCTTTTCCTCGTTTGATTCACATATCTTACTAATGGCACATTTTAAGTTATACATTTGGAGATGGTTGCAATAAATGATAATAATGTCGTATTGTATGAATACTTATTGCTTAAAGAATGTTTACTGATAAGAGACTGCAATCTTTGCAGTCTAGCAACAGAAGTACAATTAAAAATAGTTTTTTAATTTTTTTAGTTTTAAAGTTTTTTAAAGTAATTTATTTAGGAGAAGCACGTGTTGTGTCCAGGTTGCTGAAGCATAGACCAACCGTGGACTGCACTTGTCGTAACAAGCGACAAAACACTTAGATCCAAACCAGCGTACATCAACGTTCGGTTGGTGATGAGTTTAGGCTGCAGATAGCGCTACAAAATTTGCTAATCTCAACCCTAGTTAATCGGGATTTAGGGAAAGGTGGTGATGATGATTTAAGATGAGCACGTAAATTAAATAATACTGGATAGTTAAAGCAAAGTAATTTACTATTATAAAAGTGTTCAAGACGCGCTAAGAAATTGGAAAGTAATTAGTGAATTAGCAAAGTTTATCTAGTTAAAAAGTTACCTTAATTGAAAACAAACCCAACAAGTTGCTTCTTGCATGAAAAAGACTTAGTGATCGTTAAACTTTTATGATGATAAAGACCTTTCTATGGGACTATTACTATTAATACAGAACGTGTGTAGAACATACACTTTTGATAGGAATCTCTACCATTTCTTCCTTGCGTGAAAATTGTTTAATTTTTACAGATTCACACATAAATCTAAGTTGAGAAGTTATGTACAGTAGTTGTTTAATTAGTAATAATAACAACAACAATTAGAGTGCTACAGTCATCAGTGACAACATCGAGCACTATTGAGACAAAATCAAGCCGTAATATACATTACATTTTCACGACAGCACCAGAAAACGACTCTTAGTACCGCCGAAAACGACTCTTGAGACCTGAGTCGGTATCAGTACAGTAGATTTTAATGCATTATTATTTTAGTCTTCATTAGATTTTAACATCAGAGTGCTCCGGTGCTGTCGTGAATGTCATGTATATTACATAACGGCATACTGGGTCAGGAAGCACAGATGCTTTTTTAAAACCCATTTCCTCTTACTCTCCATGGTTATTAGTAGTCGTTGCCTTTTGATGGCGCATCAATTGCAGCCGGCGCTGATTTAATAATAACCTTCCATCACTCTGGGATTTTTTCCTTCCCAAGCTTTTACCAACATTCGGTCTTCCAGGGTGGTCGCCCACAAAGTATTAACCGAGGTCGATGCAGCTTAACTTCGATAATTGACGCGCAACCAAACAAAGTGCGCTAATCCCGCCGTCTAAATTAGATTAATTTAATTTGTAACCCTATAAATAGGTAACTGCTGCTCTTTTTATAGTTGAAGTGCACTCCACAATAAGGCCTCTTGTAACAAATAGTGCACAATTATATACTATTTTAATAATGATATAATTATATAATATTTATTGTTGTAACCTAGTATGTTGCTATTAAACTAAAGGGAAGCCGTTGTTTAGGCTTCGCCACGTTCATTTGAACTTCCGGTTTAGTTGTTTGTAAACATAACGTTAAATATCTCCGAATTGCTTCTATGGATCTATTTCGTAAATACCTAAGCGCTCCTCAATCCGGACAAGCACCTTCCGGAGCTGAAACGGTAAGAGTGCCTATAGTTAGGCTTTCTAATGTCAAACCTTGCTTTATTTAACAGAACGATATCCCTTTTTGCGATTTTGAGGATATATATTATACACTTTTGAAAGTGATAATAATAATTAGAGTACTACTGTCGTCAATGACAATATCCAGCGTTATAGAGACCAATCCAAGCCGGTGAGCAAAAAGAAGATCTAAAGCGGTGCAAATTCCAAAATCCTGAGGTTCAGTCCAGATATAAAGGAAAACAAAGAAAAGGTTTGAGTGCCTGTCACAACTCATGGATACCTCATGGAAGAGAGAGCTGGAAGAGGTAGTTCTTCAACTGCCTATGGAACTGCACATAGAAAAGCCGATGTGATTCAAACGAAGACTTCCATAGAGTGGATGGAAAAAGTAAATGGTAGCTTTTTAAATGCTAGTTCATTATTCATATACTGGTACTGTGAATATTCGAGATTTTATTCTCTGATTGACTCACCTGGAATTAAGCCCAGAATAGTTGAGCCTACCTCATGATCAATTTCAAATTTGATGATGTAACCTTCAGCTCTACACACTGAGCTATATTATTGTTCGATATAAAATATTAATAATTTACTGTGAAATGGTAATACTGATATCAGTTAACTTTTGTACCTCATATTTAATTATTATGCTGCTACTATTTCTAATAAAATTCAATTTCTCAAGTATGTCTTTCAGAAT
Source organism: Enchytraeus crypticus (assembly GCA_905160935.1). Lineage (NCBI taxonomy): Eukaryota > Metazoa > Annelida > Clitellata > Enchytraeida > Enchytraeidae > Enchytraeus > Enchytraeus crypticus. The sequence goes on along the minus strand of CAJHZI010000873.1, from coordinate 917,278 downwards.
TTGCGTAAGGGCAGAGGTTATGGTTAGGTTAGCCCTAATCAAAGCATATGTGAAATATAACTTCCAGTTTTCTGTCAACATCAGATGATTAGTCTAAACTAATTCTAAATCCTAGTCCATATAAAAATCAAGTTGCCAGTCAGTGTGGTGTAGTTACTAAAACAACGTCAGCATCTACTGTCATATTGTGTTGGACGTTGTCAAAGTTGATAATGGGCTTAAAGACAATGCATGTGTATTGTTGCCCTGAGATCAATGAATTTAATTAAATTGCCCTGAGATCAATTAAATTAACCAATGCGGTCCGAAGTAAGGCTAAAATAGTTAAATTGCATAACTAATATAAAAACAAGAATTATTGTAATATTGAGTATTTCTCATCTTCATGGTGGTGGCTGAATAAGAGAAAAAGCACTGATCTCAAGCTTAATTTTAAATATTGATTACTAGAGTAATCATATAATGAATGAATAATTTCTACAATAATAAATTAAAATGAAAAATAGTGAGATATTATATCATAAACGAGTTTAATAAGAGTTAAAAGAGCTTCTAACTTCTAATTGTGTTTTTTATATTTGTTTAGAATATTTGATTTGTATGATCAATTGATCATTGTGAGATCTGGTTCAGTTAATGCCGAACTTCCAATCTGTCTGTATTTTATAAAGTTTAGTAATATTTTTAAATATTTGTGTGATCAGGTTGAGAGACTGTGTGATCGCGTGCAGTCGTCCACGCTGCTGGAGGACAGGAGGGATGCTGTCAGGGCTCTCAAGTCATTGTCCAAGGTTCTGTCCATCTTTCTTAATGTTGAATTTCAAATTTAATACAGTATACCTCTCGTTTGTTCTATTTGATGGCTCATATATTATTATTATTATTATTATATATTATTGTTCATATATATCATATATATATTTGATGGTTTAAGATAAAAATTACTGATAATTAGTGAGTGAGCTCAGCTCTCCATCGACTGTGTTGATCCCATCTCAAAAGCATTGCTATGTGCAGGATGCGTCAAGTTTGAGTACCAGTCATGTCAACATCATGAGTAGCCTTGTAGTCCAGAAAATCATGTTTAAATATTGCTCTGGCTTTTATTTTATAAATTTAGTAAGTCTAAGGTACTCGTAATATTGTAGTATTTTCAGCCAACTACAGTGAGTTTAACTATGCATCTGGATATGAATGGAACAGCTTAAGATAGAAAAAATGAAAATGCCATGAACACAGGCAATTCTTAAAAAAATACATTTTATGTATAAGTAAAGATATAAATCTAAGTTTAACGTCTATTTTCTATTTCAATATCAAAAGAGATACTGTTAGAGACGGTTCGGTTGGGATTTGAACCGATGGCCTCCAGCTTTTCAGGTAAGAATGCTACCCTTTCAGCCATTCAACAGGTATTTGCTGGCTGGAGCCAGTGGCGGAGTCGGTAAGATACTCGACCGCGGATCAGTATGTGTGGAGTTCAAATTCTGGGCTCGCCTTTCACTGACATCACTTTCTAGTGATGAAACTGACGTTAACCTTAGCTTTACTAGCTTTCTATATATAGTATTGTTAATTTTTATCATTACAGAAGTTTCGACTGGAAGTAGGTACGCAGGCTATGGAAATACTAATTCAGGTGTTGCAGATGGACAAGAGTGATACGGAGATCACAGGCTATGCTCTCGAAACACTGTGTAACATAATGTCCAACGAACCACCCGAGGATGGTATGCTTACTGTCATATTGACTCAAAAATTATTTAAAATACATTATAAATTTGTTTTACTGCTTTTTGAAGTGGAAATTTTATCTTTTTATTTGCTTAATTAAAGTATTAACATTCTGATTTAGTTGAAATCTTCGAGACTACACAGGTAATAGTCGTTAAAGGTAAATTTTGATTAATCAATCTGGAGACCTGTGTCAATGAAGTATGTCAATATTATGGTCTTGCTTTACTGTGTTGTTCTTATACAGCTGTACATGTTAGGCCTCTACTTTGGACTGAATTTCTGGATTTTGGAATTTACACCGTTTTTGAACGTTCTTTCTGCTCGCCGGCTTGATTTTGACTCAATAGTGCTCAATGTTGTCATTGGTGACTGTAGCTCTGTAATTATTGTTATTATTATTATGTATTTTTGTACTGTACATGTTTTTGAATGCGTATATTCACGGCTATTTATTTTTAGAGGAGGGCGAATCTGTGGCCGCCGCAGCGTATCCCGACAGCATAGGTCAACAGTTCACTGAAATGTTCATCAAAAATCCTGCGAACATCAGCTTACTTCTGGATCTTTTACAGGTTTGTGCTATTTAGTTTTCACCATTGATCGACAGTCAGTAATCAGTTTTCGATACACTATAGAATCTTTGATTCATTCTAAACTAGTAAACCATTGATACTTTGCTGTAAAATGTAATGAAAGATAGTATAATGAGATGCCTGTCATTTTTTGCATGTTCTTTAACATGCCTCTACATGGATAACATTGAGCAAGAGTTTTATTTTGTGCAGGAGTACGACTTTCATGTTCTGTGGCCGACGGTGCGACTGCTGACTCAGCTGTTGACTAACAGCACGAAGGAAGTGCAGGAGATCATACTCACAGGAGCCATGGGCATCTCTAAAATGATGGACCTCTTGCAGGACAGCAGAGAGATCATTCGTAACGATGTACGTCGTCTCTTCTCTCTTCTTTCCATCTCTTCTATTCTGTCTTCTTTTCGTCTCTTCTTTTCTCTCTTCTTTTTGCTGTGTTCTGCTCTGTACTACACAGCCTGTCAATTAAGGCTGTCAATTAATTCTTTTGCCAAAATTTTGTCAAATTTATTAAATACTTTTTCTTAAATTTACTGATTAACTAATTAGCTTGATGAATTTATTGGATTAATTAGCGTTTCATCAATTCCATTATTAACACACTGCATTTGCATTTATTTAGGATCTCCTGCTGCTGATAGTGCTGACGAGGTCTAACACTAACATACAGAAGATTGTAGCCTTTGAGAACGGCTTTGAGCGACTGTTTGACATCATCAGAGACGAAGGAAATAGCGATGGAGGTCTGTCTTGAGCAAATCTTTATTTTATTTTTTTAAAATTTTTTATTGTATTTTTTATTGTATCATAATGAGTTTTCTACCAGAAATGAGAATCCTGCACGTATTTAGTTCAAAAGAACTTGCAGTCTCTGTGTTAAATATCATCATCATCGTCATCTTCTTACCTTGTCTTAAATATATAATTTTTATAATGTGTAAACTAATTGTGGACATAAATTTAATGCTTTAGATTAGAGGCGAGTATTATTTGGATTTTGTATTACTTGGTACTTATGTCTATTTTGCCTTAATATTATATCATTAGTGACCATTGTTATTTCTATTAGTATTATTTGACAACTTGGTATACTTTCAGTATTTGATAAAATACTAGTATATACTGCAGTATGTTAAATTTTAATAATTATTGTAGCAAATGAGTGCTTCTTGAAAGAGTCGGTACAGATGGATAGTTAATAAATGTGATAAGAAATAGAAAGAAAAGCTGGATAGGACATATTATAAGCTCAAGAAGATAGCAAATATAAACGGCCGGTAAATGCTGCATAAGATTTCAAAGTAATCAGTGGAAGAATGCCACAAAAGATTTCAGCATAATCAGTGGAAGAAAGCTAGAGAAGATTGCAACTATAAACGGCCACTGAATGCTACTAAAGACTGCAAAATAATCAGGGGTGACTGCGGTAGAAGATTGCGAGTGGCAAACCTGTTCCTTGGAACGCAATTCCTCGAACATGGACTGGATCTCTACTTTCCATTCGTCCTGCATCATTTGGAAGGACTCGTGTGGAGTCCTGACGAATGAGGATGGTGTGCTAAAGGATGCAATAGAAGGAAGAATACAAGGGAAAAGAGTTAGAGGCTAGCCGAGACATTGGATACTGGATGATCTGATAACAAATTCATATATAGAGATAAAAAGGAAGTCTGAGGTTAGAATTGATTGGAAGAGTTATATGCCATGGACCGGCCTGTTAGGCAGTGCACTAGAAGAAGAAGAGAAGGATGAGTGGTATAACCAGTTATAATATAACACAACGTGATATAAATTTCAGTTACATTAAGGTCATATAATTGTAAGTTTGCTAGAGTTTCTTGCTAATTGTAGGAGTCGTGGTAGAGGACTGTCTGCTGCTGCTGATGAATCTACTCAAGAACAACGTGTCCAATCAGAACTTTCTGAAGGAAGGCAGCTACATACAACGCATGCCAGCTTACTTTGACCTCCAGCAGGCTGATGGTGCCCTAAGTGAGGGGTGGTCCGCCCAGAAAGTCTCCAACGTTCATCTCATGCTACAGGTATGTAGTCTTACATTTTTATTATCACTATTATTATTATTTTATTATTACTCTTGTTATTATTAGTATTTTTATTAATAATATTATTTATATTATTCTCGGATAATCGACCGCGGATCAGTATGTGCGGGGTTCAAACCCTGGGCTCTCCCGTCACTGACATTGCCTTCGAGTGAGGAAACTGACGTTAACCTTAGTTTTATCAGCTTTTAACTATTATTATTGTTATTATTAATACTATTAATCCTTGGGTTCAGTAAAAATTATTTAAACAAAAATTGAATTGCAGCCTGGCTACTTAAGATCAGCAAGTTTAGAAGTATAGTATTACTGTTGTATAATTATATTACTATTACGATTATTATAATTATTTTATTATTAATATAGTTAATGCTGACTATTATTTGAGTTATAACCTGTAGATCAATACTCTCTCTGTAGTGTCTGCCTAGTGGCCGGTCCATGGTACATATTCCTATTCTCATGGTTCTTTTCACATTCTATATGGAACACCCCATCGAGCAATGAATTAATTCTTTTACAAAAGACTATACCTTATGCACGCCTTAATGTAGTTTATAGCTTGGGAATAATATGGTTTCTGAGATGATTTCCAGTTGCTTTCCACAGTCTTTCTTAGTTGCTTCTTATGACCTATGCTGTGAACGGTTGGTCAATTCTTCAGTGTCCCAGAAGCATCACCGGGATACTCGAAGTACCATACGGTATTTTTAAATTATATTTTCTTCCTTTTTTCATTTTTAACTTTATGTGTTTCTCTTTTAACTATTTCCGTCTTTAAATGCTTTAGCGTTTTGCACTTTGCAGAGAGGCGCTTTATGATTTTATTCTAATTGATTGAATTGCAGATAGTTAGAACCCTGGTTTCACCCAATAGCCCTCAGCAACAGATTGCATCCTGCCAGAAAGTTATGATTCAGTGTGGTAATATATAATGTACACTTATCAACTCTTAATATCAATCAATCAATCAATTAGTTATTGATGCATCTAAATGTTCTTTTCATCAAAATTACAAAGATAAATAGTATACTGAACTACTTGACTTCAGATAGCTAAAACCTTTTTGTAAGTTGTCAGCGGTTTATTTGAAGCCGAGTCAGCTTAAATGTTATCTTTTTGTTATGGATGGTTGTCAGAGATTGCAAGCAGGCAATGGATTAGAGCCTTATACCAATTGATATACAGCCGAACATCTAATCGATTTTGCTCATGGCTCAGCTAAATTAAGTAACACTTTTTAGCACTGAAACTCAAAAAACCGTCTGGTTTTGACTGTTATCTAACCCGACGAGGTAAGGTTGTTGTTGGGTCAAGTCTAGGATTGAAACCTGCGGTTGTAAAGATCTGTATCACTTTCGACTTCTTAGAAATAGAGAAAACTAGAAAACTGTGGTAAAGATAGAAAACTCTGGTAATAGAGAGAAAACTGTGGTAATAGATATAAAACTGTGGTAATAGATAGAAAATTGTGGTAATAGAGAGAAAACTGTGGTAATAGAGAGAAAACTGTGGTAATAGAAAGAAAACTGTGGTAATAGATAGAAAACTGTGGTAACTGTAGATAGAAAACTGTGGTAATAGATAGAAAACTGTGGTAATAGATAGAAAAAAAATGTGGTAAGAGATAGAAAACTGTGGTAATAGAGAGAAAACTGTGGTAATAGAGAGAAAACTGTGGTAATAGATAGAAAACTGTGGTAATAGAGAGAAAACTGTGGTAATAGATAGAAAACTGTGGTAATAGATAGAAAACTGTGGTAGTAGAGAGAAAACTGTGGTAATAGATAGAAAATTGTGGTAATAGAGAGAAAACTGTGGTAGTAGAGAGAAAACTGTGGTAATAGATAGAAAACTGTGGTAATAGATAGAAAACTGTGGTAATAGAGAGAAAACTGTGGTAATAGAGAGAAAACTGTGGTAATAGAGAGAAAACTGTGGTAATAGAGAGAAAACTGTGGTAATAGATAGAAAACTGTGGTAGTAGATAGAAAACTGTGGTAGTAGAGAGAAAACTGTGGTAATAGATAGAAAATTGTGGTAATAGAGAGAAAACTGTGGTAGTAGAGAGAAAACTGTGGTAATAGATAGAAAACTGTGGTAATAGATAGAAAACTGTGGTAATAGATAGAAAACTGTGGTAATAGATAGAAAACTCTGGTAATAGAGAGAAAACTCTGGTAATAGAGAGAAAACTGTGGTAATAGAGAGAAAACTGTGGTAATAGATAGAAAACTGTGGTAATAGAGAGAAAACTGTGGTAATAGAGAGAAAACTCTGGTAATAGAGAGAAAACTCTGGTAATAGATAGAAAACTGTGGTAATAGAGAGAAAACTGTGGTAATAGAGAGAAAACTGTGGTAATAGATAGAAAACTGTGGTAATAGAGAGAAAACTCTGGTAACGGGAGAAACTTCAAATTTTGCTAAACATACAACGTATAAAATCTGAATGAGTTGTGCCATTCGAAGCTGATATTAAAATAGCATAATGTATCATAACCACATAATACTGCAATACTGGGTCAGGAAGAACAATTGCTTGCTTACTACCCATAAAAACTTAACTAACACAACTAAATTTGAATTAATTTATCACCACACCTTCATCTATCGACTTTGTCTTAAGCATATCATTTCAAAACTCGTCACATCGTCACTGGCTGGAGTCAGTGGCGATGTTGTTAAGATACTCGACCGCAGATCAGTATGTGTAGGGTTCAAATCCTGGGCTCGCCCGTCTCTGACATCGCTTTCGAGTGAGGAAAATGACGTTAACACTAGCTTTACCAGATGTTACTGCTATGTAGGATTGCTGGAGAAGCTGTGCGCGATACTAATGGCGAGTGGCATCCCTGCTGACGTATTGACTGAAACCATCAACACTGTTGCTGAGGTCATACGAGGCAATCAGGTCAACCAGGAGTACTTTGCCTCCGTCTTAGCGCCTTCTAATCCGCCCCGGTATGTCTTGGATGTCCCTGACATCATCCTTGTATGAGGAAACGAACGTTAAACATTTATTATTATTATTATTATTGGAGTGTTCAGGTTTAAAGATGAGAGTTTAGTTTTAGTAATGCTTTAAATTTGACGTCAGTTTTATCTCTAAATTTAGAATCCGGTTTCCAATTGAGTTTGGAAACTGGAACTGAAATTTAATTGAAACTCAATTAAATCCAATTGAGTTTCCAACATCTGTAGTCTTGCAAAGCTGGAGCTATGCTGTAAGTTGATGAATTGGCATATCGATCGATTTGTTTGATTGACTGATCGATTGATTTGTTGTAGACCAGCTATTGTAGTCCTACTGATGTCTATGGTAAACGAGAAGCAGCCGTTTATCCTGCGCTCCGCCGTGCTTTACTGTTTCCAATCATTCCTATACAAGAACGAGCTCGGTCAGTCGCAGATTGTGCAGACTCTTCTTCCCTCCTCCACTGAAGGTCTGTGTCTTGTTTTGTTCCATTTATTTCTGGTTTATATCTTTATCTTCTCTCGTAAAATTAATTGAATTTCTTATAATATTTTAGTAATTGTAATAACTTTAAGGATGACTTATATTTTATTGTTTCTTTTTTATGGTTCTATCTCCGGTTAGTTACTTTTCATTTTTAGGTTATTGGTGTATTCTTACGCGGAATGATTATAATTTTTTTTATTTGTTCAGATAGGATTTTAGTAATGGCATGTACAATTGTAATGATCTATCAATATTAACCAATTTGTTCGATTACAAGTTTAAAATATAATTCAATTTCCTTTTAAAATTTAGCAACCTGGTTGTGTTTTGTTTTGTAGTTGTTTATAATTGCTCAAATTGTGTTATCTTTACGATGTTATGAACTTTAAACTTTAAAAATAAATAAAATCCTTGATTCAAAATCAAATCAGCAACAAATATTTTCAAGTACATTAAATCATATGTACAAAAGCAGCAAAAGAGTTATGTGTTATTGTTGCATGTTATAGTCAACACCATGACAGCTGGACTGCTGCTGTGTGCTGTTATGTGTTACTGCTGCATGTTATAGTCAACACCATGACAGCTGGACAGCTGCTGTATGTTGTTATTTGTTACTGCTGCATGTTATAGTCAACTCGATGACAGCTGGACAGCTGCTGTGCGCTGGCCTGTTCAGTCAGGACCAGTTGTCGACGTGGTTTGCAGCTGTGGCTCTGCTGCATTCTATCGTCTACAACGTCACGCAGAAGGAGCAGCTGCTGCGAGTACAGCTAGCTACCAACCTCGGCAATCCTCCCGTGTCTCTGATACAGCAGTGTACCAACATTCTCTCTCAGGTTATTTGTCTTTTTTTTGTATAGAATTCTCTCTCTGGTAATTTTGATATTTATTTGTTAACCGACATTATCTCTCAGATAAATTGTTATATATTTATATCTACTTTCTCGGGTAATTTGCTATTTGGTAATTATCAGCATTCTCTCTCAAGAAATTTTTTATTAATTTGTTTATCAGCATTCTCCTCGGATAATTATTTGTTTAACAACATTCTATCTCTCTCTCTCTCTAAGGTATTATGTTATACATGTATTTATCAGCATTCTCTCTTGGTTTATTTGTTATTTATTTAGTGACTTCCTCTTAGATAATTTTCAGTCTTTCAGATACAACTATGTACTAAGCAAAAATAGTTTTAGGGTAGTGTAGGACTGCAAGTTCTAACGTTTATTGAGTGGGGCTTCATATTCAAAACTCGTGTCCACAGTACAAAATTGCTGAAAGCACTTAATTCCTCATTTATTTGGAATGAGATGTCATGAGAATCAAAGGAAACGTTTGCACTGTCAGTACCAGTACAACACATTCATTTTCATTCTGGTGACATGTGTTTTTGTGCTGCAGTTTTTAATAATAATAACAGATATTACTACTATTAGGCCTATATATTACTGCTTCGGCACTGTCTTTAAATCACTCAAGACTCTTAATGGCATTTTGAATGTGTCATGGTTTGAAAAATAACTTGAAACTGCTAAAGACATCTGAATATATCATATAATTCTTGGAGAATTATGAGTACTTCTTATTCATTTGCTATTTATTTATATATTTAGATTTATGATGTAAGAGGATATACACGGTTTTTATGTTTTATGCTATTTACTTTTTTTGGCAGGGTGCCAAGCTTCAGACTCGAGTGGGGCTCTTAATGCTGTTGTGTCATTGGTTGGCAAATTGCCCAACAGCCGTCACTTATTTCTTGCATAATAGTGCCAATGTGCCTTACGTATCCTTTCATTGATATGATTGATAAATTATTATAATGTTCTATATGACAAAATATTGAATTATATATGAATCATGGTATGACGTAAGGACTAAATACTTAACATTAGATCTTGATTTTCTCCTTCCTGATAAAGTAATACTAATATTTTGTATGTTTCAGTTAATTTTACTTTGTGTTTTTCTGAGTAAACTACTAAATTCAATATAGAATAGAATAAACGTGTTGCTGCTGTAGCTTTCAGTACATTGTTCTTGATAATATGCATTTGCTTATGCAAACCATAGAAACTCTTTCTAGTGGCTATACTATCTAATATTAATATCAAACAATATGCATTTGCCTGATCGAACATTTTGTACTCGTTTGATATTGACGATTGGTTGATGTGCTTTTGGTTGAATTGCATACAGAATTAGGTTACCAATAATTCATCATCATCATCATCCTTGCATACCAGTCCAGCCATGGGTGGGAAACGAATAGACTTTCAGTTTTCCTTTCTTTTTAGAAAATTTTGTATCAACTTCCGGAGCCGTGGCGCTCACCAACCGAATGCCCTTTCTGACATTGCTATTGATTGTAGTGCTTTGTCACCTTTTACGGCAAGTGCCTTCTACGGTTGATCTATTCTTAAGCAATCCAGACATGACACAGGTAAACCAGTAATTATAGATCTATAGTTGTGTTGTTAAAGCAGGAGCTGAAGATGGCAAGAGGGGACCCACCTCACCATGAAATGTTTTTTTTAATTATTGAGTATGAACATGTGCCTTGAACCTGCCACTTGGCAGTGCACTGAAGAGAGAGAGAGAGAGAGTTGTGCCCTTAATGCCTGGAACAGTTGATATCACAAGTGGCGGCCTCTGAGGGTGATGAGTTGGAGCTGATAGTTCAGGGCATGTGTGCCTTCCTGCTGGGTATATGTGTCAGAGACAACAACAACCAAGTGCCAAGCTACCATCAGTAAGTCTGCCAGTGCCGTTGATGCTATAATATATTGAGTGCAGGCACAATAGAAGAATTTATTACAGGCTCAAAATTTATATTAAAAACTTTTAAATTAGTTTTTTCATCTATTCTTGGATCATAGGGACGCTATGTGAGACGTTGTGAGTGGATTTCTAATGACCGACTTAGCATCAAGATGCCTTACACCTACATGGCGACCAGTATCATCATCATCATCATCCTCCCTTGAATCCCAGTTTAACCACCCAGCTTAACCAGGGTCGGGATACAAATAGACTGTCTCAAATCCTCTCTGTCCTACATCATATCATCAGTCAATCCCCTATTTGAGACTTTTCCATTCGTTTGAATTTTTGTAGCAATTTCTGGAGCCTAGGCGCTCATTAATCGAATGCCCTTTCTGACGTTGGTATGGATCTTAGTGCTTTAGCCGCCTTCTACGACACGTGCAGTCATCGGTATACCAGTATATTTACATTAAATGCACTTTTATACTGACTGGCACACTGAAAAGTTTTCATGCCCTTAATTGCAGCGGCTGTGCCGAAGGTTGGTGCTTTATCACTTTGGATTGATTTTCTGGATTTTGGAATTTGCGAATTTGCGCCTTTTTTAGACCTTCTTTTTGCACGACGGCTTGATTCTGTCTCAATAGTGCTCGATGTTGTCATTGATGACTGTAGCACTCTAATTGTTGTTATGTTATGTTATGTTTATTAGTTAATTTGTTATTGATTGATTGATTGAAGGACTGATTTACGTCAGATGATAGAGAAGCGTATCGGCATGGAGCAGTTTGCGGACAAGCTCTCTCAGTTGTCCAAGCACGAGAGCTACAGCAGAGCCGCTAAGAAACCTCAGCTCGTCTACAAGGAAGCTCAGGAGGTTCTGTTTGACTATGAGTTCACCCAGCTCCTCAAGAGGCTGGAGAGTAAGTCTGATTGTAATATAGTAATGTACTAATATGTCTGATTGTAATATAGTAATGTAATCTTATTGTAATGTAGTAATATAGTAATTTATTTATAGTCTGATTGTATTATAGTAATATAATCTGATTGTATTATAGTAATATAATCTGATTGTAATATAGTCATGTAGTCTGATTGTAATATAGTAATGTACTAATATAGTCTGATGGTAATATACTAATATAGTAATATAATCTGATTGTAATATAGTAATATAGTGTGATTGTAATGTAGTAATATAGTAATATAATCTGATTGTAATATAGTAATATAGGCTGATTGTAATGTAGTAATATAGTAATATTGTCTGATTGTAATATAGTTATTTAGTCTGGTTGTAATATAGTATATAGTCTGATTGTGATATAGTAATTTAGTCTTATTGTAATATAGCTATGCAATAATATAGTCTGATTGTGATATAGTTATATAGGCTGATTTGTAATATAGTAATAGTAATTGTATTTGTGATGTATTGTAATGTATTTGTTGTATTTAATTGTATTTGTGATGTATTGTATTGTATTTGTGTTGTATTAATTGTATTTGTGATGTAGTCTAGTGTATTTGTTACATATGTTAATGCAGCTAATGAGCGGTTATATAAATGTTTAGGTGACGTGTTGAAGGCGGTGTCTCCACTGCAGGATGGAGAGACAGACAGGAAGAGAGTGGGAGAGCAGAATGACGGCATTGTCGAGCAGTACAAGAAGATCATCAGGGAACAAGTTTGTTCCTATCGTTGTTGTTGTTCACCTGCCACGTCTGTCTCATTTAGCTGACACCTACTATATTTAGATTCCTCAAGGCGTATGGCCAGTTCTGGACATACGCCAGATTTCTGTCAACTTTATCATAACTGTTCATATTCAGAAGATTTTAGTATTTAAGTACTTAATTTAAATACTTAATTTGTGTATATCAGGCCTGCGCAGCTATTTCGAATTAGTTTTCTGTCATTAAATTAATTGAATGGAAATGAATGTCACTAGGTCTAAGGTGTTTAATTTAATGTTCTCGATATATCATTGGTTGATACAGGATCTTCTGCTGAACACCCCTAAGGCTCAGTTGTTGTTATTTGCTGTTATTTGATATTATTGGGTTGTGCTGTGTATACAGGATCTGTCGTTGAATGACGCTAGGGCTCATTTATTTAATAATATCTAATGTTATTTAATTGATGTTATTTGATGTTATCTGGTGTACACAGGACGTGCCGCTGAACGCCATTAGGATTCAGTTATTTCATGTTATCTTATGTTATTTGATGTTATCTAATGTTATTTGATGTTATCTTGTGTTCAAGGACGTTCAGCTGAACGCTGCTAGGGCTCAGTTGGCGGAGACTCAGAGTAGGACAGGAGACTCTCAGCAGAGACTGGACGAGATGTCGCAGCAGATACAACAACTCAAAGATCAGAATGCTCTCCTCAAAACACAGCGAGGTCTGTTAAATGATTCCTATCAATAAACAGCCTTCATTTATAAAAACTCTGCTCAAAACACAGCGAGGTCTGCTAAATGATTCCTCTCTGTAAACAGCCTTCATTAATAAACTCTCTGCTCAGAACATATCTAGGTCTGGTAGTGATGCCTCTCAATGTCCTGCCTTCATTTATAAAAACTCTCTGCTCAAAACATATCTAGGTCTACTGTAGAAAGTATTTGAATTATTAGCCAAATTGTTTTAATCTAAAGAATTTACGGCTAACATTGTGTGCGACAGTTGGTTTAAATCGACTGTTTTAATTATTCTGCCATTTAACGTGTGACCAGTAACGATATTGTTTGCGATAGGTTTTACGGATCTGTGATAGCAGATTTTTCGAAGAATTACTATTCTGTCACTTTATAATGTGTCTTCCAGCTGGAGTTGTTCAAATTAGTGATCATTGATCATAGTTGTCATTCACTGCTTTCTCTGTATTGAAGAAATGTAACTCTCTTACTGCATCTGTCACCTAGACTCTTGTAGTATTTAACTCCGCCTCTCTCCAAGCTCTTAATATGAATATGCATGTTAACTGTGCAGGAAGCTCCACCTCTCTACAAGCTCTTAATATGAATATGCATGTTAACTGTGCAGGAAGCTCCGCCTCTCTACAAGCTCTTAATATGAATATGCATGTTGTCTGTGCAGGAAGCTCCGCCTCTCTGCAGGCTGATTTAGAGGAAATGTCTCGACTACACAAAGAGCTCGAGGACTCACGTAGAGAAATGAATGAAAAGAACCAGAAGATTGATCAATTGGTTGGTATTATTTTACTTTTTATTTAGCAATTCGAAAAGTAAATGCTTTTTAAATTAATGTCTGCATATTATGAATTGCTCTTTTATATAAATTCTTCTCTCATGTCTTGTCCACAAACATATTAACAGTAAACACTGATCTAAGATACCGGGCCGTAAAGAACGAAATCAAACAAAACTAAGATAACATTATGGTGCTGAGCGGCCCGTTAAGAACCAATCTAAGACTATATTTTTTGATTCATCATCATCATCTTCCCTTGAATCCCAGTTTAACTAGGGTTGGGATACGAATAGACTGACTCAAATCCTCTCTGTCCTAAATCATATTATCAGCCAATGCACTATTTGAGACTTCCATTCGTTTAAACTTTTGTAGTAATTTCTGGAGCCTAGGCACTCACCAACCGAATGCCTTTTCTGACGTTGGTATGGATCGTAGTGCTTTAGTCGCTTTCTACGACACGTGCACTCACCGGTTGGTCATTTCTTCAAACAACCCGGACACTACACGGGGAACTATAAGACTATATTGATTAATCGAACTTTAAAATACTACAGACGGCAGATCTGCTGTCGGCTGAGTCACGTCTAGCGCTAGCCGCAGACACGCAGAGCAGAGCTAATGGGACAACGAGTCATCATGACGAGTCTGCTGACTCATCGGCACTCGTCGAGGAGCTGAGGAGGAAGCTGGAGCTTAAGGAAGAGGATGTGAAGTTGTATCGAGGAAAGTTTGACGAAGTCAGCAGACAGCTAGCTCAACTGGTTTGATTCTTTTTTTACAATATTCTAGAGGCTTTTTCTCTAGCTACAGAATTAGAATTAAAGGAATAGAATTCTACAGGAATAGAATTTATTTAAATGAAGGATTGAAATTGATCGTACTTGAAATTATTGCTATTATTATTATTATAACTACTATTATTATTGAAATTATTTTATTATTGTTATTATTTGGCTGTAGAGTAACGGAGGCAGCCCACCGTCACCCATGAACTGCGACCCCTCCTCTGTGGCTCTGGTCACGGAGAGAAACAACCTGCTCGTGAGGGTCTCAGAGCTGGAGATGAAGATTCAGAGGCACGGGGCTGAGGACAGAGAGACGGAGCTACGCATACAACAGCTCAAGTCCGAGAACAACGGACTGCTGCAACGAATTCAGGTCAGCTGATGGAGTTCCATCTCCATGTTAGAATTAGTGTCTTATATTACATTACAGTGAAGATTTGGATTGTGAAGATTTAGGTTTTATCCGTGTTCTGGTTGCTGACGAATTGACCAACCGTAGACTGCGAGTGTCATAAAGTATGTGGGGGGTTTCAATCCTGGGCTCCCTCGTCACTGACATCGCTTTCGAGTGAGGAAACTGATGTTAACATTAGCTTTACCATCTTTGTAAAGGGCAACGAAGCACTAAGATCCTGACCAACGTCAAAAAGGCTATTCGGTTGGTGAGCGCATGGGCTCTAGTTATTACTACTAAATTTTCTAATACCTACCCTACCTAGTTTAACTGGGATTCAAGGGAAGATAACGATGATGATGAATGATGATTTAGATAGGAGAACACACCAGGAAGCTTTGGCAGTGTCTGAAGCAAAGTAATAAAATAAGACAAAATATAACTATATCGTTGTAAGAATTTATACTATTGATAATATTAACAATCTCGTGCTTGATACGTTTTATTATGTGATTCTGTCATCTCCTTTAGGTGAACAGCAGGATTAAACTTAAATTTATTGATTGATTGCTTTGCCATTTATAGTCGTTTTTAGTATTTTCGACTAATGAACTCTCTGTTGATATCTAACTTACATCATTAGCAATGCTTGGCTTGTTTCTTGCATTAAATCCTATTGACGATATTGTTGTTGTTATTGTTTGTAGGCTTTGGAAGCAGAAAAAGCAGAAGTGGAAGTGGACAAGGACCAGACGGTGAGTGAGATGGAGAACTTGAAGAAAGAACAAGACGATCTGCTCGTTCTACTAACGGAACAAGAAACTAGAATTAAAACTTACCGCAGAAAATTAAAAGAACTTGGAGTCAAGGTAGCCTAAAACTTTCATGATTTTATCCAATAAATTTATAAAAAAATTTTGAATCTATACCTGCTTGCTATAAGAGCTGTGTTTGCTAAATTTTCTGTCTGTTTCTATACGTCAAGAGACATTGTATAAAAGCGTTTTATGTGATAATTGGGTTGTTAAAACATAGTATTTCTTACAGTTCTAATACTTATTAGCTATTACGTACTAATTCTGATTAACTATTACGTAATTGTGGCATTACAACAGACTGAAAGATGATATGAACTCCTGTAAATAGTCGGCTTCATTTAATTTTTCATTGTACTGAATAGTTTACTCTATTCCTTTCTTGGTGATGGTGGTAGGTAGCACAGTAGCATTATGATCAAATTTTTGCTAAGAAGTGTTATCTTATATAGTTGTAGTAAAAGGTGACTTAACATTACTACTGCTGATTTGTTAAAAGAACTTTCTTTACCTTTACTTGTGTTGTATTTACAGATTGAAGATGATGACGATGAAGATGATGATGTGGATGATGATGAAGAAAATGATGTTGATGAAAATGAGTCATAACATTTTAATCTAAAATTGTATCATAATTTAAAGCTCTGTGTTATATTTTATTTTAAGCATCGTCGTTAGATGAAAAAATGTTTATTCTCTAAATTATATTGTATTAGATGACTAATGTAGTGTATATTATGTATGTTATGTATGAGTCAATGGTTAGGCTTGAATTAGCGATAATTTAATGATTAAAATTAAGAAATAAATGAAGCAGAGATTGCATTATCAAACCTAAATTGAATTGTTTTGCAGGGTGCAGCTAAATGATTTTATCATTCTCTTGTACCGCTTGTCTGACCTGAAACTGACGTGTCTGTCTGTTAAGTATACACTTAATAAAGCTGCATAATTGATTACCTTTTTATTGAATGTACATCTACCCTAAAAAGGCTCAATTGATTGCCTATTTATTAAGTGTAAACGAAATAAAGAAGGCTCAGTTGGTTGTCGATTTATTAAGTACCAACTCCCATCTGCACATGTCTAGACGCCCTATTGTTCATGGCTATATATGTCTGCCAGCACGCACGTATGTCCAATTGCCACTTGTTGACAGCTTCTTAAAATTAATCAGTTTATGTTACTTCTCTTTTGTAGATTAATTGTCCAATGGCTGTACTCAATCGTTTATATTTAAAATTATAATTTAAAATTCTCTGTTTGAATCATTTGTCTTGATTGTAGAATTAAATTACAATTCTTCAGGATTTGTAGTTTTCGGTTTAATGAATTCGGTCGTCTTGTTTTCACTTGCCGATGTATTTCATCAAACTGACAACAAGTCGCAGTTTGTGTATATGAATAATTGCTATCAAATGTTGCTACTATATGAAAGTTAGAAATTTGTAATTTCCTAAACACTCAAAATTTAAACATCATACTTGAATGAGAAAGTTAAAAGTTGTTTTATACGTATTGCAAAGGTTTGTGGCCGAGTGTAGTCTACGAGGTAGGTGGCCTGGTCGATAGAATGCTTGCCTTTTAAGCAAAATGTCATTGTCATGGTTCAAAGCCCCTCTAGGTCTTCGATGACAGCACATTTATGACCTTGAGCGTAGCTTCCTATTGCATTTCATATACGGGGCATGCCTGAGAGATTGTAGTTTGATTGCGCCAGTGAACGACGTTATATTTACTATTATTAACCTTATCAAGTACCTTCGGAAGTTAAGTATTAACCTTCTGAAGATCATCGTTTACGTATGCATGTGTAATGGATTCATGGTAATTCGCGTGTTCGTTGATATTAAATTGAGTTTAGAAAAATGTTTAAACTTTAAGGCATTTCTTCTCGCTCAAAGCTAATATGGAGTTCTTATTATAACATTTAGGAAATATTAATCTGGTATTTGAAAGAGTTATGTTAACCACAAATTAATTATTAATTATAAAATGTATTTTAAGATGTACTAGAATAGGAACATTTATTGTCTGAAGTACTAGAGAACTTTCTGAAATTATGAGCTTTAGTTAAATGAACAGCAGCATTGCAAAGTGGGTATGTTTTACTAATAATTAATTTTAAAACACTTGAGTCAGTACAATTTAGCTAGCAGATGAAATTAATATGTTAAAATCAGAATGGTTGGAATTGTATTTTCATTTCATTTAGCTAATGAAATTAATTATTCAAATTAATATGTAATGATGATTCACGATTTAAATCTGTTCAATTAATATACCGATACAGTTTTAATTCGTTGTTATCTAAAATAATGAATAAGTAATGAGTCTCGTTTTCTTACAGGCAAATTAGTGTTCAATTTGCGTACCTTTTAAAAGAGTGGGTAATTTTACAGAATTTTAGTTATTTTATTATGTAATTTTACGTCATAGATAAATTTAGTAAAAGCTGGTTAAGCGATGGTTAACGTCAGTTTCCTCACTCGAAAGCGATGTCAGTGACGGTTGAGCCCAGGATTTGAACCCCGCACATACTGATGCGCGGTCGAGTATCTTACCGACATCGCCACTGACTCCAGCCAATTACAGCAATTGTAGCAATAGCAACAGCGATTGTAGCAAATTTCACAATTTGTAGCAATATCTGGAACATAGGCGCTCACCAACCGAATGCCCTTTCTGACGTTGGTATGGATCTTAGTGCTTTAGTCGCCGTCTACAACACGTGCAGTCGCCGGTTAGCCAATTCTTCAAACGACCCGGACACAAAACGGGGATAATGAAATAATAATGAATCAATTTGGCTGTAGAGATTAAATTAGTACTTGACGGGATGGCAACGTCTCTCCTTTTGTTACCCGAACCAATACAAGATGTAGTCGAATATGATCATGGTTTTTCTTGCATAATTTAATTAGGGCAGTGCGTAGAACGTCTGGTAACATCGTGAAATTTTAAATTGGTGTTCTCGAGGCCCAGGGATCAATTCCCGGTAGAGCTGACCGGAGCGTAGTATCGTGGTGAGTATTTTGAGACCTGACAGAGAAGTAAAAGTTGAAACAGTAGCACAATTAAGATCAGGCTCAGGATACAGAGAATTCCACAGGACAGGAACTGTATGTGATATTGTCAAAAATGGTCCTTCTGGATTTCGAACTCATGCGTGCGTCTGTTTTATCAGGAAAGCGTGCTGTTAGCGCAGCCATTCTACCAACGCTGTGTGTTGTGTGAATAGAATGAATGGACCGAGAGCTCCTGCATCAAAATATATAAGTAGCGTTGCCTATATTATTACGTTATTGCATTCAGCAATACAAGGCTTTCACATACATGCCTGCCTCTGTGCATTCTTTGAACTAGCTGACTGACTGACTTGTATGGCACTGTGGTTTAAGAATAGCAAGCAATGAGAGTGGATCTCCTTTGACACGTCTCGAAATGTTTCAAACATAGGGGCAGCAATGATGTATAAGTATAAAAACCGGGATCTGAGATATTCTGTCGGTTCATGGGACAAACATTTTAACATTTTCCACTCAAAACGTTCCCACCATTCGTCTGCTAATATATATATATATATATATATATATATATATATATATATAGTATAAAATAGCAAATACTCGTAAAGTTGAAAAAATTATCGACCTTCAGCATGTAAGCATCGAAGATTTTTTTAAAAAATATATATATATATAATACTGTCAGTGTGATCGAAATCAATGCATTTGCCAAACCTTTAAATTTAATATTTTAAAAAAATCTTCGATGCTTACATGCTGAAGGTCGATAATTTTTTCAACTTTACGAGTATTTGCTATTTTATACTCCATTCAGTCACGGGTTGTCACAAAATAGTTTTCGAATTCTTCTATTAGATAAATTTTGTTTTCATTTTGCTCTTCGCAATTTTCTTAAAGTGTCAATCATTTCCCACAGCCCATTCATTATTCGGTGCCTGCATGCTGATAGGTATACTTTAGCTTCCATTGTTGCGTATGAGCCGTACGATTTAAGTTGGTATAGAATCAGTGCGCTATGGCAAGCAATAAAGTCTTTCTTTTTAAGATACAACGGTAGAAGTATATTAGATTCAGAGAGTGCTAGTGCACAAAACCTGAGGAGTGTAAGTTGTAATTTGTAAATTTTTTGCAGATTTTTAATCTAATACTGACTATTGTTACATTTTCGAAGATATAGGCCTTGTCTTTAGTCTTGCATGTAGAACAACGGTTATCAAATTCTAATTCACAATCAAAGTTAACGATTCGTATGTAGTAGAATCACTTTATTATCGTTTGCATCCTGCAGTTAGTTGAGTTACAGTATTTAAGCTATACGCTAGAATACTACAATTTCTATATAATAGGATTATAAATGGAATAAAACTAAGAATGAGCTTTAATAAGTTATTTGATACAGCTTAAATGCGTAATACGACAACATTAATTTATATTACATAAGAAATAATTTATTTGTAAGAAATTAATAAGAAATAAATAATTAAGAAACATTAATTTATTACAAATAAGAAATAATAGCTGGTCCTGATGCGCAAAATTAGAGATTGAATCAGATTGAAATGTCTTCTAATAGCCTAATTCCTGCAAAGAAGACTGATACTCAATCAATTAAACAAGATGTTAGTCAATCCTGACTCTTGAGATTCCTTGTTTTACTGCTAAAAAACGATTGCTAGTGAACGTTGTACATGTTCTACATTTATAGAACTAAAGAAATAGGAAAACCACCTCAGCATCATTGTACTCCAGAGAAGGTCTATATTAATAATACAATTGAAACTCGCGCGTTTGAAATATAAACTAGATTTTGAGAAAATAGAAAACATTGAGTTAAAAGCTGGTTAAGCTTTTCTATTTTATGCGTCACAGAGACTCTACTTGAGTAGTGCAGGGAAGATGTCAGATTGATTGTAGGTCAAGGCAGAATATTATATAAAATGAACCACATTGCTGTGTGTGGCTTCATGGTTGCACTGCTGTGGTTTATAGCTGGGTTGGCAGGTAGGCCATGTCAATATTAGCCATTTATATAATTTTTTGGTAGAAATCATTTCTTAACTCATTAAACTAAAATAATTAAACAAAGTATTATTAAATGTCGACTAAAAAAGATAAATTTATCAAAGAACTTTGACATTAAGTAATGGATAGTCTGTATTGTTATGATTGGGCATTAAATTGTTGTTCATCATTTAAATTTGAACACTTTTAGATTTAAAAAAAAATCTTGTTGCTTAACTCCTCATTAGAAGACTAAACAATAAACTTGGTATAAGATAAAGTAGCCTTCCATTCAAGTTCATGGTATCGCTTCAGATTCGATATGCAGCTAATGATCTTTTGGCCTGTATCATGATTTCTCAAATATTTGATGTTCAAGTATTTATGTTACACCTGATTAATAAAATATAAAATAAGCAACTAGTACAATAATTTAACGATATGGATTCTATCTTTTAAACTAAATTAGGCCTATACACATGTATGCTATTAAATTCAGTTTACCCGAGTTGTGCCCAGGTTGTTGAAGAACAGATCAACTGTTAACTGCGTCTTAAAGGGCGACAAAGCACTAAGATCCAAATCAACATCAAAAAGGGTATTCGACTGGTGAGCGCATAGGCTCAA
Organism: Enchytraeus crypticus; assembly: GCA_905160935.1. Taxonomy (NCBI): domain Eukaryota; kingdom Metazoa; phylum Annelida; class Clitellata; order Enchytraeida; family Enchytraeidae; genus Enchytraeus; species Enchytraeus crypticus. The sequence continues at coordinate 895,783 of CAJHZI010000873.1, read as the reverse complement.
GTAATTTTTACAAAATTTTCTAAGCCCGACTCTAGTTAAACTGAATTCAAGGAAATATGATGATGATGATGAGATGATGATGATGACGATGATGATGATGACGATGATGATGATAATGATGACAACGACGACGACGACGACGACGATGATGACGATGACGATGATGATGATGATCATTGTATTAAATTTAATGATTGTATTTTTTTATGCTTGTATTTATTTGCGTTGGTACCATAATGCTCAATGTTGTCATGGACGACAGTAGCACTCTAATTCTGTTGTTGATGTTGTTGATAAGATGCAAGGAAAACACTCAATGGAGATAGGTCCCTCAGAGAGGCCATGGAACCCTATATGACGGTCAAAGGCTTGTGGCCGTTCAACGCTACGTCAAACTGTGCTGAGATCAGCACAAGGGACACAGCGTATCATTACACAAAAACCGGTATACTACGAATTGTCTATGTTCATGCAAATTGTTAGAACCGGTGGCTTGTAGGCATGTTGTTCGAGACAGAAGATCCGTAGATGCAAGGTTCAAATCCAGTGCTCTTCCGTCGTTGATATGCTATAACGCAGGAAGCTGAATTTAAACTTGGCGTTGGTTTGATTCTTAATTAATTATTAAAGCACTACCACTGGCGGAAATATCAATAACAAATTACACACAGTTTCATTAAATAATTGATTTAATTGAAGTCTTAATAGTATATTTATCACTTTAGTTAACTTGAGTAATTTTGTATTTAGTAACTTAATGATTAAAGCTTAGGCCTGGTTTAACGCCATTTTCCTGTATCTAGAGCCTGTAGTAGGTGATGGCGCGAGCAGCACTGTATTTGAACCCAGAACCTTCAGATCTTCAGTGGGACAATTGCGCTAAAGGGTCCGCCCAAATCAATGCGAAGTGATCAATTTTAATCTTAACCTATGTCAGAGAGGATACACCCTTTAATGGTATAAGTTCTGGAGGTTTAAAATTTGATACTTGGCAATTAATCAATTTGAAATAAAAAAAAGCTAATTAGATATATAGAACGGGCTAATTAAACAACAAACAGTCATCTCAAGTTTGCAACTCAAAATACAACCTTATAATCAAGATCAATAAACAATAAAGAAACAATTGAGAAATAAGATACGGAATAATAAGATAGTCATGTTGACAGATAATGATATGAAGAGAAAGCAAAGGATAGAAATATGTAGAGGAGTTATATGGCATGGACCTGCCAATAGGCAGTGCACTGAGAGAGAGAGAGAGAGAGCGAGAGAGAGAGTCACGATCACGATATCCCAGCCTGCAATGACGATCATAAAGTGACTAACTTTGTACTCTTTAACTCAAAAAATCAGCAGGCGGCCCCCCCGCCCTGTGTAGCTACGTCACGGGCCCTCTTCGTGCAGGCTTACCCGTGTAGCTGCACCGAAAGCTCCTGATTACATTTTTTATATTTTCACAAATTCTCAAAGTGTGTTAGGTTCTAGATGATATGCATTACTTTCTTGAGTAAGATTATTAAATTAGATTAGATTATTAGGTAAATAATACTAAATATACCTACGACATATAAGAATTTGTCTCGCATAAAATGTTAAGGAATATTTTCTCGAATAAAAACTGACGTTGAATTATTAAAGCTGCAAATTGTAACTGTGCTGATGTTATTCCTTGTCAGTTCAGTCAGATTGCTCTGGATAGTAAATGGTCATATTAATATTATTATTATCATTATCATTTTACATTTACTATTTTATTAATTATAAAGCTGGTAAAGCTGATGTTAACGTCAGTTTCCTCACTCGAAAGCGATGTCAGTGACGGGCGAACCCAGGACTTCAACCCCGCACATACTGATCTATATTTTATGCAGAATGCCAAATTTCTAAAAATGATTTAATGCCTGAGTATTGAATAACTCATCTACATGCAGGGACGGATCCAGGAATATTTTAAGGGGTGGGCTTACTTCAACCACATTTTTTCCATTTACCTTCAACATAAATTTTTTTATTTTCATTTTTCCCTCACAAATTAAGCCACGATCTTTTTAGAGGGGGCTAGACTATCCGACCGGGGGAGGCTGATGAGACGGGGGAGCTAAAACCCCCGTTCCTAGATCCGCCACTTTCTACATGTACATGTATAGATTGAATTAAATCTAAGTCTCATTTTGACTGCAGCACTTATTTTAGTTATTTTGATTTCTTCAGATTATGAATTGCCACGAGTGGAAAGCTGCGGGTTGAACAGATTTTCCAGTGAAAGAGATTTGGATGATTCACAGCCAGAGAGTCGTGATTCTTCTTCTTCTTCGTCTTTCAGAGATTGGCTACGAGAATATCTGTCCATATCTATGGGAGGCAATAAGATCAGGAGATCAATAGAAAAGAAAGGTTTGCATTGTTAGAAATTCCAAAAATTAATTTCTTGTTTAAAGTTCAATAGCACAGTGTGTAGAACGTCAAGTAACTGCGTGAAAATTTAAATGACTAAACCTTACATAAATTTAACTTACGTAAGTCCATTCCAGACCGAAATAATAAGATAGTTAAGCCTCTCTCTCTCTCTCTCTCTCTCTCTATATATATATATATATATATATATATATATATATATATATATATATATACATGTATATATATATAATATTATATGCAAATTATATTTGTGCATTTAATAGCGATAGATAAACCCACTGACGATCTTTCACTGTGATGTGTGTTTTCGTATATTGCATTAAATTCTTTGTGCTTTCCTAAGTTTTGAAGATGTATTTTTCGTGTTCTGTTAAGATTTCGCTCTGTCATGTCTGGTTTGAACAATATCCATGTATACTCGTGATATCAGTCGGTCTTTCAAAATTTCTCAAATAAATTCTCTCCCATCACGAAGACTATGCTCGCGAACCGCCGCCATCATTGTTATGAGTTAGGTTCCGGATTAGACCTATAGTAAATGCCGGGATCACTCCTAAACTTTCCTCGTCTTTAGTCTGCTTTCGAGATAAGAAACAGACGTTAAGTGAACCTTCCACTATGACTTTTTAGCGACGTGGCAAGAGCCAGTGGCGACGGAGGTAAGATATTCGACTGCGGATCAGTATGTGCGGGGTTCAAACCCTGGGCTCGCCCGTCACTGATATCGCTTTTGAGAGAGGAAACTGACGTTAACCTTAGCTTTACCAGCTTTAAACAACTAAGATCACACTTGTTGCTCGTGCTATGTGAGCAGACGGATCTCTTGATAATCGCATAGTGGGTGGGGAAAGCGTTGAATCGGGGGAGTGGCCGTGGCTCGTTGCTATAGGTACCAGCGCCCAAGGACCCAAGTGTGGAGCCACCCTGATAGCTGACAGGTGGCTTGTGACCGCAGCCCACTGCTTCAAAGATTTGTAAGTTACTTTGGCTAAAGTTTTATTATTTTATAATTAGAATGAATCATAAGAAATTAAAAGCATTCAATGATTTATTGCGAAAAGTTTCAATTTTACTAGTAATCTAAATGTATCAATAGTAAGCCCTACCAGTTAGTGAGTTGTGCAGTAGTGTATCTTCAGTGATTCAAATAGTTGTGAGATACTTAATTAACCGCATAATCGTTTAAGCAACCTTTTATACCGGTTGCATGTGAATCGTTCAGAACTGAGAAAACTATTTACTTACTATTGCGTTGACCTGGAAATCTAGTACGCTGAAAATTTACTATCAACATGTAGAATGGACTAGGTATTCTTTAGAATGAGCTGATATATCGAATTAATTAAAATCCAAGCGCAAATGTATAAAGTTCTGTAACACCTAAGTGTATTACGCCTCAATCTCTGATATTTGCAATGAACTTTAATTTAATTTATCTAAAATTAAACACAATTATTTTGTTAATTATTCGCGCAGTGAGCGACCTTGTGACTACAATGCTCGACTAGGCTCCACTAATTGGATGTTGGATAAGGAAGGCTATCATGTGGATAGAGCGATAGAAACCATCTATAGGCATCCTGACTATGGTACGAAAAGTCTGATAAAGTACTATGAGAGCTGGTTAATAATTGTAATAACTCGCAATATAGGGAAATGACCAATCATGTTGCTATTTATCACTTTTAATATCGCATGTTTAAACCTTCAGGCAATTTAATTCATTTTCCTTGTAACCAGTCCAGTGAATGTCTGAGATTTTACTGAGAGTAAAATCTCGTAGCATAATCAATCAGCATAATCAAGCAGCGTAATAAAGTTTCCTCCTCCAGGGATGACGTCCTTGACATCATCCCTGGATGAGGAAACGGACGTTAAACCTTTATTATTATTATTATTATTATTAAGTAGTAAAAGTAAGGAGAATACTCAAGTAGCATAATCACATAATCAAGTAGCATAATCAGGTAGCATAATGAAGTAGTTTAATCTATCTGGCTAACGACTAAGGATAAGTTGGTGAGGTTTCCAGTAAAAACTCTAACAATCGAAATAGTTGAAACTCATTGATTTTACCGCTGAGCTTATAGAGATAAATCGATTGATTGATTGATCCATTGGTCGATTGCTTGATATTACGCAGATAAAGAGAAATCTAAGAACGACATAGCACTGCTAAAACTCGCTCAGCCCGTAACGCTCGATCCTAACGCATACATCAACGTCATATGCTTGCCTGACTCAGCTCGCTCTGTGCCTACAGGCACCGTCTGCAAGGCTGCAGGCTGGGGCCGTCTGGGTTAGACTGTCTTATCATCATCATCCTCATCATCGTCATCATCATCATCCTCATCATCATAATCATCATCAAAATCATCATCATTTCCACCCTCATCATCATCATCATCCTCATCAAAATCATCATCATCATCATTAAAATCATCATCATAAGCATCATCATCTTTCTTTGAATGCAGTTTAGTTTGGGTCAGGATATGAATTGATAATACAGGAAAAAATTCTTATGCGTAATAATAATAATAATACTGTAATATTTGCTGTTTACATCTTTGTTTAAATTCAACTGTAATAGTCTATAGCTCTCAACCTATTGGCTCCTTTTTGATTACAGCTGATAGATTCTACAACTCTCTGTTCTGCAGGTTAAATCTGTCATACTAATAAAGATGACTAAGTTTCGTTATTTTAAGCCAAGTGCTTCAGTCACTCATGGTTTGTTTGAATTAAATATCTGATTTTATACCGTTTTTAATCTTTAGTTCTTTTGAATAAAGATATATATATATATGTGTGTGTGTGTGTGTGTGTGTGTGTGTGTGTGTGTGTGTGTGTGTGTGTGTGTGTGTGTGTATTCATATATATATATATATATATATATATATATATATATATATATATATATGTACTGTATATCAAATAGGCGAAGATCAACCAAAGAAGATGAATTTTGAAGCGATGGAAGTGGGCCTGCCGGTGATGGCCTATGAAGGAGGACCATGTGGAAGGTACTCCCCGGACTCTATTCACAGGGGAATGCTGTGCGCAGGATACCTGAGTGGAGAGAGAGATACTTGTCAGGTAAATACAGCGGTGAACGAAAACGACACAAGAACAGATATAATCTGTTAATTGATTTAATCTGTTAGTTGATATAGTCTAACAATTCATTTAATCTATTGGCTGGAATCAGTGGCGATGTCGGTAAAATACACAATAGGCCATGGATCAGTATATGTGGGTTCAAATCCTGGGCTCGCCCATCACTGATTATGGCTTCCGAAAGATGAAATTTTCGTTAACATCAGCTTTAGTTTTTATTTAATCTACTTATCTATTAATATGCGTTATTCTGTACATCATCAAATAGGCAGTATTCAAAATACGATACGCGCAGTCTAGGACTGAACTATTCTTCAGCAACCCTTACACAACACGCGTTAGAATTCATATTGTTTTTATTATTATATTACATGTATATCATTATATCTGACACATAACATATATCATATTACGTGTATATCATATCAAAATATGCTAATGTATTAATACCTTATATATTAGTCCTTCAAAAGGAGGTCTATTCATATCCCGACCCTAGTTCAACTGGGATTTAAGGGAAGATGATGATGATAATGATGATGATGATTTAATATGATATACAATATATGCTTATTCAATATATGCTAATATTCATGACTTCAATGAAGCGTAATATTTCAAACTTTTAAATATTTTAACAGGGAGACAGCGGAGGACCCCTGGCGTACCGGAAGAACGGAAGATGGACTCAACTCGGACTCACTTCCTTCGGTGTGGGATGCGCCAGGGCAGGAAATCCCGGAGTCTATACGGATGTGGGACAGTTTACGCACTGGATCGCTTCAATTATACGACGATATTCATAGCGATAGCTCTCGAAATGCTTTGCGAAACACTATTAAAGTATTGTCATTTTAGGCTCTTTTATTAACTTGAATTGGTGCTGGGTAAATTACGATTATTTTAAACTATTATAGATAATTGTGGCGTTTTGTTTCCAAAACTTTATCAATCGCTAGACACAACATGTAAATAATGACAACAGTTTCTTTGACAGAAATCCTGCTATAAGGAATTAGTGATTGCTAGAAAATAGAGTCAAATAACTCGTCACAATAATGTATATGTATTATAATTCCTCGCATATCATATAGCCTACTTGTAAAGAATACATCTACTTGTAAAGAATACATACATCATTTTACATACAAAATATCTAAACGCTGAAAACAAGCACATATTCTACATCTAGAACTGGTAGAATTGACGAATACGCTACCATATTGGCTAAATAATGTATACAACGTAATCATAATACAATAGTAAAATAGTAAAACGTAACCAAAATACATGATCTTTATATTATTTATATACAAAATGTGAAAAATACATTTATAAAATGAATTCATTAAGATTTAATAACGTATTTCCTCTCCTAAACAGTTGACGGGCACTTGCTGCCCCGGAGTAGTAAGTTGTAAATCTCTATAGACTCATCATTCCATTTACTTTCCATTTGCTAATACAATACATATTATGCTTATATATAAAACTCATTCACATATCTTTATAGGCCTAAATCAATCTCGAATTCACATTTATTCATATATCAATTTCAAATTCACATTTGTTCGTATAGTATATATATATATATATATATATATATATATATATATATATATATATATTTCCTCTGGTTCACATATGATTATCTTTCTATTTCGGACTATAGCTCAATCAATAAGAGCACAGGACCTAAGAACTCTTTTACCACATCATTCTCAGTCATCAGCTCATTAACCCCGCCCACTGCTGTCATGAACTCATTAATCATGCTCAGTCATCAGCTCATTAACCCAGCCCACTGCTGTCATGAATTCATTTACCACATCAGGCTCAGTCAACAGCTCATTAACCCCGCCCACTGTTGTCATGAACTCATTTACCACATCGTGCTCAGTTATCAGCTCATTAGCCCCGCCCACTGCTGGCAGAAACATTCCTGATCGTCAGCCAAGTACGACCTAGTATCCCGGCTATATGGCGGAATGCGCTGAAGAAAGAACATCGGATTCGGTCTCGTCACTATTCGATCCTGTGATCCTATCAGCTAACTGCATCACATATCTTCCCGTTCTATTCGGTTTCAGTTCCTCGTCAGAGCTTGTTGAAATCTTTTCCGTTTCAGTTCGTTCTGACTTTCTGATACCATGCCTGGTAGACTTTGAAACTCTAGTGTTGTCATTTCCTCTGATTTGATTTCCTGTAAAGCACAAATTAACGCTGCGAAACAATTTAAGACAAATATCCCTCACTTTGCATCAAATGTACAAAATGTACAATATGTACTTCAGAATACAAATTTTTCTTAAATAATAAATAACGAAAAATAACGTAAAGGAAAACGTCCTAGTCTTTCTGAGTAAAAATCTGTAAAAATAGAATTTCATTAATTTTAGTTTGTATCAAACCGAAGTTACAAATCTCAAACGACCACGTGTCAATTGATACTTACGGCTTTCAATTGCGTAAAAAGTGCGTAAAAAGTGCGTAAAAAGTGCGTAAAAAGTGCGTAAAAAGTGCGTAAAAAGTGCGTAAAAAGTGCGTAAAAAGTGCGTAAAAAGTGCGTAAAAAGTGCGTAAAAAGTGCGTAAAAAGTAAATAATTATAACTAAATTCTATTATTTTATTATGATACCGAATGAATACCGCCGATACCTGAGTTATATTCAAGATCTTTGGACCTCCTACTGGGTGCTCTCCTCGTTATATTGCTCTTCTTCTTATCATTAGTCTCTTCACCGTTGTCGACAATCGGAGTAGATTTTCTGGAAATTTTTGACTCAGCTCTGCCATTGGCTGGGATTATTACATCTGAATTCAGGAAAATCAGTGACGCTCGTCTGTCTGTCTCCGGTCGCAGGATTCTATTGGACGTCCTGGAATCAAATGATTTATCGAATCCTTCGGAATCACTCGATCTATATGTATGATCAACACTGAACCTAGTGGAAGTGTCGGAACGGAGTGAGTGAGTCGACTCCAATGTGCCAGTTTCAGGTCTTCTTTCATGCAGGCTAGGTAGATTTAACGAATTCTTTGATGCAATTGAGTTTCTAGCCGAGTTGTTTTGAGGCGGCATTGAAGTTTGAGATGTTCTGTGAACTGGAATCTTTATATCATTCAAACTATGCTTGTCCGCATCGACTCTATCTAATAAATCACTCCGCGACGACGGCAATTTATTTAAACTGCTTCTAGATGAGTTTCGATTTCCAGTCTTGGTTTTCTTTTCACTCTTGCCTTCATGTTCTTGCTCACTTGTCGTTGAAAGTTTAGAAGATTCAGCTTCTTCTTTCTTTCCACTGTTAGATCCTGAGTCCTCGAAGTCCGACTCATAATAGTCTGAATCTTCTACTCTAACTGCTCCGGACAAATCTGGAGGTTTTACTTCAGACCTGACAATCGACCATTTCTCTTTACCTCTATGGCCTTTCTCTGAAGTCACATCGATCTCCAGTCGACGTTCATACTGCTTTGCTTGCTTCGTTTGTTTAGACCTGATCTGACATCTAAAACAGACGTCACAGCAAAATTAAGGCATAGGCCTACCATATGTAATGTTTTTATATAGGCAGCGTTTCGCCCTACGCAGATCATTTGATAATTTTTGATGCGCATGCTTCGGCAAGCACACAACCTATTGATAATTGATAATTATAGTCTAATTGATAATTATTACGAGACAATTACATTTCTTGTAATTACGTCGATATACCTTCAAAACATTGCATTTAACTTATGTATTTTATTATTTGTAACTTGTATGAATTTTAAATAATATCAAAATGTTAATTCAACATTTGCCTAGTACCTCTTCAGGTATTGCTGCTGTTCACATTAGTTCTGCTGATTATTACTCATGTATACCTACAAAATAGTAGATCCAGCGCAAGGGATGAAAACGGCAAACTAATCGACACTTGTCACTTCAATGGATTAGGAAATGATCGTTTGAGTCATACAATCTCTCTACCAATGCACTGCCTAGTGGCAGGTATATGGCATGTAACGCCTCCACTCATCACTATCTTCCGTTTTCTTCTTCATGTACACGTAAAAGCTGGTAAAGCTAACGTTAACGTCAGTCTCCTCACTCGAAAAAGATGTCAGTGGCGGGCGAGCCCAGGATTTGAACCCAGCACATACTGATCCGCGGTCGAATATCTCTTCGACATCGCCACGGGCTTCAGTGGATCCTAAAATCATCCAATATGTAATGCAAAAAAGCACAAAATGATTGAATTAAATAACTGAAAGGAAACGTCTAAACTTGCCTATAGCATGGTTTATATCCCTGCACGGAGTAGATGGCGAAGTGCCCCGCTCCACCGCCTAGCCTCGCTCCAGGTCGATGTCTGAGCTCACAACAGGTGCTCACCCTGCAGTTCACTCGATCGTTGACGTATATCGTCAGGCTGAACGGGTGGAGACACCTCACGTGCGGCTCAAAACTGAACAGAGCTGTGAGAGTTGAATTAAAACAAACGTTATCCCGGGAGTTTTGTAACTTCAACTGCTTACTTTGTACTTTGAGGTTGAGTTAAAAAATAAACAAAAAAGTAAACAAATAATGTTTAAAATTAAGAGAGGGTGAAAAAATTAAATAGAAATTAAATTAAATTGACTATAAATTAAAACAAACCTAATCTCGGAAGTTTTCTAACTTCAACTGCTAAGACTGACAGAACGAGTCATGTGAGTTTTCTCCAGTAGGTGCTGGGTTCAAATGCTCTTCAGTTTCTGACATGCTCTCAAGACATGACACTAACGTTATACCCAGATTTAGTCTTTTCGGTCTTAATAATTCTCAAAATAAATTCTTTAATTTTAGCGGCCAATAAGACAAATCTCTAGGACTAATGGAAATGCCGTGTCAAACACTGCGTTTGAATCACTTGGATGTAAATCTAACACAGTTTGAGTCATGTCCAAGTAAATCAAACTCGGCTATTTGTTATATATATATATATATATATATATATATATATATATATATATATATATATATATACATATATATATATATATATATATATATATATGTATATATATATATATATATATATATATATATATATACTTATATATGCTTACTTTGTACTTTGAGGATGAGTTAAAAAAGAAACCCAAAAAATTAACAAATTATGTTAAAATTATGCTAATTATGTTGTTAATAACTTATTATTGAGATAGGGTAGAAAATTATGCACAATAACTTTTGCACTAATTAAAATTAATTTTAATAATTCCCTACACAATATTAATATTTATTTGATCTTCTTTGTGCAAACATGAATTTACTTTCTCGTAGTAGTTGATAACTTGACATATATTAGAAGTCAAAAATAGAAAGCAACAAAATTCTCATAAATTTCACACTCACACTCTGGTAGAACTTGTCCCGTGAAAATCACAGCAGAATGTCCCCCGTTAAGCTGCTGCTCAATCACGATCTTATCCCTCTTATCTAATCTCTCGTAGTCCAGATTTAACGGACTTCCGAAGTAGTACATCGTCATACTTGGAGTCCTTTTCTCCGACGAGCTCTCTAATTTCTCAACCACTTGACGAGGTCTGCCAGGACTGATGATTTTGCTAAATTTCTGCTGAATTAGCGGACTGTCGTCTCCAGAATCGTTTTCGTCTATTAGAGTTGGAAATAGATCATCCGAATCCAGACAAGGAGGCGGAAGAGTCACGCTATGCAGCCAATATTTACTAGAAGACGAAGCCTAAAAGTTATCACATTATTTAATTTGATTTAATTAAGCAACTGACAGAACGAGTCATGTGAGTTTTCTCCAGTAGGTGCTGGGTTCAAATGCTCTTCAGTTTCTGACATGCTCTCAAGACATGACACTAACGTTATACCCAGATTTAGTCTTTTCGGTCTTAATAATTCTCAAAATAAATTCTTTAATTTTAGCGGCCAATGAGACAAATCTCTAGGACTAATGGAAATGCCGTGTCAAACACTGTGTTTGAATCACTTGGATGTAAATCTAACACAGTTTGAGTCATGTCCAAGTAAATCAAACTCGGCTATTTGTTATATATATACATATATATATATATATATATATATATATATATATATATATATATATATATATATATATATATATATGTATGTATGTTTGATTCATTTGGGCGTGACTCAAACACGAGTATCAAGAATAGCCGAGCGAAACCTTGGTATGTAAAGTCTTAGCGGGTCTGCATAGCTGATTTCCGACTGTTCTAAACCAATTTCTTACATGAATTTCTAGGTAAAATTTACAAGTATGCATCATAGCCAACGTGCTTATTTTTTTCAATATTGGTTAAGAAATGTATAGACTGCAATGTCACTATATATTTTGGTCTTCTTTAGATTATTTCACAAATTCCCTTTGCTGTCAACGTTTTCATTTTTAATCGTACAATTAATTCGACGAGTTTGTTGCAAATTTATATACTGTCACATATAAGTATGTCTACTGCAAACCATAAAAAATTGCCAACAAAATTGTTTCTTACTTTGCTCATTTTAACTCTTCCTGACTTGACGAGACGCTCAGCTCTATTTCTGGCAGAAGTGATCTCGGGATCGAATCTGTCCTCGTCACAAAGACACAAATTCTTGTGCTTTCTCCAGGCTTCCTTCTGTTCCTTGCTCGCAACCTCCAGTCGATATTCATTCTCACTAACCAGCTCACCTCGTCGAGTTATCTATACGTATATATCGAATCATAACATAACAACAATAAGAGTGCTACAGTCATCAATGACAACATCGATGACTGTATCTTATTTTGTAAAATACAGTCAATGATTATTAATTATGATTATTTATTAAGATAGAATCAATGCACATTAATAAAATTAAATAATAACATAACAACAATTAGAGTGGTACTGTCGTCCATGACAACAAGACGAGCAGTACTGAGATAAATCCAAGCTGGTGAGCAAAACGAATGCCCAAAACGGTGCAAATTCCAATATTTAGTAATCCAGTCCAAAGATAGCTATTTTTGGACTGGTTTTAGTCACTAACTATAGTTCGTGACTAAACAGTAACTGAAACAGAAGTAACATGGCAAATAAGATTAGATTTTGTTCTAAAAACATTTATTCCGTTTGCATATCTAAATAGCCTAGTTGAAGCACAATTAATGCCGATTATAGAGCTTAAGGCTACATTAAAGCTTTTATTTATTTCAATATGAACACAATTAATTAATTAACGCCTGATCTTGAGAAAAAGTCACGTGGGACCGAATCTCTGACTAACCAATCAAAGAACAACTAGGCCTATTTCGATTAATGTTAAGTTATTTAAAAAAAGATTTTTTTACGTGTGGTATTGAAAGTATAGATTTCATTGCAGGTAATCATGTTACTACCATCATTATTAAGTTTCTTTATCAGAAAAGAACATGAATGCTGCTAGCTTTGGGGTGACGTAATCTATTTTAAGTTGCAATATGAATTTTAATAATAAGGACATGTAGGTTTAAAAAACTCATGTTAACGGCTGTTTCGTCACTCGAAAGCGATGTCAGTGACGGGAGAGCCCAGGATTTGAACACCGCACATACTGATCGGCGGTCGAATATTTAACCGACATCGCCACTGGCTCAAGCCATTAAATACAAACCACTCCAAATCTCTGTAGTTGTCTCGCTGTGTGAGGTTTGCAGAAGTAATTCCTAAGGTGCCGATCAGTTAAACTGTTGTAATCTCGCAATACGCTGCAATAACGACAAATAAAAGCAGACTCTGAGTATAAATATGCGCCTTGGACCTACCACTCGACAGAATATTAGAATGAGAGTAAGAGAGAGAGAGAGAGAGAGAGAGAGAGAGAGAGGAGAGAGAGAATGATTATCACTGATACCAAATGAGCAATGATTTGCAGTTTTATGAAATTTGACAAGAATTTGCATAACAGATTTGATTTCAGAGATGAAATCAAACGACGTCGCCACAGGCTGGAGCCAGTGGTGAAGTCGGTACGATACTCGACCGCGGATCAGATGGTGCGGGGTTCAAATCCTGGGCTCGCCGTCACTGACATCGCTTTCGAGTGAGGAAACTGACGTTAACCTTAGCCTTAGCCTATGTTAATACATGTAGCCTATGTTAATACATTTATCATATGATGTATGTTCTAAAAAACGTGAAAAATATCGCTTATTAAACATCAACGAAATGAGACTTACTCATTAGTTTTTCGACAATCCATTACTGTATAAATTAACTTAATTGCCGGTTTATGTCCTCATAATTATCGCGCGAACCTCTTTAGAACACCCCAAGCTCAATAATTAAAATAGGCCTAATTATATCTTATTGATATCATCATTAATTATAAGACTATCAGCAAAGCAACTGCAAGAACTCAGCGTTCACTATAAACCAATGGAGTACTGTAGGGAATATAAACTACTAGAGTAGAGTTATAGTGTAGTGTAGAGCTATAGTGTAGTGTAGAGCTATAGTGTACAGCTTTAGTGTAGAGCTATAGAGTATACATTTAGCTATAGTGTAGAGCTATAGTGTTCAGCTAAATTGAGAGCTAAAGTATACAGCTATAGTGTAGAGCTATAGTGTATAGCTATAGTGTAGAGCTATCGTGTTTGCATATAGCCACAGTGTACACTGTACAGCTATTGTGTAGAGCTAGAGAGTAGAGATAGGAATTTTATGAATTTCCAGAGTTCGGTTCGGTTCGGTTCGTTAAAAATGAAAGTTCGGTTCGGTTCGGGTTCGGTTAGCAGTTGACAATTTGTGAGTTCGGTTCGGTTCGGTTTGTTGAAAATGAAAGTTCAGTTCGGTTCGGGTTCGGTTGGAGTTCGGTTTGCTTTCCACCTCATTGGAGTTCGATTCGAGTTCCAAATGGTTTAGTTTGGATAATGTTGCAATTATTTAACATTACTTATAATAATCATGGTTATGATAAACATATTTAAAATGTTTTGTTAAATGTGCTTAAAAATACATGAATTAATAATAACTGCCGCATTGTTCACCTGAGTAAAAATATGACAATGAAAAAAGGAGAGAAGGGTATTTATTCCTGGACATTTCAACATTTCTTAAAATATTGTAAGTTGACCAACAAATGTTCACAAAAAAGACATTTAACTTTATTACTGTATCTTAAAAATTCTATTTGATTATAACCAGCAAATAGAATGCTTCATCAATTTAAAAATAAATTTTGTCACTAAGCCAATATAATTATTAGAAATGTTTATTATTAAGTGGAAATGTCTTGGCAAAAATTGATCCAATATTTCAGAGACAAAGTGCAATTTATTAACATAAAAATGTCAAATGAGGACGATTTGGTAAACACGTGTACATCCACAGAAAAATTATCACAATATATACCGTTTGCAATCAACTGAACCAGTAGTAAGCTTCATAATTTACCTTAGGCTTTCAAATTTGAAACTAATAGTTTGTTTGAGTTCAGCTAAGCCTTTCCATTCATTTCCATATCCACATTTCCAGGGCTTGTAGTTTCCTAGTATTTGCTTTCCTTGATGTCCATATTTCACATTCATATAATAGCGTGATCCATACCAAGGTTTTCGCTATCTTTATCTTAGTGTCTTTCTTTAAGCACTTTGTTTAAAGTTCTTTCCTATTATCGAAGACTTCTTTTGCTTGTGCAATCCTACTGTATAGTTTCATCTCACATTTCCCATCATCTGTTATAGTATGACCTAAATATTTGAAACTCCTTACCTGTTCCAATTTCTTAACATTTATTATAATATTGACTTCACCTCTATTCTGGGATACTCTCATCACTTTTGTCTCTTTGATGTTAATCTTAATTCCATATTTCAATACCGTACCATTCAGATTTTCCATTATCATGTGTAGACCAGTCTCGCTTCCCGCTACCATTCCTGTGTAACCCTATAATTCCTTTATATCGCGTTCTGTTATTAATGTTAAAATTTGTGTCGGAACTAGCTTTACCTGATATATGCCGTTAGATAGGCCTACTGTAAGACATGTAAATAGAAAAACTAATATATATGTGTATTGTTCTTATTATATTTATATAATGTCAACCATTCCCATAATATTTTAATGAAGACTGAAAAATATCTGAAAAGAAAAGTGTTCTTTTCACCTGGAGCTGACGAAGTAGAAAGGAACTTGAAGAGATCGGCTCGGTTCGGTTTGGACGAAGCCAGGGTTCGGGTTCGGTTCGGGTTCGGCCAGAGTCTGGGTTCGGGTTCGGTTCGGGTTCGGCCAGAGTCTGGGTTCGGGTTCGGTTCGGTTCGGTCAAAATTCCAGATTTTAGGGTTCGGTTCGGTTCGGATTCGGTTCGATTCCCATCTCTACTATAGAGTCTAGCTAGTACGACTGCCATGGTATCAGTTCTTGGCTTTGACTCAACTTATACAACACAGCGTCTAAGAACTTGTAGCCTACACTTTATGCCTAGAAAAAGTGTGTATTATTGCAGTCATGGCAACGCAGCTATCTGCAACTAGGGCTGTAGGCCTTATATCGGCCTCAGATATCTAGAGCTATAGGCCTATAGGTCTCTGGTCTACAGCATGCGCATAGGTAGGACCGTATGACGATGTATACTATGTAGGTCTATTATATAGTATAGGCCTCTGTCTACAGCAGATCAATGAATTGAAGAAGGAAGTAGAATCAGGTTTAGGCCTACACTGTATGCTAAATGCGACTTCTGAATTTCTACAACACTTATATTATTTCTCGAACATATGGGCCTATGGTATTGGTCCATATCACGATAATTAAAAGTGCAAAATCCCAAAGTAACACTGAAATTAAATGGCCTATGAAGTTGCAGAAGCAAAATCCATAAATCAATTTAAAACTTATACGATAAATATAAGAAGTTGGTGTAATATTGCCCTATGTGTAAAATTACTTGTTAGATATTAGGCCCTAATTAGGTATTTTAGGTTGTATGGATATATGTCAATTAGGCTAGGTCCAAAACAGAAAATAAAGCTATTTTTCTTTCAAATAGCTGTTTACCTTGCTTTTCTGTAAATGCCGTTTAGTATCATATATCTAGCTTAAATATGTACATGTATATTGTGTTAGTTAAGTACATATGTATAGGACTTTATGCTTTCTGTTAGTTAATTGTGTACTTTTAGTTTTTAGTTTTTATTGTGTTTTAATGAGTCTTTAACAAGCAATAATTTGCTTTCTGACTCAGAAACTGTTATGTTATTTTCTTATGGCCAGTTTACGTCAAGTAGCATATTAATGAAAGTAAAAAGGCTATAGCATTATTAAGATGATGACATAGCTATAGGTTATAACAATATGCAGCTAGGTAGACATCGAACTTCAACTCTTTCATTTGCTTGACAAATAGGTAGACAGCTTACAGATATTTTTAATTGCCACTTGCATGATCAAATTACAAATTAATCTACAAACTGTCATAATTTCGCAATACAAGTCCATGTTCATTTATGTACATTTCAGTTGTTTTTATATATCAATCTATAGCTATAGTGAATCTAAATATTTAATTAACTTTCAAATTCGATACAATATATTCCATTATGAAAAATACTGCAAAGTACATAGGCCTATAGGCCTAAAGGCCTACTTGTCGTTTTTAGATGGTTAATTAGAAAATTGAATATTTAAAATAGTTCATAGCTATTTATAATTCAGTTTTAAAATATATTTTGATAATTTTTCCGTCCCAATAGAGCTAATTAAAAATTTTGCTTGAGAGTCCTCTTCTAAATCAACGATCGAGTATTAGAGTGAACTTATATACCAATATTCTAAATTGTCCGACGTGTTCTTTTAAGCTCAGCTTGTTTACCGGAAGTTTACTTGTTGCACATGTTGAGTGAAATCAAGAAGTGAAATCGTAAATAGTGGAGTTAATCACATCGTAAAGGCTTCTGACTGAGAACACGTGAACGGTTTGTTTGTTCCTGAATTTGACGTGATAGTTAACATTTACTGTGATAAATATACATTTATTGATATTATAGTTTGGTCCCTGCAAAAGTCAATATATAGTTTAAAATCGGCTGCAGCCTTATACTAATTAAACAGCATGGCCGCAACGTATTTTGACGTCTTTGACTTGACGTGACCACTGATATGAAGCGTAATGCAGCGAATAACTTTAGGAAGCGAGTAAACATTTGAATCTAATTTTTATTAAAATTCTAAGTTAACTAATGACTTAGTGATTCAAGTAAGTGTATTTTTGTCAAGGGAAATGCTTTATCAGCTTGCTTTCACGGTATGCCGTTTCTTGAAATGCTAACTAAAGAACAGCAGGCTGTATGCCATAATACTAGATTACTTGTTAACGTTTTGTCCTTTGTTTTCCGTACATATGAATTATGTATTACTATGACTGCTTAATTTTAATTTATTTAACATATTTGTGAATAATGATAAAAGTATGAAAGCAAAAATTATCTGTAATTAACCAAATTTTATTTTGAATCTGTATTTAGTACATACAGTAATTCTACTGTAGAAATCTTGAGTGTATATTTAAGATTTAATTTCTACTTTGTTACATTTGTTAGGCCTATATATGTAGTTTTATTTATATTTCTCTATGTATTTTAATGTTTGACTTATTTGTTTTAAAAATTTATCTTCCGGTTGATAGTATACTACAAGAATGGTTGAGGAGACTGAGACAGCCGCTGTACTAGTGGAGCAGGAAAATGGCGACAAAGTTGTAGACGCAGCGAAATCTGTGACGACAGAATCTGCTGCAGATTCTGCTCCAGTTGATGGACGAGATCTCACAGAGCTGGAGAAAAAGATTATCAGACAGATTGAGGTAGAATGCCAACTGCTAACCTTCAAATTGAACATAAGTTGTCTATGTAAATTTTTTAAACTGGTCTACGCTGTATTGCTCCTTAGGTAAGATATTATGATATTGTAATAATTATGCATTGCGTTAAGAATATTATCGGCAGAATAAGACCTAGTGGTCATAATTCTAACGGGTTCCATTACCAGCTTCTGTTTCTTCTTAGTCGCCTCTTATGGCACGCTCAGTAAATGGTTCTTCAGTGGTACACAATGAGATAAGGTATGTGCTGCAATTTTGCGTAAATGAATTTTTGGGAGAGGGGGGCAGTAAATATTGTGAATGAGGGCTCCACATCCATTGAGAGATTTAACCATTCTATTGCTTTTAAGCAATAATAATGGATGTATAATCTTTTCAACTTTGAATATCTGGTCAGTGGTTAGTAAATGCTTCATGAAAATAAATTAACGTATCATATCTGTTAATAATTTAAAATTAATTTAATTAATCTAATTAAATGTGAAAGTAATCAAACATTTAGTTTTAGTTTTAGAATTAGTTGTGTTGAGTATTAAATATAAAGCAATCTCTACTACTATTTGTTATCTACCATTCATATGTAGTCAACTAAGTTTGCCTATTTATGAGCTTTTAAGTTTTAACAATTACTAAAGAATTTGTTAAGATCTAAATTTTCTTTTTGTTTTCAGTTCTACTTCGGTGATTTCAACATCAGGCGAGATAAATTTATTCAGGAGCAGAGGGCACTTGATGATGGCTGTATCCTTTCATTATTTCAAATTATAATGCACAATGTTAACCAAATTTTTAAATATTTGCATATCCAATGCATCTCTTAACGATATTAACGTATAAGAGACGATACTTGAGATTTATATCACTCTGTGATTAAGCTAATAATCTTGCTTCGCATTTGTCATTTGAATGATTTAAGTTATGTATTGCATATTTTCAATGAGTGTTTGTAACGTAAGTCTATTTGCTTATGTGAAACAGTATATTGCCATGTTCAAATGTTTAACTTAACTGACAAGTAATCTTATTAAAGGGATCACGCTGGACGTCATGCTGAATTTTAAGAGACTCAAGGCTTTGACGGAAGATAAGAATGCAATTGCTGCCGCTCTAAGAAAGTCAACCTCAGGTCTTATGGAGGTATGTTCATTTTTTAAATTTTATATATATATATATATATATATATATATATATATATACATATATATATATACAACATGTCTTCCTTTAACTTTAGATTGTACATTACTTTCATGTGGATATCAGTTTGATGAAAATTGCCAGCAAATAAAAAATGATAATATTAAATAAACATCTATATTTAAATTATTTATTTTACAATTAACGTATAATAATTATTTGTCTAAATTGTCATGCATATTTACTGTGCATCATATCAGGTGACTGAAGACAACACAAAGATTAGACGTGTTAAGCCGGTATCTGATAAAGATTGCGAAGAGAGCGAGCAGGAAATGAAAGAGAGAACGATCTATGTTGTAAGTTGTTACTGATTTTAAATCGATACGCAGTTATTTTTGACAATAATATCTAAAGAGTAGTAATTTAATTAATTGTAGAAAAACTGGTGTAACCATCCTAGCCCTTTTTTTACCCTTTCTCTCTTTTTAGTGTTTACTCACTTCTTACGATTTCTGGATTTATGTAATGTGAGGAAAATTGCTGCCAGTTGTCGCCTGATCAGTAAACTGCTCCATGTTGCTATAAACTGGTCAATATATAGGCATGTTTATTGATTTATTGATGATCCTTTCTAATATCTGTATTTTCTCTCTTTCAGTATTTCACTGTATAATTCTGTTTCATATTTCTGTATTGCTTTATGTGAAAGTCATGTCCGCAATTATGACCTTTGCAAAGTGATCATTTGTATTTTAATTTGTGCTGTTCTTGGTCATTTAAAAAATAATAAAATGAGACCGTAATTGTTTAGCTTCCAAAGTTCCAATATCTTATTGCAGTTAATTAATCTTATACAGTTAAGAGATGTTACGAAGTTTTGTGTGTTTTTGTATTTGTAGAAAGGATTTTCACGGGACACAAGTCTTGATGTCATCATAGAGTTTTTAGAGAAATATGGCCCAACAGAATGTGTATTCATGCGTAGGTTCAACAAAACGATGTTCAAGGTGTGTGATATATTTTTAGTAGACTCCTCAAAAATAATTTGTATGAATTCGTTAAAATATTGTAACAGGTAATTAAATTATCAGTAGAACACAAATTTTACAAACTTCTGCCGTTTATGTTACCAAATTGATTTTACAATTTGCTTTGAGATTTAAATTTTATAATAATAATTGTTATTAGAATTATTAAGATAGACTTATTATTAAGAATTATTATTTAAGTTAAAATTATTTACTTCAAGATAAGTGCATATTTGGTGCTTTGAAAAATCAGAAACAATATGAGCATTTTGGAGAGTATAGTTGGCAGTCATAGTACTACATTCAGTGTTTCCATTAATATTGGTTTCATGAAAATGCATGTCCAAACTAATGTTCACTAAGATGCATCATGTTTGCTATAATTTTGTGTTTAGCGTAATGCTTCACTGTTGAGCATAAATTTTTTTGGAAATAGTTTAATCAATAAATTAGTTTTCTAAGTTATTGAATGGATGGTGCTGTATTATTTTCAGGGCTCGTGTTTTGTAACCTTCAGCACTGCAGAGTCTGCTAAGAAGCTTCTAGAAACCGAAGGGCTGAAGTACAAAGACACTGAAATGAAGAAAATGTACAAGTGAGTGTCAAATGAACAATCTGTTTGATTTAAATAGTATAAATCGTAGCATAAATAGTATATTAATAATTATTTATAATAAGAGTAATTATAGTATAACCTAGTGATCACTGTCGTGTACTTATTGGCAATATTTATCTTAGTGCAGTGTTTTGTTTAGTATATAATACATAATATAGTTTTTACTTTTGTAAAGTAAAACGATATACACCTACATGTAGATGCTGTCTAAATGTTTTATATAGATTGATGTTTTATAACAATTTTGTATGGCTCCTGTGATCATCGTATATTAAGATGGCGATGACTCTATTTTTTAATTAAAATTAGGCTAAAATAAATTCATGTTTTGTTTTTTATTGCTATGAAATATATATATTGATTGATTATAATATTGTTGCGCCTATCTAGTAATTTAGTAACACAAAATGCTTATCAGATTTAAGCTGTATATTCTTTGAGCTAACTGTGTCGCAATGCTTGTAGTACAGCTAGCTCAGCTGACGTTAAACTGGTATTGTTTTATATCTCTAACACTTAGTTATTATTATTATTATTATTACTATGCTAATGCTAAATTTTATTATTCTCGTTGCTGTAATGTTTCCTGCATTATCAATGTTGTCAAGTTGTGTATTTTCAGGCACGAGTACTTGGCTATGAAGGAAATTGAAATAAAAGAGAGACAGGCTGAGAAAAAGAAGAAGCAAGAAGAGTTAGTAATTTAGTTATATTTAATTTATTAATATTTATCTATCTCTCTCTCTCTAGGGTTATGCCAAGCGGAAGTTTCAAGGTACGTATTCCTACTTACATGTTGCTTTTCTCACCGTAAAGAGCACACCATCGATTAATGAATCATTTCTCAAATGGATATGCCTTTTCCTCACCTTCATGTAGCCTATTGCTTGGGGATAATATGGCTTCTGGGGTGGTTTCCCAATGCTTTCCTCAGTACTATATTGGAGTAACTGCCATATAATCCTGAGAAGAAAATTTTCATGATGAGGTGGGTCCCCTCTGCCTCCTCATTCCGTACCTTAGTCGCCCTTACGTTCTCGCGGTTTTGCGGTTGCCCTATTCTGCAGTGGTTGCAACCACACCCGGGCTCAACACAGGGTCTATTTGGATATAGTAAGTTAATCTATAGTATTAAATAAATTTTTAATTTGCAGCCAATTCGCTTGGTGGCAATAGTGCTGTTTAGTTACTGTATATGTTCTATTAAATAACTAGGTTTTAATCATTGAGGCAGCATCAAAATATATGACAGTGTCAATACCAATTTTTATGCTGTCTGAGAGTATATAATTAATTATACTTTTATGAAGTTATCTTTGCTGCTTTAGAAATGTTTCAAAATTCTTTTGTTCAGGTGCAATATTGTTCGCATTTACTACTGACTAATTTTTATTTCCGTTATTTGAGCAAGGATATTAAACCAGGCAATTTTGTATTGATTTTTAAAGGGACGTTGCTTATTTGAGATCTTTAGGAGCTTTATCATCTGCATGTGAAGATTCTAGCTCTTTATTTTGTTCTTTTATGTTTGTAGAGTCTCTAAGGCAGAAGCCGAGGTATGCGTTTATTTTCATCTATTTCTACTTCTTTATCATATGATACTTTACTTATATATTTATGTACTTTATTTAATTTCGTTTCTCAGTTAAGATTTATTTTTCTGATCTGCTTAAGTAAGACTAAAATACTAGCCATGCATGAAAATTAGTTAATTAATTGAATAAATTATCTAGTGATATAAACATGAGCTACTGCACTAATATTCTCTTGCGTCGTCATATCATCTCTTTCAATAAAATACCCCTAAATAAATTGAGGACTACTGTGCAATATTACATTTTCTACATTTGATCCAGTATACACGAGTATTTGGCAGCTGAAATTGTTAATAGGCTGCTATCACAGATATGACAATATGATGATTTGAAACCTTGTTTAGTTTAATTCTGTGTTGATGGAAGCTATATATCTACTTCTTTCACGATATAATATTTTGTATTCATCTAATGTAAGGTCTAAATTGTGTGTATTAAATGAATAAGTTTTATGCTCTTTAGAAGAAGCTATAAGCTCAGTTTAATGTATAAGTGAACAATGTTTGAAAAATTACAAATGAAAGTAGAACTTTGTTCATGATGTTATGCAGGAAGTTGAGATAACAAAGGGTGCACTACTTGATGTCACTGGATTTCCCAAAACTGCCAAGAGAGAAGAATTGAAGGAATTCTTCAACAAGCTCAGCGACGTCGCATGGATAGACCACGAGACGGGGGGTGAAAAGGTTTGCAACGAATGCCGCTTGATTATGTCTCTATTCTGATGTCATTTTCTTACTTTTATTTCGACTTTATTTAATTCAATATTGAAAATTAACTAAATATTTAGATAGTTTAGTTTCTGTATCGCGCCTGGAACACCTACCTTAAACTGCATGAGTCATAAGAGGCCACTGAACAAGAACTGAGGAAGGCAACTGAAACCCATTTCAGAAGTCATAATATTCCCAAGCTGTAGGCTACAGAAATGTGTGGATAAGTCATAGCCTTTCGTGAAGAGATTAACTCGTTAATAAAGTATTCCTCTTAATTTTGCGTAGCTCAGGATAATTATAATTAGCCTTGATGTAATGAGTATTACTTTGAATCTAGAAAATTGCTACTGGATGGAGTTCTAAGAAAATCTTAATGTAATGTTCAGGCTCGTCTGAGATTCAAGGAGGCAGAGGCAGCCACAAAAGCTTTGGAGAAGGCTAAGGCAGAAGGCACTGAGGGTAAAGTAATGTTCCAGGATGTTGAACTGACCTGCACTGTTATCGAAGGTTTGTGTAAATAAAATTTCAAGGGCTAAGGAAAATAAAAGCGATATCTTGCGATTTATAGGAGTGATTCTAACTTCAGTAACTAATTTGTACATTCTACCTGCCTTAATCAAATTCTCTTTCTGGATCCTCGATGAGCCTGCTCTATGTTGAAATTCTGCCAGGCATTAGATCCATTCATCGTCATCAGCGTCCCTTGAATCCCAGTTTAACCAGCGTCGGAATACAAATAGTCTGTCTCAATTCCTATCTGTCCTCCACCACACCACCAGCCAATCCCCTATTTGAGACTTTTCCATTCATTTAAATTTTTGTAGCAATTTCTGGAGCCTAGGCGCTAACCAACCAAATGCTCTTTCTGATGTTGGTATGGATCTTAGTGCTTTAGTTGCCTTCTACGACACGTACAGTCACCAGTTGGTCAATTCTTCAAACAACCCCAACACAACATGGCGATTAGATCCAGTATGATTGAATAAGTAAATAATGGCAGTAATAATAATATTAAATTATAGACACCTGATGCTCGTTTCTTCGTTAGGCACTTCATTTCGGTGTGATGTATGTGCAGGGGAGGAGGAGCAGAAGCACTGGACTGAACTGGCGCAGATACGCAAGAACTTTTCCAAGGGGGGCAGAGGAGGGAGAGGTGGGGGAAGGGGTGGTGGCAGGCGGGGTGGTAGAGGTGGAGGAAGGGGTGGCAAGAGATCTCATGAGTGGTCTGGGGGAAGACAGGTGTGTGTGCATTTGTTTGTGTGTGTCTTTTGTAAAATTTGTGTGTAGGTTTTTATTAGACTTGTGCCTATGTGGGTGTTACTTTAAAGCAAAATTTTGCTTTAACCGCATACTTTTGCGAAGCAGTATTTGCTATCAGATGATGAAAAGAATTGATTGGAAAGCTTGATTAAAAAATTTACGTGTGTTAAACTGCAATGAAAAATAAGCAGAGGTGATGCATTAACTATGAAGTACCTCGTGAAAACCTCTCTCCAGAGAATTTTTGAAAATTGTTCTGATGAACAATTTTTGATGCATTTTTTATGTTCAGCATGTGTAATAAGAGCTTTATCGAGATCAGTTTATGATGAGAAAATGAGCGTTAAAACTGTTTTAGCAATAGTTTTGGAAATAGAACCTTACAAAACCTATATTTTGTTTGATCTTATATTGGATTTTTCGGCATTAAATTTGATTTTGTTAATGCTATTAAATATAAATATATATAACATATTGTAGATATTTAATAACATAATTCGTGATGTTATTATGTTCTGTTGTTTTTTAGAACAAAAAGGCAAAGAGAGATGATGAAGACGGAGGTGATTCTGATTAGATTTTAGAATGATAGTGACTGTAGAACTGTGATGATTATATATAGCGCTTATCATGTGGACTGCATTGTTGTCATCTGCTAATGTACTTCTTAATTAAGAAAATAAGAAAATAAAGTTAAATAAGAAAATATAAAAATAGAGTTAAATCAATGGTATTTTGAGTCGCTTCATATAATGATTATAACAAGTCTCTGTTATTAGTTCATCACACATTACTTTGCATATTAGATTAGTTGATGATTTTGTAACTGGTGATGTTCATGATGATGTTAATAAGTGATGAATATGACAACGATGATGGGATGCATATTTTGTATAAAAAACAGACTGTTTCATTACACTTTTTCAGTTGACGTAAATTATGATGTCATAGAAGATCTTGTAGTGATTGAGGCATGTTATTTTCAGTAGCTAACATTGCCATTTAAGGAGTATCAAACACTTTGTAAAAAATTTGTTATGGGTGATTTGATATACAACTGTTGTACTCATTTCTGTTAGGACTGAAATATATAATATCTTCTTAGAAGATAGCATAATTGTCTCTTTTAATCTAATTTAAAATAAAGTCATATTACTGCTGACCTTACAGATTGTCAACTTTATGTTGTAGTTTGATTCCGAATACTTGTTTTAATTTATAGGTTAAATCGATTCTAATTGTGCAAAATCTTTAAATATATCTGATGGCCCGATAATATTTGTCTTGAAGTCGTTTATAGCCTCAACTATTTTTCCTCTCTATGAATAAATTAACATTTTCTGATGTCCTCGTGTGGACTTAAATCCTATTCTTTATGTCAGATGTACTGTGAGAACAGTCCGTCAGATTTTGAAAACCTTTTTCTGTGCATTATCAATTCGTTCATCAGTTAATATCTCTCTCTCTCGTCCTTTTCACACTCCAACGATTAACGAGTTAGTTCTCTAACAAGATGCCTACCTTGCCTGCACCTTAACGTAGCCTACGGATTCTGGGGTGGTTTCCCAGTGCCTTCATCTAGCCACAAATTTTTCTGACGGATTTTCGGCTAAGAACTTTTATCGGCTAATTCGAATAGCCGGCGGCTGGGGGTTTAAAAAAGACTAATCGCAGTCTCGTAAATGAACTTCAAATAAACCAATTTTAAGCTATTTCGCAAGTTACTCAGTCTCTACGTTTAGTAGTAAATGCATTTAAATTTGTAGGCATTAGATATATGACAAAAAATTTGTTTACTAAGTTTACAACTAAGAAAGTAAACTTAATTAGAAAATCTGTGACATTTCACACAGATGTGAAGTTTCATAATGGTATGAGCATTCGGCCATTCGCTTCAGTGAGACTCCAATACAGGTAGCTAACCTTAACCTTTATTGACTATTACTGTCTTTATGACTATACAACGCCTACAATAAGCAAAAGACAAGTTTAAAGTCAATTTCTAAAGTATGTCAGTGACTGAGGTGTGACTACAGCACGTACTAATTCACGGTATAACATTTGCTACCATATTTATTTTAAATGATTTTGGACATGCATCGTGTTTAAAACATAATTTATAATTTAAGATTATTTGATTTATCGTCGAATACTGTTGTTAAACTTATTACAGTGTGGCTGAACGTTGAAAAACGTTGAAAGAACTTTTTTTTACTACCTCCTCGCCATGTCTCCTCGCATTAACATAATAAATTTTCTCCGCACCAATGTTTCACTATGCTCGCTCAACATCCGATCGCTCTCTAACTCTGACCACACTATTGCACTTCACTTCACTTAGCCAACACCTACAAATTTGACTGTTTCGCCTTAAGTGAAACTTGGTTATCAGCCAAAACCTCACCTAGTGAACTGATGACCATCCTTCCACCAGGTTACGAAATGCATATTTGCTAACCGTGATACCAGAATCTCTGGCGCTAAGGGTGGTGGAGTGGCTCTCCTTTTTAGGACGCCTTTCACTCTCCTGAGCAGTTGCTCACATAAATTCTCTTCTTTTGAAGCCATTTCAGCAACTGTCAAAATATACTCATGTACGCTGCATGTCGTTTCAGTGTACAGTCCACCTACATCATCTCCTTATGCCAAACCCTTTCTACGTTCCTATCGGAGTTTTCTGCATTGCAGTCTTCTCTTACCTCGTCCAAATCTGACTATGTCATCACTGGTGATCTCAACATTCATGTTGACCAACCACTAGATCAATCTACCCAGCAGTTTAATAGTTTACTTAAATCCTGCAACGCTGTACATCACGTCAACGTTGCCACACATTTGGATAACCACACCCTAGATCTAGTCATTACCCCCTCTGTGTCAGCACTTGATCCTGCAAGTATTGACATTCTATCTCACTCCCCATCCGACCATTTCCCTGTCACTTGCTCATTCAACCATATCAAACCTAAAACTGTTCCAAACACCACCACAATATCATATCGCAAAGTAAATAGCATCAACATCAATCAATTCTGTTCTGATCTTGAGAGCTCGACTCTAATCAAGTCACCTTCTCCTGATCTCAATGAACTTGTACTACAGTACAACGCCACCCTTTCTGCTCTGCTTGATAAGTACACACCTTTGACTAGCAAAGCAGTCAGAGAGTCTAATCCCTGGTTCACTCCTGAGCTGGCTAAGTTAAAGTCTGCGTGTCGTAAAGCTGACAGGAAGTGGCGCGAAACTCATGCCTCAAATGTACAATACAAGCTGGATCGCACCGCCATTGCATCTGCCAAACAGCAATAGGGGAGGGCGGGGCAAGTTGATACGAGGGTAGAAAAGTAAAAGTAAAGTAAACACGCATTATAGTGAATAATCAACTATGTTGATATCTATCACTTTTAAAACCACATGTTTAATCCGCTAGGCAATTTAGACCATTTTCCGTATAACCATTCCACTGAATGTCCGAGATTTTACTCTCAGATCAGCGCGGCCGGGATTCGAACCCACAAGGATTCAAATCACCTCAGGATTTGTCATTTAAAACTTCATGACGTTACCCCTACGCTATTTAGACATTCAAATATTTATATATATAGGTAGGTTGATACAAGTGGCATAAAATTGCCAGTTTTTATTTCTTTCCAACGAGAGGCCGTCTACATGTAGTCCCAGTAGTTCTACTTCTTCACACATTTTCGTCAGAAAATGAAATAAGAGGTTTAGCCAAAAATTAGAAAAAATTGCTTTTATTCACTCATCTAAAATAATCCGGGATGTCTCCGTAAGCTTGTATAGTCAATACGTTAAGCAAAATTATTAATCTTTTTATATTAAAGTAAGCCTAGTTATACAATGCATGGACTGTGCTGTTACCGTTATTCTACTAATAAACGCCAATTTGTTATTAAATTTTTTATACGCGAGTGTGGAGGGGGGCTAGTTGATACATCTTGCGTGGGGCAAGTTGATGCATGTATCAACATGCCACTTTTAAATAGAAAAACAAGAAAAAAGTGGATAACGTTATTGAGTGTTAAATGTGGGCACATTATGCTTGTGCAAATAAAAATCAGCACTTCATGTGTCCAAATTGCAACTCTTATCATGATATATAGCCACAGAATTTCAAAAATAAATTTCACGATGATAAATTCGTATGTGGTTACACGTAGATGTACGGTATGGAGAAAAAAGCCATAGATTTAAGTAGTTTGCTCTAACTACTGACTTTTCTGAATAGTATAAAGCTTTAAGAATCACTATCTTGCGACAATTCAATCAGCTAATGGTATGTGTATCAACTTGCCCCTCATCAGTATCAACTTACCCCGCTATGGGGCAGGATGATACAATTTGGGTTATGGTATTTGAAGTCAATTTACTGTTAGTTGTTTATTTGTATCAGAACGGTTATGCATTGAATATATCACTGAAATATGTTGCTAAAATAATATATAGATTAGATTGTTCATGGCCTAATATATTACTGTAATTTTGGCAAAACGTCAAAATAGAATCAACTTGCCCCGCTCTCCCCTACTACTCCTCCGTCGTCAGCAATGCAGTTGACTCCAGGAACTGATGGAAAGCGGTTAACACGCTTTTACATAGGACATCCTCTCCCTCCCTGCCTTCACTTCCTGTCAAATCACTTCCCAATCAATATGCCTTGCACTTCTCCGATAAAATCAATAAACTCAGGTCCTCTATCACTCATGCAACCAACTCATCACCTCACTACATTCAACCAACCAAATCAATCCATGAGCAGCTCCACAGCTTTACCCCTGTCACCATTGACGAGATTACGCAACAAGTCTTGGATTCACTCCCCAAGCATTGTGATCTCGATCCTATTCCTACTTCTCTCTTGAAGAAGTGCATCCATGTTCTCGAGCCCACAATTCCCCAGATTGTCAACCTTTCCTTGTCCACTGGCACATTTCCTCATTCATTCAAAAATGCCATCGTCACACCACTCTTGAAAAAGCCCTCACTGGATAAAGAATAACTTTCCAACTACATACCAATATCCAATCTACCATACCTCTCCAAACTCACTGAGAGATTAGTCTTTCGTAGACTCTCCACATGAATCCAATGACCTATTTAATGAACACCAATCGGCATACTCCAAAAACCGTTCTACTGAAACTGTTCTTCTCTCAATCTGCAACACCATCATTAACGCCATGAGTACTCAGCGTGTCACTGACACCATAGATCACCAAATCCTCCTACAGCGTCTTTCCTCTTGGTTTGGTATCCATGGCAATGCTCTTGCATGGTTTACCTCATATCTTACCGATCGTATTCTCAGCGTAAAAGTGCAAGAGTACGCATCTCCACCTTCCAACCTCAAGTACGGTGTGCCTCAAGGCTCCGTTCTTGGTTCAATCCTGTTCAACCTCTACACTACGCCTTTAAGCTCACTGATTTCCTCTCATTCACTTGACCACCACTTTTTGCTGACGACACTCAGCTATACACATGCTTCACCCCCCACTCCTATCCTGATGCCAACGCACGCCTACAGCAATCCTTCCAGTCGATATCTTCATGGATGTCTGCCAATTTCTTAGCGCTGAATCCATCCAAGACTGAGTTTGTGCTATTTGGGACACCTCAATAACTATCAAAACTGAATGAGGCTTCCCTCTCTCTCACTCCCGACCTGGCCATCACACCTGTTTCTTCTGTCAAGAGCCTCGGTGTCATCCTCGAGCAGCATCTCACATTCCACAATCACATCACCAAACTTCACAGGCTTGCTTCTTCCACATCAGAGATTTGCGTCGAATACGACCATATCTTACCGTAGAGACCGCTTCTACCATCGGTGCGGCTCTCGTGCAATCTAAACTGGACTACTGTAACTCCTTGTTTCTGAATCTCCCAAGCTGTGAGATCGACAGATTGCAGTTCATCCAGAATTCTCTTGCACATGCAGTCTTCCGCCGCTCTAAGCACTTCCATGTGACTCCTCTCCTGAAGTCTCTGTACTGGCTCAAAGTCAGAAAACGCAATGTTTATAAGGCAGCTTCTCTGACATATAAGTCCATCATAATCCCTGGTAAATGTTACATGTCCCACTTAATACAAGTGAGACAGCCTTCCTCTATGCAGTCATCCACTAGGTCCTCTAAGTTAATCGTTAATCACCTTAGAGCGACCCAGTATCCCTTCTCGCAGTAAGCTCTCCAAGCGCTCCTTCCAGCACACTGCTCCTCAGATCTGGAATTCTCTTCCTTCTACTTTACGCACCCCCTCATCTTCAGCTGATCATCCTTTGCTTTCATATGAACAGTTTCATAGACGGTTGAAGGCTTTTCTTTTTGACCACTCATATTCAACCAGTACACATGAAGTAAGACCAACACGAAAACCTCCATTCCACTAGTACCCTTCTTCGGACCGAACTCCCGGATTTTGGATCGCACCGTTTTTGGACCCCAAAACCTGCTCATCGGATTTATTTGGTACCACAGTGCTCAATGTTGTCACTGACGACAGTAGAACTCTAATTCTGTTGTTGTTGTTGTTGTTTTTGAGAGCACTATTGTATCATGAATATAATTCTTTGGAAAGTGGTAACGCTGACTTTATAGTTTACTATCTATGGTCTGATTTTTGATGTAATGTTTACTTTCGGTTTACGTGGTTGTATAATAATAATAATAATAATAATAATAATAATAATAATAAATTAATAATTGTTAGGTGACGGTCGCGATGTGGTTCAGAAACACTATGTGGACGCTGTTAGTGTCCTGACGTAACCAGAAACATGGAAAACACTTCCATTGTTAAAATAATGCTTTAATTTAATATATCCAGTTCATAACGCTAGTTAATTATATATAATAATAATAATAATAATAATAATAATAATAATAACAATAGCAACAATTAGAGTGCTACTGTCATCAATGACAACATCGAGCACTATTGAGACAAAATCAAGCCGGCGAGCAAATAGATGGTCCAAAACGGTGCAAATTCCAAAATCCAGATAATCAGTCCAAAGTATAGGACAAATAAGTCAGTATACTTATGCCAGTATACTTATATAATAGTGAGCTATGGACATTAACTTCAAAACAAGAACATGAAATCGACATATTTAATAGAAGTTTATTAAGAAAAATATTTAAAATATATTACCCTCACATTATAAGCAACGCTAACTTATACATCAGAACAAATGAAAAAAATGGAGTCTTGCAATCAAAACACGAAGACTAAAGTGGATAAGACATTTACTTAGGTTACCAAACAATGCACCTGTAAAACTTGCTTTAAATGAGAATAAAAATCTCAGACAAAACAAAGAGGTTGTCAAAATAAGCAAACATGGATCAAATTAGTAAATAAAGATCTCAATGATATAAATCAGACTTTGAACATATTAGATGAGAGCATCTGTGATCTGGCTAAGGATAGAGCAAGGTGGAGTCACTTAACCTTGAAACCCACTGCAGGTCCAAATAGGACGTAGCGCAGTCTTAGTAGTAGTAGTAGTAGTATAGGACAAAAATAATTCTTATGAAATCCTCGTAAAAGTGTGAGAATTCATTGTCAAGGTTGAACGATATAGCCAATAGGAAATAAGCACACAGATACTAAAAGGTGAAGGCGGACACAGGTTGTTGACACACAAATGCGGTTTTTGTATTGTCGATCCCAGCAGTTCGATCTTAAAAGCACAAAATAATCGTTTTCAATGTGTTTCTTTCTTATTAGAAGATGGGGAATGGTAAAATGCTTGCAGCCGTATGTAATCATCAGCTCTATGGGCTAAATACGTATATAAATGTCAATTTAAGGAACATTGTATATTTTTTCCTTTATTTATCATTGCGTTCAATGCTTTGTTTATCGACGAACGACTACTATCTGCTGTAGCGTCGTGTAACGCAATGACTTTAGTACCCAAATTAATAAGAAAGAATCTAAAAATAAATAAAGGTAAAACAGAGAAAATAGTAATATTAAACACTATGAAGACATCAATTGGAAAAGAAACTAAATATTTAGGTAGTATGTTGGATACAGAAAATGTTTATGAAACAAATTAAATGTTATGAAACAATTAACATTGATGGCATTTAATAAATACAGATCGAAATTTAACAAACAAAAAACTAAATGTTAAAGTTAAAATAAAAATCTTTTATGCTTATATTAAACTCCTATTTGTATATAGGCCTAATAGTGAATTATGGGTAGTAACAAAAGCACTGAAAATGACATAGACATTGTCCATAGAAAATTACTAAGAAATCTCCTAGAGAAAGATTCATTATCCATAGGATAATGAATCAGGATGAATGATGAATCAGGATAATGAGCAGGATCGTGATTGGTGGAGGCAGAGGGTTAAGGAGGCTGCTCTGGTGTCTAACTAGTGAAGTTGCGCAGACTAAATATTGATGTTTACTTAATATTAATAATTAAATATTTAAGAACTATGTTAGATTCTTCATGTGTGGAAATGAAGAGGAAGGCGGAAGACGGGGAGGAGTGGAGGCGTTGTGTGCCATGGATCTGCCAGTGGGCAGTGCACTAAGAGAGAGAGAGAGAGAGAGAGATGTTAGATTCTAATAAATATCTTAATCATCGAAATTAATTGACTGTTATGGCATATAATAAATATTACAAAAAATTAGCTAATAAAAAACTAAATATCATATTTATAATAAAATATTTAATATTAGTTATTCAATTTGTCATGATTATAACTATTTATTAGTTTTAGTTTTTCTATTATAAAATACAAGGGTTTAGGCGTAGCTCAAGTAAGGGATAACCCCCACCACTGCGAGCTGTTGCATTAGGTCTTATTTTCTATACAGCGGGATTTAGAACACTTGGTTTAGTTGCTCGTCAATAATCGAAGTTGAGCTACATCGGCCTCGGTTATTGCATGTGGGTGACTACCTTGGAAGACCGAGTGTTGACAGCTTTGAAGGAAAAAATCCCAGAGTGATGGAAGGTTATTCTTAAATCCGCTCCGGCTGCAATTGATGCGCCATCGAAAGCAAAGATTACTAATAACCATGGAGAGGAAGGAGGCAATGGGTCTTAACAAGCATCTATGCTTCCTGACCCAGTGTGCCGTTATGTTATTTATTTACTTTAATTAGCATACACATGAATTTCAATATTTGGACATTATTGAATTCGATCTGGAAATTCCAGCAACAATACGAGGCAGCTTGTACCAGACTGCATCAGCTTTCTGAGTTTTCTGAGGTGGTTTCCCATCGCTTTCCTCAGTTCCTCCTCAGTCGCCTCTTACGACACGTGCAGTTTACGGTTAGTCTTTGCTTCAACATCCCGGATACAACACGGGAAAAGATTTGTATAATTATTTATTATTATTGTTCAGTTGATACTTTGTTGCTTATCTATTATTTTTAAATCTATACTAGAAAATTAATTGTATTCTTCTATATAGCAGATGCATAATTCAGAGAGGAGCAATATTTACCAAATTCACATGTGCTTATATCCAGGCAGCTTACATTAAGACAGGAAAACAATGTCTTCCACATCACAAGGAAGATCAGAGACTGTTCCAGAACCAATGGTTCCTCTATCAAAAGTGAATCAACTTAGGGAAGATTTGAAAAGAAAAACTGATCAAGTGACTTTATTGCAGAAAGAAGTATCTAAACTTAAAACAACTGTAGGACAACATAAACAGATTTCAAGATCTGTTGATTGGCAGAAAAGTGATGAACTTTTATTAAACAAACTACAAGAAATAATGAGCAGAACGACAGAATGCAAAACTGGCCCTTCAGAGTTGGATGAAGTTGATCACGCTGTGGTCAAGCAGGATAGGCCTAAACAGAAGTCGTCTAATCAAAAACTTTTGGAATTAGTTTCTAAACAAGCTGAAGAAATACGTCAGTTGCGACGAAGTCTTGAACAACAACAACAATTAATGTTAAAGGTTGTAGAGAAACTATCTAATGATGTTTCGACTTCTCGAGCGTCTGATCTTCTACCAATTGAAACTGTGTCGCAACCGATTGCTTGTTCTGATGATTCTAATAGTATCTCGTCACAAGGGATATTTGTATTACTTGGTGACAAGGAAGTCAATATTAGTGAGATAGAGGAATTGCTGAAAGTAACAAACTTAAAGCTTTGAAGCTTAATGATTTAAGTGTTTTTTTCATTTTAAACTCATTTAATTTTTTTATAGTTTGGCTACTGTTACCTGGATATGAAAAGTAAGTGAGGAACCAACTCCGAACGCATTTAGATTTCGAACTAAAGGCTACATTAGGATTTATAATAGGCATAGTATATTAAGGTTTGATGTAGGTTAAACCATATTCCCGGATTAGGTTCGACCTATCAACAGTTCATTACTCGTAATATATAAGTAAAACAGATATGGCTGCCAGAACATTTGTAGCCATGTATAAACTATATAATTATTTCTATGAACACTGCCAACCTATTGATTGCTTGAATAATGTAGTTGCTACGCGAGTTATGACATTTCACTTGTATTCTGCTTTACAATCTCCATTTAACACTACTGTGGAATTATTATTATTTAGTGTGAGACATTTAAAAAACATTTATTAATTGATACCTTATTGATGGTATTTTCTACTGACATGTATTTGTATATATGTTTATGTATATATGTAAATATACTGTGTAGGGCCTATGTGTGTGTGTAATGTATATAATATATATATATATATATATATATATATATATATATATATATATATATATATATATATGTATTATGTTTATATGTATGTATATGAAATTATGAATGTCTGTATGTATATGTATATATATATATATATATAATATATATATTTATAATATATATATATATAATATATATATATATATATATATACAGACTGGGGCAAAAAAAATAATCCCCTAGCGAGATCTAAGGGAGGAATTTCTGCGTATATCCTGAAAATTTGATGAAAATCTATTTAGCAGAAAAAATATTACAGCGTTTCTACGAAAAAAGTGCAAAATCAGTTTTAACAAGGCTTTTTGCCAAAAGACTTAAATAATTTGGACAAAACTCAAAATAGTTTTACAAAATTTTCGAAGCTTCCAGAGGAGGAATTTCTACACATATCCTGCAAATTTGGTGAAAATTTATTCAGAAGTAACAAAAATACAGCGTTTCTTCTAAAAAAATGTTTAAACCAATTTTAACAAGGCTTTTTTAAACAAAAGTATCGGACATTTTCTTCAAAATTTAGGAATAATTTTAACATAAGAACGAATTTTAAGCATCACTTATTGGAGTAGCTAACAAGGTAGTACAGGCTTAAACTCCATCACTTAAGTAAACGGCCCTTTTCAGGGTCGTTATTTTCTTTAAAAGGAACGACTGACATTTCGAAAGCCTTGTTAAAATTGATTTTAGCACTTTTCTCTTTGAAATGCTGTAATTTCGTAACTAATGAAAATATTTTCATCAAATTCGCAGGTTATACGCAGAAATTCCTCCCCTAGAAGCTCCGAAAATTTCGTAGAGATATTTTGAGTTTTTTTGAAGTTATTGAGATTTCGCTAAGGGATTATTATTTTTTGCCCCAGTCTGTATATATATATATATAGATATATATATATATATATATATATATATATATATATATATATATATATATATATATATATACATATACATGTATATATAGAACTTTATATGGGTCCTTATAAGTGACTAGTGCCTTAAGTTAACCACGATTTTGCAATTATATGCTATTCAATTATTCACATTACATTGTGTATTTGATATGCAAAATCGAAATTTTAAATAAATAAAATAAATAAATCCATTAACAGAACTCACTTAAAGAGTGTGAGAGCAAGACTCTAAATTTCCCGACGTACCCGGGATCTGCCATTTGGTCAAACATCCAAAGCAAACTGTGCTGTTACAGGCTAAAACCTAATTTAATTTCAGTTTCCTGTCTCGAAAGCTCATCTGTGACACATGAGCTCAGCATATGAACCCAGCACCTACTGATCCGCATTCTGACATTATGTACATGTAATTATTATATATTCTATAAGTGCTCAACTGCTGTGTCTTCACTCCACAATGATATGCATCTAAGTTAGTAATATGCTATTAATTTGCAGATATAATATATAGAGATATAACATGCAAAATT
Organism: Enchytraeus crypticus; assembly: GCA_905160935.1. NCBI lineage: Eukaryota > Metazoa > Annelida > Clitellata > Enchytraeida > Enchytraeidae > Enchytraeus > Enchytraeus crypticus. The sequence continues at coordinate 858,841 of CAJHZI010000873.1, read as the reverse complement.
TACAGATGACAGTTGTAAATTATGCTCAAATTAAATGCTTTCCTTATCGCAGCAGATCACGGCCCTATTCCCCATAAATTTTCTGAAGCTCTTTATTAGTGCAGGCCCATGGTATATAGCGCCTCCACTCTTCTCTGTTTCCGTTTTTGTCTTCATGTCCACATACGAGTGGATCTTTAAATCATCTAACATTCCTAATCTCGGCCTGCTGTTTGTCTTTCATTCTGCTCTATCTTCTATGACCTCCTTTAGTAAACTATCTCCCTTTAGAATGTGTCCTATATAATTATTCTCATATTTCTTATAGCAAATCTCAACTGTTTACTGTACCCACTCTCTTCAAGACTTCTTCATATGTAACTTTTTGGGTCAAGTTAATATTTTCCATTCTTCTCCATATCTACATTTCTGACGCTTCTAGATTTCAGACATCTCCCTTCTTTAATGTCCATGTTTCACATCAAATTCTTAGCGTGGTCCATACCAAAGTTTTCACTGTCTTTATCCTTTGTGTTTTTCTTTAGACTTTTTGTTAAGAGTTCTTTCCTGCTACCAAAGGACGGTTTTGCTTGTGCAATCCTACTATAAATTTCAGTCTTGCATTTCCATAGTCTGTTATAGTCAAGACATTTGAAACAGAAGTTACTCTGAAACTACTGGGAATTGATCGCAGGATCTCAACAACAGCTATTTAAAATTTCGTGAAGATATCTGATGCTCGACACTGAGCTATTTATTCATCCAGTACATATTAATGATATATTTAAATAAGCCTACTGAATAGTACTTTTAGATAAATCTATGAAAGATCTCTGCAGAATGTAGGCGTCTGTTGATTCAATCCTCCGGTAATAGTTCTTGCATGTTTCAACGATTTCAAAACCAAATTTCTTGTAGAAAGCAATGGCATCACTATTGCTGGTCTGAACGTGGCTGCAAGATTAAAAGCAAATTAAAATACATATTCTAATTAGTACTTTCATAGCTCATAAAATGTGTTGCCATTAGATTTTACAGAAAATTTACATTAATGTTCACACAAACTGCAATTCTGAGAGTAAAATAATTTTTTATCAAACATATTTATAGAAGTCTGTATTTATAGGAGAGGTTTTAGTTTTATGGCTGGAGCCAGTGGTGATGTCGGTAAGATGGTAAGATATTCGACCGCGGATCAGTATGTGCGGGGTTCAAATCCTGGGCTCGCCCGTCACTGACATCGCTTTCGGGTGAAAAAACTGACATTAACATTAGCTTTTTTAGCTTTTTAATTATTTTTACTAAATATTATTATTAATTATTAAAATATTATAATAATATACTAAATATTATTATTAATATTAAGTCTGGAATTAATAAAATCCTTTTCATCAAAAACAATTTGCCCTTGCGTAAAACATGTACACCATATGTTCCTTGTCACAGCTATTAATTAGTAGACCTGTGTATTGAAAATGCTTATACACAGGTCTACTCCAAACTATTTCATACTTTCGATGAAAATACTATATAGCTCAAAGTAATATTACATGGGACCTGCTGAACTAAAAATTGCAATACGAAGATTGAATTTCTTATCTAAGCAAAGTTCAATTGGTAACTATTACCATGAAATTATTGATTACAGACATGAAGAATTATGCAAACTAATGACTGAGTACAATTGCTTTATCGGATGTAGTGTTATGGATCTTTCAAAAGTAAACTGGAAGTTTGATTGGAGTCTATACTTTGAAAATAATAAAATTAATAGAATATGAAATAAATGTACAATATCAGAAAAAGCAAAAGATTATAATTTCTCTAATTTAATTGTGTTATTTTTTCACTGCTTTCAAGTACATGTATGTGATATTACATGTAGAATGTCTCAATAGCGTAGTGGTAACGTCATGAAGTTTTAAATGACAGATCCTGAGGTGAATTGAACCCTCGTGGGTTCGATTCCCAGCCGCACTGATCTGAGAGTAAAATCTCGGACATTCACTAGACTGGTTATACGGAAAATGGTCTAAATTGCCTAGCGGATTAAACATGTGATATTAAAAGTGATAGATATCAACATAGTTGATCATTTCACTATAATGTGTGTTTACGTTTTTATTTCTTTTTATTTCGAATGCTATATCTCTTTGCCTTTTTCGTTGACCGTGATGTTAGTTTATATTGTGTACTTTATATTGTGTACTAATTGTAGTTATGCTACCATATGTTTTCGTGAAATAAAGATGTATATATTAATATCTACTTAAAGATTTATTGATATAATTAGTCCAGTTTGTGCAGTCTATACTTTGCTACCACTTCTTTATGGCATAGGTGAAAAAAATGTTCTTATTAAAAATAAAAACGCTAAAAAACGCGTTTTTTCCCCCAAAAATAAAAAACGTTGAAAAAAACGTTAATAGCGTACATGTAGCTTGCATATATATTACCATGCCTTCATTCCATAACACTAAACAATTTTATTACAACTAGACTTGATCTAAAGTTCTGAAGTATGTCCATAGACTCCTTGCAAATATGAACAACTACTTTCAGGTCACATACAGCCATACTGTCAGTTGTTCATAATTATCAATACAAGAAAATTTAAATCCGTAAGAAATTAAGAATAGACAATGTCTTTTAAAAATTAGAACATCTGCCTAACTAGGAAAATCAAAAATGTAATAAATTACCTTTTATATAGTGATGTTTATGGCACGAAACTAACGGCAATTTCTCAATATTTATGTGCAGTCCACGTTAAACCATGGTTTATGTTTTTTCCATTTTTTACTTTATAAAAAATAAAAAACGTAAAAAACGCATTTTTTTAACAGATATAAAAAACTTTTTTTCATCTATGCTTTATGGTGCAGTAAATATTCATATATATCATTAAGTTTTACATGATCAATCAATCAAGGTACACGCATTGTTATTGAAAGTTATAATAGTAGCTATATCATCATAGATGATAATAAGTCTCAATCATAATGGTTTGATGGCTGAGTTTCTAACTTAAGTTACACTTACAAGCAGAAGGTTACAAGTTAGACTTTCAGATGGAGTAATAGCAATATTTAGATGTGAAAACAGTTGTTCAATTTTTCATTTTTTCATTAATTACTTAAATGCAAAAGTTTGCGCATTTACACCTCCCTCTCTCTAAAAATTTCTCTAGTGACCATCTATATAGCATGTTCAAGGTACATGTTCCTAATACCTGCTGTCATAGAGAACACTCTATTGATAAACAAGCTCATCCATTCACAGAACTCTAAAACAACTTGGTTGTGACAAAAAATACAATACAATACACAAACCCAACAGATAATTAGCAATTAAAAATGACTTACAGATAGATGTTACTGTAGGAGTTATCATCCTGGATTATCTTGAGTATGTGTTCAAGCATTATTCTGCCTGAAAATAGAAGTCGAAAGAAAAGATGACAGCAGCCTGTTTCTATAGATCTATTATAAAAGGCGTTTACTTTTAAAATCACAATATATATTTTTTGATTCGTTGTAGGCGTCACCTACAACGTTAAACTTTATAAATGATATAAAGTTGTGATAAACTGTTGATAAACTTTATAGTTTTGCGGAAGGCAACTGCAATGTAATATATCCTAAAAATGTATTATATCCCCTCTAGATATTCTATCTAGACATATATTAAATGTAAATTAAAACATGTTTATCATCATTTAATAGGTAATTGAAATATAAATTTTTTTGTAAATTTTTATAATACCATTCTGTTAATAAATGAAGAAATACATAATAAATATATGTAAATATATTGAACATTGCCAGCCATCTATATAAGCACACACGCCTCCCCACTCTCATACCACTTCCCCACTAGGGCTTTGTTTATTATGTGAGCAAAGTCCACCACTACATATTATAAAAAGTCTATAATGGCAGATTTATTGAAAATCAATAAATATGTACAGTACTGATGGGCATTCATTTAATGCTGGTATTTACTAAACTCGCCTTAACCCGTTAATCACTTACTCCTCTGATGCAGTGTAAACTACGAATCAGAAATTTTGGTATTCACTAAGAAATGTGCTGTGGTTATTAGCTACTAGGTCAACTGCCAAAATTCTTGCGCTCAACCAATGACAGTGCTATTCTTCAGGATGATCAGCCACGCAGCTTACTTTGTAAACAAAACTAGAATTTTACTTCTTAACCAGAGGTTAAGTAATCCGCAATGAAATCTCCGAAAGAAGGCACAGGCTGCTATGCATTACTTTAGACAATGATTTAAAGCTTACAGAATAACAAATTGTGACTAATCTGTAGTTTATGCCACTGCTCTGGTTTTAAATGCGGATTATCTTGCGTAATATCTTAAACATCACAAATAATTATTCTAAATGAAACAGATGAATCTACTAGTTATTTGAGCATATTTAGGGTATTTGGAAAACACAGTCATTTCTTCATTGATAATAGAATGTCTAAATTAATTTTAGAATATCTAATTCGTTATATCACTGCTACTTCAATTTACCTATTCCAATACGTCTGTACTGAGAAATGCAACCTAAACTCATGATGTAGAGCCTTTTAGACTTCCTATCAGATGACCAGTCATCTCGACAACATACAGCGCCAACTGCCTCATCTTCGTAGTATGCTGCATGGTAAAAAGTAAAATAGCCTTAATTAATAGAGTATTTGTAACATACACAAATATATACATATAAATATAAACAGTAAGATTATATTAGTAAAATATGTATACAATACTATATGAACAAGAATGCAATAGTGGTGCATTTAATGAAAAGTTCGCTAAGTAAAAAAATAATCTCTGAAATAATTTTCAAATATATTTGGCAAATTACACAAGAAAAATATATTTAAAAAGCAATACCAATTTCAATTTGTAATCAATGAATAATACTCTGATATCGGTATGTATTTTACTGATTATAACCAGTTTTTCTGCATTAGACTATAAACTCATATGTAGACATTTTTTACTAGTTTAGATATTAATTTACATGTAATTGTTATTTTGCTTATTATTACTATTGAACTCTTTCTGTAAAGTAGTCTCGAAGACCGAGTTCGGCCAAGACACTGCTACATAAATTTTCTTTGTTAATAATAATACTAAACTGAAGAAACTTTATTTTGAGAGAAAATTCTCAAATAGACTATTTATTAACTGATACATTCCATTTATGTTACATTCTACATTAATATTAGCCTTCAGCCACATATATAGATAGTTATAATAATAACCAAGCTTTGTAAGTTCTCCTAATTTCAGCAGATCCTTGTAAAACTTATCGTTGTATCTGACGGGGTAAATTGCATCGTTGATTCTCTTCAATAATCTGACGTTATCAGGCGTGACATTCTGAAGCTTTATCATTTCATACAGTAGATAGGATATACAAATTCCTGAAATGAAAATTGTACATAAGATAGAAAATTTACTTAAAATAAAAACATCAAAAAATAAACATTGAAAGTTGCGCTGTGTTCAGGCGCTCAGTGAGATCAGCTGATTTGTTCACTTTTTTAATTAAATTACGACATAAATTAAACCTTCATTCACCATAAATATCTTCACATTCTGATCTTAAGCAAAATTATATCTGCATCTCAGATCCCAACTGCATGCGTAAGCCATAACTTCGTATTAATTGATTTCAGCAAAGTATATTTTAATCGTGAATATCAATACTGGCATATGTCGTTGGTTAACGTTACTGTTTATTTTTTATTAAATTGTTAGCAATAAATGAGTTTCTAATTTTTGCATTTATAATGGAAATTGGAAGACTTTGATATTGATCTATACTAAAACAATTCCAACAGTGTGCGTCGAAAGGTTAAACTATGAGTCTATACAGCAATAGCTTAATATGCCAGTGTTTCTTTACAAATAATTATTTTATTAAGAACCTGGGTCTTCATGTGCATTTTCTCAATCGCTCCGACTTTCTAACGAAAAATTCTGAGGTATTGTGCGCTCGAGCTTATTCATAAGCATAAGGCCTTTTATAAGCTTTTATTTGTGTAGATATATTCTAAATTTGCACTTTAATACTGTAGTGTCAATTTCGCTGTAAGTTAATGTTTCGTAAATATATTTTAAAAATATCCTGTACATATAGTTAAATGTTGAAAATAAAATTTGGTGATCATGTATAATAACTTGTCACTTAGTATTTATATTGATGATAGGACTGGATCTTTATTAATATACTGCAATTAATGGGAATTAAGATGCCGGAAATTAATTGCATCAACTCAGATTGTAAATTAATGTATATATGTACACGTAGAGGCCTATTTAATGTAAATTTGTGTATGTTTTTTTTGCAGAAATTAAAGCAATTCAGCAATGAAGAAGTTCAGATCATATTGTCTGAGGTATAATTACTTCTGATTTATTTTCTTTACATGTAATAAGCTAATATAACTGCATCTGTCATTATCAAAAGTGAGTAAGTGTAAACTGAGGAAAGCAACGGGAAAGCATTTCAGAAATCATTTTTTCCCCTGTGTAGGGCTGCATTGAGGTGTGGATGAGGTATGCATAGACTTACTAAAGTATTTAAATTGTTGAGCGATTAAGTATAGTCTTTATAGATCATAAAGGATTACTGTGAGTAGAAATATATACCTTGGACGGCCTGCTGTTTGATAAGACACTATCTAGACTATCTTTTTACTTATATATAACTAAATCATTTGTAGGCAATGGTAGAAAAGTGATTCTATCATATGCATGAAGGTGCCTTTGTTTTATTCATATTCTGTAACTGTGCATATGATTCAATATATTTTGATAATTGAAGATAAAAAAAAGTAGAGAAATTTGATTATTGTAAAATTAAGTAAAATTGATAATGTCAATTTATATTTATCATTAGACCAGTACAAAAACCTCCCCTTCCCCTATATAAAACCAATCTGACCCCCTATCCTCGGAATGGTTTTCTAGATCTTGGATTCGGCACCTTTTTGAGCCCTTTTTTGTGTGTTGTCTTGGATTTGATTCATTAGTGCTCAATGTTGTCATTGACGTCAGTAGCACTCTAATTGATGTTGTCGTTTCAGTCATTTATGCCCTTGTTTTGATTGTGTTTACTATTATCTAATTTATGTATTTTAGCTTGAAGAAGAATGTCAGAGAAGGAGAAATGTTGTGAAGGCTTCACGACATAGGAAAGAAATCATTAGGCTGAACTATGAGCCACTGTTAAAAAATATTTATTATCTACAGGTTTGCAAATAGCATCAAGTAAAAGTCATACATATAATTATGCTGAGTTGATTCTTTAAATATTTATATATTGTTTGATCTGTAAAAATTTAAAATAGACCAAATGCAAACTGCACATGTTTCACGGTGTCTGACAAGTGCATAAACTATTGACTGTGGTTTACTGATAGGGCCAGAATTCTACTCGCCAATTGTGAAAAAAATATAATGACTGCTCATGGTCCATCTGATCATTTGACAAAATTATTATTATTCATAAAAGCTAAAAAGTACTAGACTAAATACAATTTCAGGCATTTATTTCATTTAAAAGATAGCAATAGTATATGACCTGTAATTTTGTAAGCTTGGAGTTTTTGTAGGTCAGTTATCAAGGAAAATTTTCAAGTTATTTGTAAGCTACATCTGCATGTTTGTGATATAATTGTAATATACTACAAATTATAATTTCTGGTTTAATCTTGTGATTGTAAACCAGTCAAAAAGATATGATAGATGATATGAGAGATGTTATAATGTGTTATATTGTGATTTGTTGTAGAAAATGTAGAAAACTTCAATTTTTGATAGCAGATTTCGTTTAAATTGAATCAAGTCTTGGAACCTTGATTTGATCACATATATAGTTATTTTAGTATTTTCTATATTAAGTTTATTATCTGTTGTTTGTAATTTGATTGATTGATTGATGATTATCTGTAGCTTGTAATTATTTGATTTACTGACTTGATTGTTTGATTGATATTTTTTATTTATTGTTGCCCTAATTATACCCTGTGGGCAACTATTATTAAAGTTCCTAATAATATTATAAATAAATATAATGCTTCAGTACATTGTACACAATCTAACAACATTTTTTTTTTTTTTTGCAATTTTAGGATAAGATGCTGGCACCAGAGTTTTTGGAGTTAACTAGATTATGTAAGCAGAATGGAACAGTGCTGGGTGATATTCTATCTTACATGGATCCTGTGCCAGGTATCTGCTTAGAAAAAGTTTATGATTTTGACAGTAATGAAGTTTATTAAGTTGCACAGGCTCTTCCAAATCATAAGTAAAGCCTATTATAGTGCAGATATTTCATACATTTATATATACATTCACTTGTATTTGTGCTGGGTTTGTTGAATATAATAATAATAATATATTAGATATATAATAAATAATTAATTTGTGAATAACGAAAAAGAAATTTTTCTTCTATTTTTAACTTTGACTGACCTAGTTGTGCTTTAGTGAGTACTTGCACCATACCTAAAGAAAGTTAGTAATAGATATATTTTTTGTTTTAGACGAAACAGAACCTAAATGACTTGATTCAGAATAAAAGAATTGCCTAATTCGATGTTCTATGATATTACCTTAGTGACTTGATTCAGAATAAAAGAATTACCTAATTCGTTGTTCTATGATATTAATTGTTCGTTTAATGCAGGAGCAGAGAGGGTATATCGTATACCGGTATTTACCGCAGAGTTCTGCGAAATGTTCATTAAAGAACTCAAGCATTTTGAGTTTTCTGGAATGCCTGTAGGTCGACCAAATACTATGAATCGTCATGGCGTAAGTTCTCTTCCTTGTTAG